>KI915040.1:25254868-25592989 GCA_000473445.2 Anopheles farauti
CGGAAAAATGCTCGACTGAATCACGACTAAACTACTGCACCGACGGGACGAAAAACACTTTTCTGTTTTCTCCTTCGAAACGTACCAAAAAAAAAAAGTTTTGCAACGTGCACACAACCACTTTCAACGGGGCTCGGGCTATGCTGGGCCCATAACCTATAAAATATGACGAGCAGACCGCAAGATTGTGATACAGAACGAAAACACGTGTGGTACGATCGAGTGCACAGTAGAGAGTAGTTTTTATTGTGCGAAGTTTGACAACAGAATTTGACACCCAAGGTTTATACGATTCTGTGAATGGTTTACTCTTCACAAAATATACACGAAAGAAATATACTATTATCCCACAGCGGCAACTGTCTTGCTATCTCATCCCTTAATAGCCCGGTAAACAGTTTCCATTGATTCGCGAAAACAGTAATCGAGACGACTTTAATGCAAGTGATCCTCCAACGCAATTATCCCGCTGAATGAGCTACACAGAACGTTGGACTTTATGTTTGTGACATAATGGTGCTTCTCTTCAATTCTCTTTCCCTCTTCAAAAACGTAAAATTCGGGGGCTTCTTCATTATCTCATTAAAAAAATAAACGCAATAGACATAGCGTAAATGTAATCATGCATCGTCAGATATGTATGTGATCATTAGTGCTGCGTTTAAGAAATCAAACTGTTTGTACATTTACTTTTTCAACAACATATACATTATTTGACCTTGTTTGTAGAAAGCTCATCACCGTGGCCATAAAATTCTGCACCCATTCACCCATTGCTGAGACGATCAACTTACCTGACAAACAGGTACCAGATAGATAGGCAAAGCCGAAGTGTCGCAGCTGGAAGCCGGCTTAGCACATGGAATAAATTTCTTCCGATTGACCTCGCGTCCCTGTCCCCGCTGAACCAAGAAGCCTTGCTTCACGAAAAGAAGAGAGACAGTACAACACGCACACCAGATAACAATGAAGCAAGCGAGACACAACACAGCGAACCGGTCGTCGGTGGGAAGATCCGTGCGATCGAGAGATTAACGAGAAAGGAACACAAAAAAAAACCTGAAAACAAACCGTATTTATTCGTCAACCAAGACCGGCAGCATCATTTCAACGGCACGATCGTCACGGATCGGTCGCAGTTTAGAAATTCGGTTGTGTCCTCCTGTGAGCGCGCAGGGCAGTAGTGACACTGACAGTTAGTTCTAGTGGATTCATTCGTTTGTGACGCGTTGCAGTGATGGCCTCGTCCCGGGTGGCATTGCTGCTGCTGGCCGCGTTTGTGGCGTTGGTCAGTGGCCAGGTGGAGGAGGTGCTCAGGTGGCAGAAGGTCGAGTACGATGTGGCGCCGGAAGTGCTGCAGCGCCCGAACGGCTACATCCCGATCGGTAACATTCCGATGGGTGCCGTACACTACAAGAACCGTGTGTTTGTGGCCGTGGCCCGCCGTCGCTGGGGTATTCCGTCCACGCTGAACGTGGTCGATCTTTCACCACCGTTCCCGAACGCGAACGTCGTGCTCAAACCGTACCCTAGCTTCGAACTTAACGAGCTGCGGGTAAGTTTGATGGTTTCGGGCGATGGCTTAGGGAGGGAGCTTGTTCTAATCTTGCGCTTTTCTGCAGGCCGATCTTCAACCTGACGCGAACCGTATCGTGACGGTGTACCGACCACGTGTCGATCGCTGCGATCGGCTTTGGTTTGTCGATACGGGCATGATGGAAATTCCCGGTAAGTTTCAAAATCTTCAACTAACCTATATTCTGGCTAGGAGCAATCGCTTTGATGACGATTACACCGGCATTAATCGTTATCATGTTGTTTAGCTTTAACCGCTGAACTAGTGAATCCCGAAAGGTCACTTAATCAACGCACCCCGATAGACAACAGGAACAGGAGGGTGTCTAAAGTATTTTTTATTTGAGGAGTGTTCCGTCCGCAAGACTGCCGGCAGAACTGATCGGTCCCCCTATGAGCAGTCAGAGATTAACATAAACGGTTGTTTATTTCATGTCATTATTTGCCTTCTTGCGCTGCCTTTCCGCCGTGTCGAAAAATGTTATTTCCCGCAAAATATACATATCAAAATGTAGACACGGTGGGCGTTCGGCGGAAAAACCGGTTGCCTACTTTATCACCCCGGGGGACCGGTTTACGAACTGAACCGGTTCGAAGTGTGAACGATCGTCCGATCGAACCATCCTCTCCTCTGCCTTTCGGCTGCTGGTGGCGCGGAAAACAAACAAATTCTGGTCAAGGTTCCACCGGGCGTTTTTGTTGAGTGGTTGTGGGTTTTTACTGCCGTCGATGTCCTCGAGTGGGAAGATGAAAACCATTTTTGGGTAGCGAAACACGTTGATAAACGAGCTCGGGGTTGGGGTTATGTATCTAGCTCCAATCGAAAAGAAAAAATCTTTAATCCTTTTCTCACCCTCCATTTCGCACAGGCAATTTCACCGTCGTCCAGCGGCCCTCGGTATGGTCGATCGATCTGAAAACGAACCAACCGATCCACCGGTTCGAGATCCCGAAGGAGGCGGTTGAAACCGGATACGGTTTAACGTCGATCACGCTCGATGTCGATCCGACCGATTGCGAGAAGGTGTTCGTCTACATTTCCGACCTCCAAACGTACCGCATGGTGGTGTACGACTACGCCAACCGTCGGGCGTGGCGCTTCCTGCACAACTACTTCTTCCTGAACCCGCTCGAGGGTGACTACAACATCCAGGGCATCAACTTCGCCTGGGACGATGGTATCTTCTCGATCGCGCTCGGCAACCCGGATCCGGTGACTCAGTTCCGGACCGCCTACTTCCACGCACTGTCCAGCAACTCCGAGTTCACCGTCTCGACGCAGGTCCTGCGGAACGAAACGGCCTCACAGCGGTCGTGGCACGGTACGGACTTCCAGCTGCTCGGGTACCGTGGCAACAAGGCCCAGTCGAGCATCCACGCGTACGATCCGGAAACGGGTGTGATCTTCTTCGCGCTGATCCAGCAGAACGCGGTCACCTGCTGGGACTCGAACAAACCGTTCGCCCCACAGAACATGGCGATCGTGTACAAAAACGATGCCCAAATCGTCTACCCGAACGATCTGTCGGTAAGTGAAGACGGAGGAGTGTTTGCTTATCGTTTTCTGCCTAATTGCAGAAGCACGCTGTCGTGATACTAACGTCCGTTATTCTTTACCGTCCCACAGATCGATCAAGATGGCTACGTTTGGTTCATGACGAACTCGATCATCAAGCTGCTCTATACCCAGCTCAACCTGGACGAGTTTAACTTCTACGTGTGGCGCGCCAACATCAAACAGCTGATTAAGGGTACCGTGTGCGATCCGGCTTCGCCAGCAAACGTCCAGTCGGTTCAGCGTTTCGGTGACGAGAACAACAACGACCGTGTGACGTTCTACGAGTACAAGGACAAGCACGGTCCGGGCGGTGGTCCGTACGGTGGTTGGGGGCACGGCCGCCCCGGTCGCCGACCTTAAAACGGGTCCGATCGATCGACGTCCACCAACATTGAATGAGAACGACAAATAAACGAAGCGGCATTTTTTTTATCTCCCTCATTCGGCTTTTCGCAACCTATCGCTTTTGTGCAAACCCAATCGCATACGTGCATATGTAGCTTCAATTGTTTGTCCACTCGTGCCTAACCCTTCTCGCGGCTCAAGAGGAACAAAACGGAACGGTGAATGGGTAAACGCAACACCGCCAAAGCGTAGAACCGGTTCGGATCGTTCGGAACGCGATCGGAGGCCGGTAATATCGTTCGGTTCGCTTCAGAACGTGTTGGACTGCATCCGTAACAAGATGTGTGCGCCTAAATTTGTGGTATCGTTTGCCCGTGGTTGGTTGCTTGTGGCTTGTGTTCTTTTGCTCTGTGGAGACTCGGCTCGTGGTGATGAATTTGAGGAAGTGTTTCGCTGGAAGCTGCTAGACTTCAACGTCTCCCAACCGAACGACGGTGCGTGATGTTCGAACAACGCTTTTGGTTCTTTTCCGGTCGTTTAGCACTACAACTGCTTTCCGTTTCCGTTCCGTTCAGCCTCCAAACCATCCGATGGTGTCCACTTTCCCGATGCGTCGGGGGAAGACACGGTCGAAGCGATACCGGCAGCGGCTTTGAACGAAAGCTTCGCACCGTACCACAACCTTCCGATGGGAGTGACCCATCATAAGGGCAGGTTGTTCGTGACCGTGCCGCGCCGCCGTACCGGCATTCCCTCCACGCTGAACGTCATCGTGCTGGATCAGGTGGCAGAGGGCGAAAAGTCTCCGAAACTCGTCGCGTATCCGGATGCGTTGACGAACGAGCTGCGGGTAAGATGGCGGCGTCCGCCGTTTTTTGGGGTTTGCAGGCAGTCAGGCTTTGCTCAAAACCAGGAAGTCTTGGAACGCTTGAGCGAACGCGAAATAATTACGGTTCATCGTATGGGATGGGTACTTTTCAAACTGGTTTCGGGTGGTTCGTTCGTTTTTTTTGCCACACTTGTTATTGGCAAAATTGGATGCAACAAAAAATTGGATTTGCTATTTTTAACAAAGAGCAAAAATTGGAAAAATCAATGCGAATGACGAATAAAATATCGAACACTAACAGTTTAATGCCATTTTGCGGCATTTTATATTGCTATAATATTTTAATTACATTAACAATCTTTAGAATTCGTTACATTACTTTGTCTTTGTTAAAATAATGAGTCAAAAGTCATTATTTTTTCTTCAAAATAGTGTTATAACTTTAAGGCCTTATTTGTGTCTATTTGAGTTAAAATCTTATTTGTGGTGGAAGTATTTAAAATTTAAGTGCGACTGTCAACAGTATGTTTGTGTTTGTTCGAAATAATATTCGAAGTAAGCAAAAAATTTGCAAAAATATCATATTTGTCGATTTCATGACCTGTTGAACAAAAGTCATGGTGTTTATTAGTTAAATAATGCTATTATTTTAAATATAAGTATCCGTTCGTGAGCTCGAGATTTCCGTTTTGAAAAAGAGATTTATAGAAAACTAGAAAAAAAACCTAAATGGAAATAATAACAGATTAAAATTAAATATTTTTTCTTGTTTACTTATGCATGTTCGTATCTTGTTTTAAAATACTTAATATATTTTCAAAATAAAATACGTTATTAGAAATCTAATGTTTAAAACATCTAGAAAAAAATCAAATATAATCAATAACAGAAATTTAGTTCTAAAAATTAAAATTTTTTTCTTAATTTTTTTTGCTATCCGTATCTCATTTAAATAACACTTAATTTAATTTTATTACAAATCGAATGAACGATAGCAATTGTATATTAAAAAGGCAAGAAAATATTATGTAGAAATTATAATATAAATTCACTATTAAAATTACATTTTTATCATTCTTTTATTCGTTTCCGTATCCTGTTACGATAATACAAAACTCATTTTTATTAGAAATCGTATGAACCGGACCTGCGGAGATTGGTGTCCGTGTATCGTACGCGCGTCGATCGGTGCGATCGGATGTGGTTCGTCGATACCGGTTACCTCGAGTACCCGGGTCACCGGCGCCAGGTGCAGCGTCCCACCCTGTGGATCATCGATCTGCTGCAGGATCGGAAGGTGCGTCAGTTCGAGATACCGGCATCGATCGTAGCCGAGGGGCACGGTATGGCCAGCGTTACCGTCGACAGCACGAGCGACGACTGTGAGGCGGCGTACGCGTACATTCCCGATCTCGCCTTCTACGGGCTGTACGTGTACGGCTTCCGGGAGAATCGTATGTGGAAGTTCCGGCACGAGTTCCTCTCGTTCGATCCACGCATGACCGGGTTCAGCGTGGCCGGCGTACGGTTTCGTTGGAACGATGGTATCTTCTCGCTGACGATCGGACCACAGGAGCCGGAGTCGGACGACGGACGTACGGTGTACTTCCACGCCATGGCAAGCACGTCCGAGTATCGGACCAGTACGCACGTGCTGCAGAACGAAACTCTCGCAAGCGCGGGAGGTTACGATCATCTTTTCACCGTAAGCATGCCGCCATGATAAGAGTAGGACCTTCGGAGAAGAGACCTTATAATACTTCCCATCTTATCGCCCCACAGTACGTTGGTGACCGTGGCATTAAAACGCAATGCACCATCCACCAGTACGATCCTCACACGGGGGTACTGTTCTATTCCGAGGTTAATCGCAATGCGATCGGTTGCTGGAACTCGGCCCAACGCTTCGAGCCGGAAAACCACGGTATCGTTCAACTGGATAACAAAGATTTCATCTACCCATCGGATATGACCGTAAGCAAAGGAAGATGCCGATGAAGGTTCCAGCTGCTAACCGAAGGATCCTCCTCTCCCATCCACAGCTCGACAGCGACGGAGACCTTTGGGTCATGACGAACGGACTGCCGCGGTGGCTGTACGCGACGCTTAACCCTAATGACTATAATTTCCGCATCTGGCGGCAGAAACCGGCTAAAGCGATCGCGGGGACGATCTGTGCGCCCGGTGCATAGAGGAGTTGCAGCGCAAAACGTCTAATTGTTCAGGGTCTCCTCGGTATTGGTTTTGTGTAGCGGCGGGTGATTGATGGTTTCGCGATCACGGGCTTTGTGATAGACTTTCCAGTGTCGATTAGAGCATCGGAGTGGACGGTAATGGTTATTTTTGTTTCGCACTTCGGGTAGCACACAGTTCCTTACGAGAGGGTGGTGCTCTAAGCAATAAAGTGAATTGGATTTGCAATCAATCGTAAACGGGGGTTTTTTGTTGACAACGATAGTAGCCGGAATGAGTTTTAACTTACATTACTGCACCCTTGCCCTTTTGGTGCTCGGTGCGTGCGGGACGGAGTTTGAGAAAGTGTTCGAATGGAAGCAGATGGCGTACGCTGACTTGCCGGACACAAGTAAAGGTATGTTTTCCGGCACGTATCCGGAAGTCTGATTGATTAACGTGACACCAACCTTTCGCAGGGGCCGATGCGATTCTGTTTTCCCGTGCGCTGGGCGGTATGGAAAACGAGACGTTCCAGGCGTACAATAACCTCCCGATGGGAGCGACCCACCATAACAACCGGATCTTTATCACCATACCGCGCCGACGGCCGGGCATACCGGCCACGCTGAATGTGATCGATTTGGCGAAGGTGGCGAGCGGTGATCGCAGCCCACCGCTGACGGCCTATCCAACCTATCCGATCAACGAGCTCCAGGTAGGAGAACAACGCCCAGCTTAGCTACCTTTGGCGTGAGGAATTGGTATAGAAGTGTGAATTTGTTTTTCCTCCCCTCCCCCCGCGCTCGAACTAGCCGCAATACGCACCGGATCTGAGAAGGCTGGTGTCGGTTTACCGCACGAAGGTGGACGCTTGCGAGCGGCTCTGGTTCGTGGACACCGGTATGCTCGAGTACCCGGACAACCGACTGCAGCTGCAGCGTCCCCAGCTTTGGGTTATCGACTTAAAGCGCGATCGACTCGTCCGGCGCTTCACGATACCGGAGTCGATCGTCCGCGAAGGGGTCGGAATGGCCAGCCTAGCCGTGGACGTGGAACCGACCGACTGTGGCCGGGCCTTTGCGTACATTCCCGATCTGGTAGCGAACGCGATCCACGTGTACGGGCTGCACGAGAACGACATGTGGTCCTTCCGCCATCCGTCGTTCGTGCGCGATCCCACGCTGGCCGCGCTCAACGTGGCCGGCCAGCAGTTCGAGTGGGACGACGGCGTGTTTTCGATAGCGATCGGCGAGAACGTCACGGGGCTACAGTCGAAGCTGGTCTACTACCATCCGATGGTCAGCACGAGCGAGTTCGGTACGTTCGCGAACGTGTTGCAGAGCAAGCTGATCGCTCGGTCGGGCAACTACGAGCAGCTGTTCGGGGCGCTCGGGTCCCGCGGGCCGAACACGCAGTCCACCATGCATCACTACGATCGGCGGACCGGGGTGCTGTTTTACGCCGAGGTGAACCGCAACTCCCTCGGGTGCTGGAACACGCGGCAGCTCTTTGACGCCGGCAACCACGCCGTCGTACATCTGGACAATCGGGAGTTTGTCTACCCGGCGGATCTGACGAGCGACTCGGACGGGACGCTCTGGGTGCTGACGAACAATCTGCCGGTGTGGATCTACTCGCGGCTGAACGAAAGTGAAGTTAACTATCGCCTGTGGCGCCAGGATCCGGCGGTCGCTATCCGTGGCACCAAGTGTGATGATACACCATAGACGTTTTACAGATTTATTTCAAAGCTTTACATTGGGTCGTATTTAATAAAGATTTTGTCTATGAAGTTCTCATCCAAAATATCACTATTATTTCTTGCTAAATTCAAGCGCCTGATGTCCGATTTAGAGTGCAAGCAACTTGACGCCAAACTGTACGCACATCGCTTAGAGCTTCTGCAGGAGTTTTACGTTTTCAATGATCTCCGCCGGTATTTGCTGCGAAATGAGCGATAGCTTAAACTGCAGCAAAACGATCAGGTAGATGGCGATCGTGGCAATGCTCTGCAAAGGGGAAAATAAAACAATATTAAAGACCGAAACGCACCAACTCGTTTTCATGGCCTGCTTGGATTGCTTATACTTACCGATGTGAGCAGCTCCCGGTTGACCTCGGCGTATCCCTTCAAACTCACGATGGCCGGATTCATCTCGATCGCCTGTATGAACAGATCGATCTCCTTCTGCGTTGGTTGGTCCACCTTGAGGAGATTTATGCCTAGCAGCGTGTCCTGCACGCCCTGCGCCACCTGGAGCGTGGCGTTGTGCGAGCAGTCGCAGAAGATGAACAGCAGCGCGGAACAGTAGACGGTGTCGACGATGAGACCGATCTCTTTGAACGAAAACCCAAACCCATGGTCGATGATCTCGGACAGCGCACCGTAGATCGCGACGGTGATGTTGACGAACATGAACAGGCAGTAGGTGGAGTAGGTGCGTGCGTACGCGTTGCCGAGGGCCTGCAGCAGCTCGCTCAGGTTTAACCACAGGAAGCGATAGCGCGAGATCATGGCGGCGGTACATTCGACCGCCACGTCCTGCCGGAAGCAACGCGACAGGCTGGACGAGGCGACCCGTATCCCGCGGCTGTTGATGTACCAGAGCGCACTGTTCATGTTCAGCATCGTGATGATGTGGTAGTAGGCGGACGTGTGCCACAGCGCGAACCCTTCGAGCAGGAAGCTGAGCGAGAGGAGAAACACGATCGCGCACACGAGACACCCGGCCGAGAGGAACACGATCAGCGGCTTCAGGTGCGGAAACTGCAGGGAGGTGCCGGTGACGCGGTAGTACCGCACCTGGAACGCACCCCACATCGTCTTGTAGATGGCGACCTGCTTCGCGACGCCCCAGCCCACGAACGGGATCCAGAAGTGGGGCACCAGGAAGATCACGAACAGGATGCCGTAGATGTACTCGTCGAACTTGGTCGTCGTTTGGAACACCTTGATGCGCTCGTAGCCCACGACCAGCACGATCACGGTCGAGACGGTGTAGAAGCAGAAGGCGTAGATCGAGGCGGCCGACCGCCAGCTGAACGTGATGCGGCCCGGCATCGACCGGGTGATCGGCATGACCGCAAGTCCCCGGAACAGCACCAGCAGCAGCTTGTGGTCGCGGTAGAACTGATCGTGCGTTTCGCACGTGTCGCCATCGGCCGAGTTGAGCTGGGCCCGGATTGCCCGTTCCTTAGCCCGTTGTATCAGCTCCGGATCCATGGTCCCGTTCACCATGCGCTCGTCTTTCGACGTGTCCCAAACGGTGCCCATTTCCCGGCGCAACAGCGCGTACCCGAGCGCGTCCTCGAACTCACTTTCCTTGATCACCATCGCGACACAGTGGACGGCGTGTTTCGGTGCGTTGTCACCTTTATAAACGGGAGCGGACGCCTTCTCCCGAAGCACTAATGGCTTAATAATGAAACACCATCGCCCGAATGTTTGCCAACCCTCGAGTTCGTTTAATCCCATTTCTTATGCATAACGTTTGTCTTGTGGCGCAATGTCACTGCCAGTAGCCGAAGTCACGCAACCAGCCGAGTCCTTGGGCGGTACCAGCCAGCGGTTTGTACTCGCATCCCACCCATCCGTCCGTGTACCGACCCTCGGTGGCCAGCACGTGCAGGATGTAGCGGAAGTTCAGTTCACCGTCGCTGCTCGGTTCGTTGCGGCCCGGGACCTGGGCGATCTGGACGTGGCCGATGTACGGAGCCAGCGCTCGGATGCCGTTCGTGATGTCGCCCCGGATGTGCTGCGCGTGGTAGACATCGAACATCAGTCTTACGTTGGGGCTTCCGACGTCGGTTATCATTTGGACGGCTGCGCACGTAAAGCGATGGTCATTAGCAAAAAAACGCATCAAAACTAAGGATAAATGAAAGAGAGAACGCGACCTTCTTACCCTTCTTGTAGCAGGAAAGATAGTACCCGGGAACACCGTACGTGCAGATGGGCTCTATGACCCCGACGATGTTATTCCGCCCGAGGATAGGCGCCGCTGCCTGTAGATTCGCGAGATAGGTGCGATCGTTTGCTGCATTCGGTGTACCATTCGGTGTACCGGCCATAATGTGTATCCTGGAAAACAGGGCCACAGTGTTATGCACGCAACAAGTAACCTGCCTGGTGAACAGAACTCTAAACTCAGCCTGCCCATGATGTTTACAAAGTGTGTTAATTTTTGAGCAGGACTATCACATTTGGAGTGGCGAAATTAAGTATCTAAAAACCAATCATCGTTTATTGGTTTTGCCTGAAGAGGCTTTTCATCAGTGATGAAAAAGTGGCATTTAAAAAAAAAGAAAAAAAAACTCGATGTACTGCATCGGCCGGGAATCGAACCCGGGCCGCCCGCGTGGCAGGCGAGCATTCTACCACTGAACCACCGATGCTTTGTGATAGAGAGGGAAATTTTGTGCATACTTAAACATCACCCATGCCCTGTATTAGCCTGTTTCTGATGCAGAGTCAAAGTCACCCCCGTTATCTCTCACACCGAGTAGGGGTGGCATGTCAACAGCCCTTGCAAATGCAAACTCTGCTATCTGCAACGCAAACTATACTTACTTTCCGCATCCAAGGGCCTTGGCGTACTCGACTGTACGTTCCAGGTTGGCGACATACTCTGTCTCCCATCCGGGAAGGGCTGCACAACCAAACTTACCCTCTGGTTGGTCTCCTAAGGGGAGAGTCCAGAACGATACAAAATTAAATTCACATTTGCCCGGTTGCGCTTCGGATCATCGTTTCCCATACCTAGGGCAATGTTCAGGAGGATTTGTTTCAGTCCAGTTTCCTTCAGTACTGCAGCGAGTGCCTCTGGGGTAACTTCGGGTGGTGGACACGGTCCCTCAACGGCTTCAAACCCCGCCGCCTTTGCGGCTCGGTAGCGATCCAGAAAGGAGCCAGCCTCCAAGAACATGAAGTTCAAATTCGCACAGAACTTTAGCGCTATCATCGCGATTAGTGTAAGCGCACGCTGCACCAGATGTTTCGGAAACCACTTTGTCACTCCTTATCAGTTGGGAGATAATTTGGGGAGAGCCGAAAAAAACGGGAGCACTACAATCGCGGTTTGTTTTTGTTTCCGTCAATCAAACGACCAACTAGGCGTGAAGAATCAATTAGAAGGCAACGCGTGACTGAGAAACCACCCACAACCACCCTTTGTGGGGTTTGAAGGAATTGTTGTGGATTTTATGTTTCGAGACTGCATATGACAGAAAAAACCCCCCCGATGTAGGGATGGGGGTCGTCGGTCGTGAAGCGTTTTTCTCTCTGCAATGTGCATTCGAAATTGACTATGAAGTAACATCATTTACAAGCTTCATTTAAAGTTATATTCATAATTTCTATATTAAATGATGAATCAATGATTGACCATTTTCATGGGTAAAATTTAAACAGCAATTTTTCTTTAATTGAAAAAATTCCGAGGTTCATTCTACACAATTCGAAATTCGGAAATTGTGCATCTCTGTCGCGCAATGCTTCGAAAAAGCGTGCTACACTATGGACTTTAGGGCCGTTTCATGGTCAAATTCGGCTCCCGGCTGTTACATTTCTGAGCAGTGCCGACTGTGCCAAATTGTGTAGTTTTTGTTATTTTGATGTTTTAAAGAGGTTTTGATCTGAGTGGGTCTTTCGCCTGTTGAGTCTATGACTATCATTCATTTATTAAGTTTGAATTGCTAAGGAATTGTAAAAGTTTGGTTTCATTTTGAGATAGGGGCTAAAATTGTGTCGATGTGAGAAGATAGTTGATGTAATTAATGCAAACTGTGACCCGTAAAACTTTAATAGACAAAGTAACAAATTGTTTGTGTTTGGAGGGTTTTGAAACGGTTAAAAAAATTGTTTGCGATTCTGAAGTGCTATCTTTTTCTTTTCGATATGTATTTATTGGCCATTCTTTTCATTTAATGTCTGCTAAATGAAGACCAAATCCACCATTGCGTGAGTTTTGAGCTAAAGTTGACGCTGATAATCTAAGTTTCCCTCTATCTTGGGGCTTAGCTATGTAGTTTCTTTGATCAGTCGGGTTTAACATTCGCCTATTAATGCTCCGGTATGCAAAATGAGCGCCTGCTAAGTTCAAGAAGTGTTAATTGGCTGAAGATAATATCCCCTCGCTCATATGTTGTTTCTGCACTAGATTGTAATTAATTTTATTTAGTATGTATGCATGTTTAAAGGAAATGAATTGAACCATTGCTATTTTATATTATGTAATTGCTTATTATAATCGGTTCGCACCTGAGCTTTCCTCATTGATTTTAATTGTTCGATAGCTGCGCTGTTCCTTGCGGATTGATTGTTGAGAAGATAGAAAGGATGACTGCGGGAAAAATATAAAAAAACCCACAATGTGAAATTATGTTTTCATAATCTACACTAACCTAATCAGTTCTAAGCGATGCTACCTTACTGATCTATTTCTAAATTTACAACTGGACAAAGATTTTCAAAAACTAAAACATAAGATAAAGTTAACTTTAGCCCTATCCGAAACTTACTCACTCCTTTATACAATAACTATTCTACTAGGTTTCGAATAGTGTTAACAGTGCCTCGGCGGCATCTATTATAGAAATTGCTATTCGTCTTATGAATAAACTCATCTAGCCTAGGAATATTGAGTGTTTTATGCAATTCATTAGTTGTAAACCAAGGTGGAATGTTCAAGATCATTTTTAATATTTTGTTTTGCTTAACAAGAAATCGTTTTTGGTGCGTATGTGCACAAAAACTCCATATGGGAGCCGCATATGACAAAATTGCCCTTAAATACATTTTGTATATTAGTATTGTATAAATTTTGTAAAATAATATTTTTTTGGTTTTATTTTTTTCTTATTTTGTCATAAGTGCTTTATAAAAAAAGTGGAATATTTGAAATCGATTATTATAAAAACTTACTAACTGACTGAAATATAAAATATAAAATATAGCTCGCGTGAAAATAAGGGTACTGAACACAACACAAGTATAAACTGGCACTGTTTGAAATAAGCACACATAGATCTGAGAGAGTTTTTTTTATCCATGGAAGTAGTTTTGGCTTGTTCAGATTTTCCTGAATTAGTGCCTACTGAGGTTAGTATCGAGTTTTCCTTGAATGGCAAAGGTCGCAAAACGTGTACTAATGAAGAAGGCCCATTTAAAATAAAATATTTTTATTGAAATTAACTTAAAATAAGAAACTAATTAAAAATAAAATGTTGAGCTCATCGAAATTACCATGGCAACACTATGCACTTTAATGAATTGAAGAAAAAAAAACTGAAAAAAAGAAAACTGATACTGCTGGATTGGTGTCGTTAAAAAATCTACTGAAGCATGCAACAGAACATGGCACACACACGAGGGCGTTTGATGAATGGCCGATGATGGAGAGAGAAATGAAAGTGAAAAAATAACCACAACAGCTCGTATGCCATGCCAAGGCAGGGTGTTGAGCAGGAATAATTAATAACCACATTTAAATTGATTACCAATAATGAAGGCAGCTCTTCACGGTAGCCAACTGATCACAATATTTCATCCCAGCCGCATTGAGCAGGGAAGAGGAGAGAGAGAGAGAGAGAGTTTATTAAAAAAACAAGCCGAATCAAAACAGATCATGCCATCAGGTGCCACAGTAATAAACATTCAATGATGCTGAATCGTTTCGTAATCAAACGTACAGAGAGAAACAAAAATGCATCACAAAACGAACAAGCACCGGCTTGGGTGTGTTGGGATTAAAGCGCACTTAAAACCGCCGCACTATACGAAACGAATAGATTCATTTAAAATTATCAACATATCGAACGCACAAAACGGCAGCCTCAGAGAAATTAAATTGAACACGATGTACTGTGAATGCTTTTTGTGGCGTCTTGCGCCGTAGTATGGGGCAAATTTATGTATTGAAATGGGCTTTGCGAATTTCGGGAGCATAGTTCGCCATTTTAACTCGAAAATGATCCCACATTACGTGACGCTTGTGCCATAAGTTACAGCTGTTAGTGGCACTAGGTAGCGGAGGGAAAGTAATCAACACGAGCTGTGACTACGGTTTTTCTGTGCCAACCAATCAATTCAATCATATTCACACCGCGCTGACGTTAATCAATTTCACCACTTTCAGTGCCGCCAGTATTCTGACTTCCTCCAGCTAATTCAAAAGCCTCCAACGAGATGGTGAACGTAGCGGAAAGGGAAGCATGGCATGGAAAAGCTATTGAAGCGGCACGTGGTGTGATGCTAATCGTGCATGGAAAATGGATTTAATTAGCACCAACGCTGTAGCAAAGTGGCTCTTCTACATTGGTTCTGGTATCATTCGAGCCAGCAAAAGGCTCCTGTTGACTGCAGTGGATTTGTAGTGGTGTAGTTTTTCTAGATCGACATAATTTATAATCGTCGAAGGTTGATTGATGATGCAGTAGAAAGAGTTAGGTAGTTAGAGTAAAAAAAACGTTTTGCATCGTGTAACCGAAGCGAAGCATTATGTCATTGGTAAAATGACGACAGCTAATAGTGTAACACAATAATAATAAATAATCAACCAGCCGGTCGGCTAGTGCAAAGCAGGTAGTGCAATAGATGTTGCAAATTAATTATCCCACCAACTTCTAGTTCAGATTTTCAAATGATTACAATCCCCATGGATCGTACAAAACATCGTGATAAGATCAGTTGTGACGCACTATCGTGTATGTGTCCGAGAACACTGGTTTAACTTTTGTTTTAACACGATCCCACATCGGGTAAACCGTCGAGCAGTTTGTAGTAGAATTCATCTAATCGCTATATGATTGGTAGGAAATTGGCACAGGTTTTCCAGTTCCAACGCCTGCTTTACTGACACGTGATATTTACAATAATCACAATCCCACCGTGCTGGGAAATTCGGATTAGAATGGGCAGCAGCAAACGCGAGCGAGCATCTGACTTGAAGCATCACTTTTTTAATGGAGCTTTATGAGATTCGTTTTTTTCTTTCATTTCCAATATTCATTAGCAGAATTGCATAACACGTGCCATTAGGGCCGTTTGGCGCCGAACATGATTGTATCTCGCATCTTCATATAGCTCATCAAAACGTTGTTCTACGTTTATCTGCTGTGGGCTTTAATTGGGTTGACTTATCGGGCAGTTGATATCTGGCGCATGATTTGCAGCACTCGATGATCTTCTAATCTACTGCAGCGAGGCGTACAGGGGCACGTTTCCGAGTAGGGTGTGGAAATCATCTATCTCGTACACCGCGATTCTTGAGAATCAGATGCGTTAGAAACGAAAAAAAAAGCTGTACGCATCCCGTATAGCGTAGATGATTTAGTATAAATTTCTCTGTGCTCGCCCTGCAAGTCAGCAGTGTTTGATGCACCCAGGTGGGGAAAGGTTCGACCGGAGACTTATTTCGTGAAGCATTGTGTTGCAACATGTCGAGTGGAAAGTGTAAGTGGATGCTGCTCCTGGCAGTTCTCGTTGCCGCGGCAATGAAGACGAGCGTTGCTCAGGATTACTGCAACCCGGATCTGTGTGATCCTGGAAATGATCACATCGGGTGCAACAATCCGGGCGGTTTCACCAGCAACTGTCCGGCAGGGGCAAAGGTGATCAAGATCACGGACGAGCTGAAGACGATCATCCTGGACGAACACAACAAGTATCGTAGCACGGTCGCCACCGGAGGACTCAAGTGGCTCCCGAAGGCGAAGCAGATGACGACGATGGTTTGTGTTTGATGCTTAACGAACTTTATCGCCATGCCTGCAAGAATACGATCGTTATGATTTGTTTGGAATTTTCAGACTTGGGACAGTGAGTTGGCCAAGTTGGCACTGCTGAATGCAAACCGGTGCGTGCAGAAGCATGATGACTGCCACAACACGGCCACACATCGGTACTCGGGCCAGAACTTGAACCACATCATGACGACGGCACCGTCCATCGACAACATCCCGCAGGTGGTTAAGGATCTGATTTCGTCCTGGTGGGACGAGCGTAAGGATGTGAACTCGCGCATGGTGAAGGCCATGTACGATCCGGGCAGACAGTAAGTGTCGAAAGTCGGCGTGGAACTCTGCAAAAGGCAGTGCTAAAAAACAAAAAATCATCCGCTTTCATTACAGCACCATGATCTTCCACTTCGCCGTCTTGGCTGCGGATAAGGCCAACAAGATCGGTTGCGCTATCACGCAGTGGCCGGAAAATGGCAACCCGTATCTGTACCTGGTGTGCAACTATTCCTTCACCGACGTGGTGGGACTGCCGATGTACGCCAAGGGTGAACCGTGCTCGGGCTGTACGACTGGCTGCAACTCTGCCTACGAGGGTTTGTGCAACCCCGACGAGCCCGTCTCCGTTCCGTACTAAACGCAACGAATGATTCGGATCTACGGTTTATGTCACGCATGACGCTGTGGTTATCGCAATAGAGCATTAAGTTCAATAAAAGCATTGACATCTGTTTATATGCAACTCCCTTTGTTTTTTTGTATTCCAATAGGCTCCGGCGTTTGGGAAATGGAGCTCTTTTGAGAAAGAAGCTTGGTTAAAAAATGAATATTTTGAGAAAGTAGTGACTGAAGGTATTAAAAAAAAAAACACTTTGATGCTGACTAATGCAATGTTGTAAGTAAGAAAGCATAACTATATGACGGAGTAAGAAAACAACAACTTCAACGGAACTAACTTGTCGCTACTGATGGAACTGAGAAAAGGAATTTGTTCTAAATTCAAAAGGATTGTAGGGCTCTTTTGCATGAAAGAACAAAGTTTTTCTGAGTTGAAATAACCGGAATAACCGAGAGGCTGATCGTGGGCTGTTTCGGATTATTTGGCTCCTGACAATTGAAACATCTGATAAGTAAGAAGGCATTGAGTATCCATTGAAATTCCTATGCATTGGTAGTTATAAATGTTTTTAGGGGATTACGCATACTTTTAACAGTAAGAATATAAACATTAAAACAAATATTCTTGCTGTAACTAGTCCTGTTCAGATTATATGTGTATTTTTAATAAATAAAACATTGTTTTTAATACTAAGTTTTTTTTTCATATTTTAGTTTTATTTGATTTTTCATTTCCTTTTAGAGTAAAAGCATATTGCATAGGATTTTAGTTTGAGTTCAATAACTTTAAAACTGCACATAAAACACACTTATTTGTAAAATAAGATATTGTTTTCCTGGTATTCGTTGTTGTTGAAAATATTTTTTGTTGTTTTAAATTTACCTTGAAATTATTTTAATATTACCTTTTTTTACACACGTTCCACTCATTGGCTAGGGGTCGATTTCATATGTGGAGTCAATTTGTAGGAGTCCTTCTGCTAACTCTCTCTGTATCGACGAAATTTTGGGAAGTAGTTGGTTTCAAAGTAATTCTAATTTTGGTTGCTTTTAGTTTTTTAATAGAACCATCGATACCATATGCGGAGTAAATATTAAAATATTTTACCCATCATAACAAGAATGCATCTCAACAAGGTTACATAAATAGTCATTTACAGAATTATTCTCACAAACTTTATTAAATTGATTTTTTAAGCTATTCCACTATGCTTATGAAAAAATAAATCACCTGTTACATGAGCCCCCAACGCATCAAGATGCATTACCTTCAATAGCAAATTGCTTTCAAAGCAATTGGAACTGGTATTGACGTCATAATTTATCTGTCGGAATAGGGCAATTATTACCTGAATGAGATTAATTATCATGGATTCTGCTATCGATAAAAAAAGCGATTTCCTTAGGAAGCATAAAGATCTGATTGGCAAAGTTCAAGCAATGAACTTTTTTTTTGGTTTAGAAAAAAATAATATAAACAAATAAATTCAAATTTTTGAAAGGATTTAACTATTTCTGGAATGTGAATAATGTTAAAATATACATAAAAAATTTCAGTCATTGGCAAAAACAAGTTCCAAACTAAAATATGAAACTGAAATGAATGATTCGCAGAGCGACGTATTATTTTCGTTCGCTGTGGGAGAGTCGTCGATATAAAGGCTGAGAAAGATAGGGCTGATTGTATCTTCTGCTCAATCTGGCAATATATCGGTTGAAGCCAATCTCAGTTCACTAAAATGAGGCTATTCGCGTTCGTGGAATAGAAGCGTACGATGTTTTATTTGAGAAGGTGAAGCTGTAATGCTGGGGTGTTGGCATTAAAATAATTTACATGCTGTTCACTTCGGCTTTGGATTTTGTATAAATTTACATGCCATCGAGCTGCTTACTGGCAGTGTGCATTTCTCGAGCAGTAAGTGAGCCTTGTTCAGTTGTTTTATCCAAGCAGCTAGTAAAGCAGAGAAAGATAGGATTTTTTAAGATGTCGAGTGGAAAGAGTAAGTGGATGCTGCTCCTGGCAGTTCTCGTTGCCGCGGCAATGAAGACGAGCGTTGCTCAGGATTACTGCAACCCGGATCTGTGTGATCCTGGAGATGCTCATATCGGTTGCAACAATCCGGGCGATTTCACCAGCAACTGTCCGGACGACGCTCAGGTGATCGAGGTTACTGAGGAGTACAAGAAGATTATGCTAGACGAGCACAACAAGTATCGTAGCACGGTCGCCACCGGTGGCGTTTCGTGGCTCCCGAAGGCGAAGCAGATGACGACGATGGTGAGTGTTTGCTATTTGTTTTAAGGTTTAAAAATGGTGCAAGTGTGCAATTTTTAATGGTGCAATTTTTCCTACCGAGACTTGGGACGACGAGTTGGCGAATATGGCCCAGCTAAATGCGAACCGGTGCGTGCAGAAGCACGACGCGTGCCACAATACCGACAACCATCGGTATTCGGGCCAGAACTTGAACCACATCACTACGACGGCACCGTCGATCGACAACATCCCGCAGGTGATCAAGGACCTGATTTCGTCCTGGTGGGACGAGCGCATGGATGTGAACTCACGCATGGTGAAGGCCATGTACGATCCGGGCAAACAGTAAGTTCTACCGAGTGTTGAATGACCCCGTTCGTGGTACGTGCAACTAATATTTGGTGTGTTTCATGCAGCACGATGATCTTCCACTTCGCTGTAATGGCTGCGGATAAGGCCAACAAGCTAGGCTGTGCGATGTCCCAGTGGTCTAATAATGGAAATCCGTATCTGTACCTGGTGTGCAATTATTCTTTCACTGACTTTATCGGACTGCCGATGTACGCCAAGGGTGAACCGTGCTCGGGTTGTACGACTGGCTGTAATTCAGATTACGAAGGTCTCTGCAATCCCGACGAACCTGTCTCTGTACCTTTTTAAGGAAGAATGACTATGATTGACTGATACCAATAAACAACGATATAAGAATCTGCAAAACCACATGATTCGTGCGTCTGTAAGCTAGGAAACTCCCAAGTCTTTTATACACGGCTTAAAACGTTCTGTTTCGCTGACATTATGAAATTCAAGAAAGTAATACAAATAAAAAATAATTACAATTACATACAATTGGTTCGATAAGGCCATTCCATTCCAAAACTGTCTATAGCTTAGAGAAAGGGAGGAGAATTGAAACTTTTGGTGTTCCACTTCAAACGTAATTGAAGAGAAATCAAACTCATTCATCACCATAATCAGCAGGTGTGCCATCGAAAGGTGGCTCAATTATTTAGCAAGTAAAACATTCAGTTCGACTCCGTCAGGCAGCACTAATATATTGTACTTGATATTTCTAAGCGGATTGATGGTCTGGGAGCCATATAGCATAAGTGTATGTGTGTGTATGTGTGGTGAATGCAATTGAATTATTGAGCTCGTAATTAGAGCTCACACGCCTGAAGGTTGGATGAAACACGCTGTTTGCGCTAGCGGAGGAAAGTGTTACAATTACGTCCTCCATCCATCACCATCTGTTTGCCTAAACGGTGGGTTGTATTTGAGTTGAGGACTGCTGGTGGTAATTGTTAAATTAATTTTCACGCCTCTCGATGCCGGAGCGCCTGTAGATTACTTTCTGCATAGATGCTATCCAAAGCACTCTGCGCGACGTATGCAAAGAGGGTTGAATTTTCGCCAAAATTTAACAAATACATGACGAAGTAAATTTCATTAGCGGTAAACTATATTGGACCTTCTGTGACTGTTCCGAATTGGTACGAATTGTTCAGCAATACGTTTCAATGTTTTGTGTGCTCTATGTTTTGGTTTGATGAAATATACTGTGAGTGGTTCGACGTGATGGAAAATCGATTGGAATTCAGTTGCGAAGAATGGCTAACGTTAGCTACTTGTGAATGCATGGCATGATAACATTTTTGGAAATGTGGTGCAATCTAAACATTTCCTACGCAAGCTCGTTAATGGGATCGCCATTTCATCTCAATTAATTCTGTCATGTATAGCTACGTTTAAATCATCAAGGAGGAAGTGTTATCCAATTACCATCTGAGTAAAAACTAAATAACTCAAAAACTCATATCAGCTTCAGGAAATTGATTGCTTGAAAATTGAATTCTCATAGCATCATTCCTGGCATGGGAATTCATGGCAATTGAAAATTTGATTGAACTTATCTCTTAATTGAACAAATATTTTATCTGATCGATTGTCAAAAACGTGTTATTCACTCTTATTAGAGCTCGATATAAGTGAGAACAACACGTTTATAAACGAAAACATTCGGTCCTTTCTATCTAAGAATGGTTGATTACCTTACCTTAAATAAGTATAACCTAGTGTTTAATGCAGGAATGATGTTTCAATTGAAACTTATGTAATTTTGAAATTAAAACGAAAATGGTTAAATCGATTTATTTGTGGTTTTCTATTTTCTTACACTTTCTGTATTATATCTGCGTTTTTTTTACAAATTATTCGAAAATACTTGGAAAATAGCAAAACTGAAAATGTCTAATGACCGACTTACTACTCTAATTAAAACTAAATTGACTGCGAGGAACGTCGTTTGTCTATTTTTACAAGAGATGGAATTTGTGTAAGAAGACACGTGAAACACAAAATGAAGGAATAGTAAAGGTGTATAAATTTCGTTTGATTAGTTTGTATAACTACTATACAAATAATAAATGTTCATGAAAACTCAATTTTTTTGGGTGTTATTATACTCTCTGCGTTTTGCTATCAGCTGCTATGTTGCTAAGAAAAGTAATATTACTAAACTTTTAAGAAATTTATTACTTATGACTAAAAGATTGTCTCGAAGTCGAGAATAAAAACCATACGAAAAATGTCAACTGGAAATGTATTTTTTTGATGAAAGGACAAAAAGAAAAACGAACTTTGCGTTGTAAGGGAAGCTTCAGTCTGTAGGGAATCACGAAAAACTTTTCGAAGATCTTTCCGGTGCTAATGGTATCCGGATGGGAGCGCGAAGAGTTATAGGAAACCTTCAGCGTCACCCAGAAAATAGAAATGAATACATAAATGAAAAGCATAAAAAAAAACCAAATAAGATCGCACACAGGAAGGTGTTTGAAAGATTCCGCAAAGGAAGCGAAATCAACGAAACACAATCCCGACACCGAGCTACCAAACGACCACGATGCACCTGCAACGATGACTCGACCCTTACGTGATACATACGGTATCCGCGGAAGCCGACCGAGAGATAGTGCATAGTTTTGCCCTCGGCTGTCTTCTAGCGCAACATAAGCGAGATGCTCAGCGGATGCGTTCGCTACCGATCTGGGATTTGAACATAAGCGAAACGAAACTTTCGAACGGCACATGCATGGGTGCGGGCATGGGAATCTCAAAACTGATCCTGAGGACAGAAACTCTGGACCTTAACGAGTGCCGGAAACCGGTAGCACAAGGAAGGCATCTTTCCTCCAGACCGGCGGTGGCTAATGATAGAAGCGCTGCGAATCGGTCCAGCTAAGGAGGAGAGGGCTTCTAACTAGATGTGAAAGTTCTCGGCTAGGGAAACGGAACTCTTCGCGACGTCGAGGTAAGCTGAGGTAAAGGTTACACTTTAGTGCGTTCTGCGAACCGTTCGCGGGATGCGATATGACGAGCATAAAAGTTTAGTACACGACGATGCACTTCCGGCGTGAATAGATAATGTAGTAATTGCAGGCAAAGGTTTTTTTTTTGTGAAACGATCCTTTCTGCAGCTCGCCAAGGAGATTTTTCATTTGGAACGAAACTTTAAGTTGAATATTAGCAATCAATGACAACTTCTGCTTCTGGATTCCTGATGAATCCTATTAAAAATAGTTTATCCTCAAACCGCTCACCAGCGTTTGCCGAGTCGAGAAATGGAAGTGCGATTGCAATTAACACTTGCTTTGGCTAGTGTGAGACTTCATCGGAGGTTCTAAATGACTTAATGAAACCTTCTATCGTGCTCAAGGGCAATTTAGGACGGCAATCGAAACGTAGGAACTATCGTTAACATTTACGAGTGCAGCGGATATTTCGGTACGATTAGAGGAAGTCGGTCGGGAGGGGATTAGGAAGAAAAAATAACTAAGCTTCAGCTTCCCTTTCAGACGAAGGTTCACGTATGCTGAACCGGTTTCTGCTATAGAAGGTTGGCAAAACTTTACCCCACTAGGGCAGGGTCTCCCGCCTGCACTACGCAGGCATCATCTGATACACTGTTAATTAAATTCTTCCACTAGTTTCTTCCCCCGCCGTTCGACGCATCAGGCTCGGTCCGTTCGTTCGTTCGTTCGTCATGTGAAGGATCGAAAGGACTAAAGTTTTCCTTAATCTTTCGGCGAACCATGGCCGTGCGTCGGCTGCAGCACGGAAACCATGGCAAGATGTTTGACGATAAGAAACAGATTGCAAATTTCGGTGATGGTTAGCCGCCCGCCCGGGCTACCGCCTGCCCTGCACAGCCGCATGGTGCGGAATGCCGGCGGCCTCACAAATCGGTGATCTGTTAAATTAAATCCATAATCCTTGGTTTGCTTGCGTAAACGGTGCAGCGCGTCGTACGTCCCCGTCCCGGGCGGAAATCGTTGTAGAATCATGGATAAAGTTATTCGCATATTGAACCAAACGTTGACGATGTTTATGCTTAAACAACTTCCGGTCAACCGATTGGTTTGGCCTTTATCGGTGATCGTACGAATTTCGCTAGTAAGAGAGAACGAGTGTCACACTGGTGAGCATCACTTTTGCCGATACAACTCAGTTGGTTTGATTATTATTTTTTTTTATTCAGATCCTCAAACGTGAAGAAATCTTTCAGATTGAACACTTTAGTAAGAGACGGAATCCTAAGTATTGAAGTAGACCTAATAATAGAATATAATAATTTTAAACTTAGAAATTATACTTTGTTTCATGTTGGCTTGACCTTTTTGTTCCCGATAGTTTTTAATAAAAGAAACATTTTTTTAGAACTGCTATGAAGATTTAACAAAATATAACCCCAGCATGATTGGGAGGTAGCTCCTCCCTTTTGTCAATTATGATTCATCCTCCGAATCATGAGATGTCATCAAAAGAGCTTAAACACGGGAAGATATTTCATCACAGCTCCTGGTGTAGCAACATCTTATCTTCCCGCGATGAGAAAGCACAAGCTTTTCGTAGGGCAAAAAACTGAAAGTCAAGTCCAATGCAACCAGGCCGGCAGACGGAAACAAAACAAACAGTAACGGACGGTGCCTTCCATAATCTTTCGATCTATATTTCGGCGTTATTTTTTGTTGTTGCTGCTCCTCCAGACTGCTTCACCGTTCCATATTTCCTTCCAACTGCGCATTCAATTGGACCGGCGAGGTATACACTGGCCCGGAGAAATATTTTTAGCCAGTTTGTTTTTGAACAATTTCCCTGAAATATCCAGCGATCGTTTGGACGACGGAGGTGGGAGCTGTTTGTTGTCTTGGTACACCGTCCAATATCCTAAGGGTAACCGTTCGTAGGAGCAGCGCCACCAGTGCTGGGGGCGGGGCAGAACAGCGCGAAGAGAATGTCAAGAAAATATTATTTTCACGTTCGGCGAGACTGCTGGAAGTGAAAGTTGGACGGTACAAGTTATTGTCTCACCGGGCATGATAAGTCAATATCCTTCTGTTCTGTCTTTGATGACTCAACGTCCGGTGAACTTGGTACTTTTAAAGGAAATCGTTATTTACGTTTTGTTTCAAGTAATTTTTTTTTTCCACCAGCTCAGAGTGCAACACTAAGGTGAATGTTGAAAAATGTCACATTCAGAGGTCACAAATCATGTTTTCTAATTTTTAGCGTCGTTTTCATTATGGACGCTTCTAAGCCAGCTTAATTTGTAACATCGGCATGATGGGTTGTGTAGTTGTTTTCATTCCCTTGTGTCTCCGTTTTCGTTCAACATCATGTTATAAAGCAGCGAAGATGAATGAAACATCTCCCACACGGTACACCCAACTAGCCGAAGGTTTCCATAAGCTTCACCTAGTTTGCTTGCAAATCTCGGCCCGCAAATATTCGCTTAGGATAATCCCGGGCCGCAAAAAATTCGAAGAAAGAAAGAACATAATATTTACTTAATCTTCTCGGAACAGATTCTTCACCCAGACTGCGTGGGTGATGTACATTAGGTTAAATTCCCTTCCCGCTTATGTGACCTTTACCGTACTTGATACGATTTTTGAAAGTGAAACGAAGACCGGACTTGCTACCAAAAACAAATCATAATGTTTTGCTGAACCCTTCACATTTGCCATTATGGGCGTAAGCGTAAAGAGTTGCGTTTGAATTTGTTTTATCTTCATGAACATGCTGCACAGATTCCATTACGCCTTTTTTCGATGCTACGAACCACAAATGAACCAGAAGATCTAAGAAGTGGGAATGAAATTTGTGGAACCCACTGGAAACATTTCGCTAACATGTAAACACCAACCCGGTTCGTGGTAAACGCATCATTTCTCTAAACAACCGGCGTTCTTGCGACTTCAGCCTGCGTGGGGACATTGTGGGAGCTTGGAAAATGAAGTTCTGAAAGAAAACAAACCCAATGGAAGTTCAGAGTATAAGGAAGCAAACGTTATGTACGAGCCAAACAAAACTGGTTCATGCTTTATTCACCGGGCGATACTAATTTCTTTCAAATATTTGTATTGCACACGAAATTTGATTGCAGTTTCACGATAGCTTTTTGTTGTTGCGCTTCAAAGCGGTGGGTTTGAGACCGATATCGCCGGATCGATATATTTACTGTGGCAAATATTTTTGATGGCTTAACGGAGTCTTTTTTTTAGTGGTTTAGGGACTTATGTGTAAGGAACGAAAACTTTAGGATCATAAACAATGTCAGTTTGGCGTTATGCAATATTACTTGAACATGAAGATGCCACAAGACCACTGCAGCTCATTAAGTTCCAGAGGATGTTTACGAAACAAAGAATGTTCTAATATTCACTACAAACGTATTAGATAGAGTTAATCATACATAATTGAAACACAAATTCATTAGGATTCGTCAAATTATAACTTCCTCTAGTTTTTTTCATCCTAGGTTCATGACTAAAATTTTCTCATTGTTACATATGCAACCAACGCTTACTTTGAATTGTGCTGTTTGTGCTTACTAGCTGTATTGTTAGATTTAACTTTTCTAGATTATCAATGTTGGAATAAGTTTTGTTTTATTTCTCAGCTGATGTTTCGTATAACGAAGTGAAACGTTTGATGAAAATTCGGACTTTTTCCGCAGCGTTAGTTTAATCTGAAAGTAATAAAATCTTTTTAAAATGTTTTAAGATTTGTCAGATCAATTGAATCAAACTCAACACAGGTAAACTAAATTTTGACAATAGTAATTATATTTAAACAACAAAAACATTACAGTAAATGAGCGAGCATAGATAGGAACGGGAGAGTTTAAATAAAACAATTATCCAAAATAGCACAAAAATTCATACGAATTCAAACACAGTCGAATAATGATATTATTGTTATATAATTATCATTTTAATTTTCATCATTTTAAAACCATTAGTTTATACTTATTTATTCACTGCCTTTATTGAATGCTGCCCTTGCAGCTACCCTGTGAGTAAGCTCCGTTCAGAATACTATTTGTTGCTATACACAAATCATACATTAGTTAACGATCGTTTCAAAAACTGACATATAATTAATTGGATTTTCAATTGGATCACGGTAATTTTTCGGAAAATATGTTTCTCCTGACACTTGGTAAAAAATCAATTGGTAATATGAAACTATTTTGGACTCTCTGTACAATAAACTACTATTCACACAAATACATGGGATTTGGTTGTATTTGTACTAATACAAAATCGCTATTGTATAACCAATGTTGCTAGTTAACGATCGAGTAAAATGCAAAGGAAACGGAGATTCATACTTTGTAACGTATCTATCATACTATGGAGAATATTTTGAATTTAATTTGGTTTTAAAAAATCAAACCCCACTACCCAAAGTATGCAATAAAACGCGTTCGGATGCGTCGATCGATGCAAAATTGATGAATCGTAAATCACGGAGGCGGGTTCTCGGGGCTGCGATTTCATGCTTGATACACATTCCACTCATTCTGCTCGAAAACAAACTCCAAGCAAGCGCCGAATGGAAGCCGCCCGCTTCGGTATGGGACCACCGTACTTTGCAGAACTTTTTTTCCGTTTCAGCTGTCGGACAGCTATCGTCAAGACGGAGTTCACGATTTAGTCTTCCCCAGGGGGGCAAAGTGTGTGTGTGCGTGTGCGTGTGTGTGTGTGTGTGTGTGTCAGTAAGTTGAAGCCTCGAAAACAACAGGAACCCAGCAAGGCACGGTAGAAAGCACTTGAGATAAATTTGTAGCTACGCTTCGGGGCGGGAGGAACCATATCCCCCAAACGACCGTGTGCCGTAAAGTATCACAAATCGCTGGCACCCCAGCGATCGTGTGTGGGCAGGGGGAGATCAAGGGTGGAGTAGGGTGGAGAGAAAGAAGACGGAGAGCGTACTAGAACAACGACCGCACACACGTACATATCCATCCAAAACGAGGAAGGTTCCGCAGGATGTGGCCGGAATGCGTGAGATGGTTTGGAGGACCTTGTTTACCACCCGCTTTCAAGCGCACGGAATTTAAGGTCAATTGGAAGTGCTCGAGTGGCCGGGACGGGACGGTGGTGCTTGTGGAAACAGGACGTTGATTGAAGGCTCGCAAGGAGCGTGTAAAACGCAAGGGACGATAATAATAAGTGAAACGCGCGAAGGAGCTTTCGGTTCTGTGCAGTGCAAATAATTATGCGCATTATATTATTGATTTAATCGGTGTGGTGGGGAGCACTTTAAAGAGAGTGTAAGTGCTTTCAGCTGTTCGAACGATGGCACACCAAGCATCACTGGCTGGCACCGGTGACGTAATAACGATGCTAACTTTTCTTTTCCACAAGCCAGCACGCTCTCAATCTGCGCTGGTGGCATGGAAGGTACAAAATAGAGCATAATTATTTCGAGCGCGTTACTTGCAGCGAAATTTTAGAGCATCTTTAATGTGGAAATTCCTTCCCATACTCGTGTGCAGTTATGTTGAAAGTAAACTAGAGTGAGAAAGGTACGTGAAGGTGGCTGGACAATTTGCCGAGTGATAACCTGTAATGACTATCTGATGGCTTCTAATGGGAAACGCACAGACTCCAGGTTCACTCCCTTGCCTAACGAGCATTTAGTTAATCGATTTTGCCATGAGTTTAGGGCCAGAGAATTCACATTTAAACACGCACACATACACCCGTAGGATTGAATTGTACAGTTGTCACTCGGTAGTCGATAAATTTCTAGAAAATTTCACCCTCACCGGAAGCTTCACCCCGGTTCGCTGCTGGAGGTGGGGGTGGGTACCTTTTTCGAAAAACCGAGCTATAGAATGCAAATGCCAACGGGATGTACCGAAGGGCACCGAAACCGCTCGGTCATGGTTACCGAACCGGAAAGCAAACGGGGGTGGGTGTGGAGTGAGGCTGTCCGTTAGGTTTGCGGTAGGTTCAGATCGGGTTCGGAGTAAAGGTTGGTACCGATTCTTGATAAAAGCATTTCATTGCAATTCCAGTCCAGTGGTGGAGTTCACCGTCCCTCACCAGCCGATGCCAGACGCTGTCGGCATTGCAATCAACGTTTGGTGGGCTCTGTTTGAGCGGACATATTATGTTTGTCGTTACAGGCCAGAGGAAAATATATTTCTGCCGGGGAAGTGGTAAGCCACCTTTTTTTGCCATTCGGAGAATGGGATTATTAAAAGGTTAATTTGGATGGATAAACCGTTTCGGTTCATATATAGATATCGAATACTACAAATAATAACAGCAACAATTGTAATAAACCATTAATGTCAAATTTGTTGAACTTCAGTTTTAATCATACTTTATGACGAATTAATTCATTATTTAACATTTAAAATTAATTTATAAATGTTAGTCAAAACATATTGTCCGGGGCATATCTTTGTCTTTAAACCGTTCGGATAGTGAATTTTAACTTGTTTAATGTACAGATTGCAACTGTTTTATGGATATTTTGTACAATTGGGATAGTTATCGTAACGTTAACAAACAGATTTAGCTTCGGTATAACCAGACAGTAAAAAAGATTTACCCTCTGCATGATGCTGTGGAAGTTTGTTAAAGTAATTATAGTTACTAGTTTTTTGTTCCACTAAGCAAACTAACTGAAACGAGATTATTGATTTTCAAAAAAAAAAAAATGAGATAAAAACAACTGAGCGAGCATTGAGAAGAAACAGAAAAGACAGATTAATTCTTTGTACTTTTTATTGATGAAAGTTAATTTTTTGTTACACACCTAGTTTTGCTTAAAACCATAATAAAACACCCATAAATGTTGAAAACATATTTGTAGCTGGTTTTTAACGGCTCAAATAATATAACAAAAACTATTGTGTTTAAGGATAGTATTCTATAACTTGTGAAAGCAAGTGTTTAAATTAAATTTTATGTTTACTTAAACAGTTTTTTTGCTTTCACGAATATTTTTTAGCGTCTTATTTATGACCCCGCTGGTTGCCGATCACTGACCCAGTTGGCTGAATCTGTTGGCGTTCGTTAAGCAGAATGGATTTTCGATGGTACAGTAAACATCTAAGTCCAAACACGCCCAAAATCACCGTCCACTGCCGGAGCGGGAAGTGAAAAGCTGCAATCGAAAACGTGA
This sequence comes from Anopheles farauti, assembly GCA_000473445.2. Classification (NCBI taxonomy): domain Eukaryota; kingdom Metazoa; phylum Arthropoda; class Insecta; order Diptera; family Culicidae; genus Anopheles; species Anopheles farauti. Next base: position 25,284,449 of record KI915040.1, read on the forward strand.
AGCAACGTGTCATCGCTGCAGGTCGGATGGAATTTGTTTGCCAACGTCAACAGTTGTTTTAAGTTTAATCACTTACCCAATCGCAGGGGCACCAAACGGTTCGCCACCACGAATAAAGATTAGATTTCCGGGGCGCTTGCAATCTGCTTTTGACGTAATTTAAGAAAACAACAACCAACCGCTCCGTGCCGTGTGGCGTCGGGCAGTCAGGGTTGTTCTTAGCGCTAGTTTTTAATGGCGAAGGCATCTTTGGCTTCTAAGCCATTGGTCATCGGCGCCGGATGGGGAGGGGATGATGTTGTTGTTGGTGATGCCAAAAGTTAAGATTGATTGATGATGAAATTGAGAAAGCACCCGCATTTTTTTCGTGTTTGTATTCGAACGAGGCTTGTTTCGCTTCCCGTCGGTAGTAAAAAGAGCGAGCTACTCGGTAAAGTGTCTTTTATTTCCGGTGGAAACAATAACCGGATGGAACAAAGTTTCGCACTGTCGCCTGGCATGCTGTGGTACTTATGGAAGCGGGGGGAACGTAATCAGCTGAAGAAATAGTTTGCCCAAACCGTGCGGATCCCGTGGCCTGTGAAAATGTTCGTGGCGTTCTTTGCAAAACGCCAAACTTTTGCCGATGACAGTTTCTGCTGCTGTAAAAGTGGTTCAAAAGGTGTAGCAAACTTTTCGTGTTTTGTCGTATTTTTTAAGTAGTTTTATTACTGGCCCGCACAACGTGATCGGTTTAAATGCTTTTAAAGAAATCAAGCTTCGTGTATGAGATGTTCAACGCTGAGTTAATAGAAAAGGTTCTTACACTTTTTCTTCTATTCATCCACCGATTAATGTCTCGAAATTAGCGTGATTCTCGTTCTTCCTGCACGCTCTTTTGTGAATTCCCTCCACCCGCAAAGCGGGTGCAGAAAAAAAAGCTAACTCGCCCTCAAGTGGGTTACGCCAGGATAGGGTCATTGAATGAAAATATGCTCCACGTTTGTTGTGTGCTCTCACAAAGCGTAGGAGAAACTATGCCGGTAGTTTTCTCCTTTTGTTTTCGGTTCCGGTTCACTTTCTTTCGGTGCCCTTTATTTCACCGTAGAATCTACTTGACCCAACCGGTTCCCGTGTTTACATGAAAATAGCCACCACTTGACGTGCGAGGAAGCAAGCATCTCGTGCTGCTAAACAGTGGAAGCCATAAATTACCACCACCAGGCTTGGTACAGTTCAGGCGCCTTCGTCATCAGCGCAAGCCCTTCGTGTATGCTGTAGCATGTAACGAAAATTTACTTTTGGCTAAGCTTTGACTTGAAAGTTTGTCCGTGACGGAGCGAACGTGGATAAAATAGCCTCCGATCCGGTGTCCGACGTTGGTGACGATGGGTGGAGAGGGTGACCGGGGATGGGCGAAAGACGCGCCACGCAAGGCACACCAAAATGCAAACTTCCCTGAGCCCGGGTAGACGCGGACGCACCAGGTAGTCGACGACACGGCCGCTGAATGGCCATGATAAATGGCTTCCTCCGACAAAGACTTTGTAACGCAAGAAAAGCACATCATGTGAGTCGATTTGCTGCGGTACCGGGAAAAACCGGATGAGCACGGCGGATGAGCTGTGCCGTCTTGAGCGCTGACGATCGTTGCGGTGGTAGGCAAAAACCGTGGCATGTGCTTCTTTCACGCCGGTTACACCCGGCCGAGCCGGTTTCGACAGCTGATGCTACACTTCAATCATGCCGCGGATGCGGGTGCACGAAAAATTCGGTCAACCACGGTCGAAGCACGGTTCGAGAAACTACCGTTCTACCGAACGAAAAATCACACCGGCTTGAGGCAAGGAAAATTGAATGAGCGCTTGTAGCTCGCAACGCCACCATATCACGAAACTAAATCACTGCTAAAGGATGATTTATGTACGATCGAAAGCGAGGGATTGCCTGTGCAGGCGAGGGATTGCCTTTTCTCTCACGTTTCGCCTTCCGAACGATGTGAATTCCGAACGTTCGCCGAAAAACGAGAAAATGGAGCAAAATGCGACAACACAAATTGTGTTTTCGAGTGAATGTTATCAAAACTTCATTCTGTTGCTCGTCATATTAACCGAAAATGCACACTGCATTACACGAATTGATTATGGTCGGAGGGTTTTTTTTGGCAGCGATTTCACAGATCCAACTCATGCTAAGCAGATAAAGAAAGTTAAAGTCTTTTTTTTTCCTCTCGCTGCCAGCAGCAACCAACAGTGAGCATCTCAACGATGCATTTAGAACTGATTTTCGATGCATCAATGCGCAATACGAGAAGTGGATAGGGGGAGGGAAGGTGATCAATTCTGCATCCGGGAACATGCGCGTCGGTTTATCTAGATCTCAAAATGCATTGTTCGCACGGTGCGATATAGCAAAATTGGCATAATGTTGGTAGAGACGAAAAATGCAACGTTCTCACCACAGCATGCACGAGTGCCGGAGGGAGGGAGTTGAATGTGTTGCATTTTTTTCTGTTTCTGTATTGTTTCCACTTCAGGTTTGGAGTGCGTTGTTTCGAGCATGAGAAACGGGCAGCATCATCTTGATTAGAAAACGAATTGCTCTCGTGCATCCGTCGGTGTGAAAGCGAACGTAAAAGCTCACCTCCGTTGATCTGGCGTCTGACTCCAACCTAGCTGATGATCGCAAAACCGATCGCATTGCAGGCACCGAAGGGCAAGCATGAGACGAAATGAAAAAGAGCATCGCATCATCATCATCATCTCCTCCTCCATCAATGCCAGCTGAGAGTTCATCAAGTTTGCCTGAGGTTTACTGCATTTTCTTCAATCGATCTCGATGAAATGAAAAACAGACAAAGAAAAAAAAATACACACAGACACACAACGATGGACGAGACATTTTAGCATCACCGAATTCGTTACCGGTACCGGGTGCTGATGGGAGCTGAGAACGGCAGCACATGCTCGGTTTTATGTTGGTTTTACGTACTGTTGACTGCACCGGCGAACAATGTCAGACGGAGCGTTGCGAAATTGCCAATCACACGCAGTCAGCAGTGCCAAGTGGCATAAAATAACTCATCACCACTGACCCGAAAGGGTTGTCATTTTGAGATGGTCATTCCTCCCGACACCTGCAGCAAACGTAATGGCAACGTGTTTTAGGTTGTCCGGAGGAAGTACAGATTTAAGGCGAAACAACTTTTGACAAATTATATTTCATAGAAATGTAAATTGTTCTCGATAGGATGGCTTTCAGGAAAATAATTGTCGTTAAATTACTATTTTTTTCGCTTTTATTCTCATTAATTGCATAACTATTCTATACAAGTTCAATGGATTATAAGCGGTCAAGTTTTTTTTTCATAATTTACTTATAACTTTACTTTACATAATTTACATAATAATTTACATAATAATTTACTTATTTACTAATGTTCAGTAAAATATAAATAGAATAATGTTCTTCCTATCATTTAATATAATCAAACATGAAGCTTTCCTGTGAAAACCAATTACAGACCATGAACATTTAATAACATTTTGAATTGACAATTTATCAACAACATTTGCCACGATAGTAACAGTTTTAGTTTTTGTGCTCGGGAAAACCATTATTAACCATTAACCATTAAGTATTCTTTGAACACTTCTAAAGCTTCGTCTCAATCCTTAATCATTGGAAAACATTAATTGAAATATAGTGGTAATTCTAATTACAATAAAAATGAAACCAACTAATGCATACATTTATTATTTTGGCAATTTTTTAGTTTTGATTAGCTACGACTGATACGGTGGTAAATTAATTTTAAAAGAATAAAATAATACTATTCGTCCGAAAACAATCATTTGCAAGAAGCACATTATTGAAATAAAAATATTATAAATAAATGTAAGCGGGCCGTATGAGCGGCACTCAATCAATACTCTTTATTCTGTAGTTGAATATCGTTTAGTCTACTCTCCCGTCTTGCTACTACCATACTGCTTGCAATTCAATCTCCTTCAGCCACACACATACACACATACCCACGGTTGGAACGGATGAGATGATTCTCGTCCCCAAAAGAATTCCGATAAATTTGCATTATTCATATCAAGCATTTCCACGGGGCCGGGTAAAACCAAGCCGGGCGCACCCACCGACAATAGAACGAGGTCAAAGGCATCTAGCCCGTTCGCTCCTGCACAACGGGTTACGAAAAGAAAACGGGGACACTTGTATGAATGTTAATGGCCTGAAGAAGACAGCTGGAGACGGCAACATTCATAAGATAAAGAGTACCCTACCAGCATTCGGATCCATCAGAGGCAGTTCTCGATTTCAGCTGGGGAACGAACGGATGCTCCATGGCAAGGAAGCAGGGAAAACCCACCCAACCCCCACCTCATACGTCGCTACTAACGAGCTACTAACGCGTCACGCAGAAGCATTGGAAAGTGTCACCGAAGTGTTGAAGTCGGGTTTGATATGACCGAACCGACAGGACATTACAACGAGAGTGTAATGATGTAATGGGCCGTTTTCGGCATCGTCGAACGATCGGCTACGGAGGGAAAGGAAAGGGGCTGCAGTGCCCAAGATTTGCGCAAGAGTGTTTTTGAGGACCGTGCGAAATCAAACCATCCCTTCAAGCGCTACAATGAGGGTGCCTTTGTTGCAATCGTAAAAATCAGACCAGGGAGAAACAGGGAGCACTGGTTTGTGATCTTTCGGGCATGTGAAATTCGGGGTAATTTTGTTATATGAATAATGGAGTGTAATGCGATTGTGCGTGTATGTGTTATTGGGAAATGTTGTTCAGCGGAAAGCACAGCTTCATTGATTTTTATTGATCCATTTAAACGACCGTAATTTGCATGCGTCCTGTTGCGTGTGGTGCGTGATTTGAAAGACAAACGCAGCCGTTGGAAGGACAGCTTTCAAAGGGCAGTACCAAGGAGATGCAACAGAAACAGAAACAGAAACATATCTTTAAACTTTTGTAATGAATAGCATCGTTACGTCCGAACCAATTTAAACCTCGAATTAACAAGATCGATTATTTTGCCGTTAATGGAAAGGGAGGAGGGGGAGGGAAGGGAGACAGGGGGTTTGTTTAACGTTTCCAGCCCAGGTCTGATAATGTCGTTCTAGCTACTAAATCTTCTTTTCAGGACACTTTTGATTAGATTACAGCGCAAACGGGCAGTACGGTTTCAGCTCACGTTGCAGCGTACTCTGTTGCGTCCCATCTGTTGACACCCATTGTCCCTGGTCGGTACGTTCCTTCCGGAAAGCCCCCATTGGATTAGTGTGAGTGTAATTATCAAAATTACATTTTCAAAGAACCTTCTCGTCGTTCGCCCGGGTTTTCCGTCGAGGACGGAACGGTTCTATCGATTAAGAATTCATTACCACCCGTCGGCATTATCGATGGAACAATTGAATTGGTCTGTGATTGGATGGCTAGGAGGAGATCTAGTTGCTGCATGTGGGAAGCTTACTTCCCACACCGCGCCGACTGCACATGGCTTGTTCGTGTTCGATTTGATTTGTGCCAAAGTTTTGTAACCTGCATAGCGGCAACCAGGGACGGAAATGAATTGAACGGTCATGGATGACAACTTTCGCTCTCGAGAGGATCCCTATTGGCAATGCATGACACACGCTGAAGCTGAATTTGATTAAAAACTTTCGGTACCGAGTGTGCGCGGTGTGCGAAAGTTTACACTGAACTATCCCTACCGAGTTGGAAGAGCAATTTAAAACGAGACATTCAAACATGTATCCATTAGGGATGCTCAGGCTGGGTCGGAGTAGAAAACAATATTATCTATCATTCTCGCCGTGCTATCGGTTGTCATCTCTTAATCGCTGATCAGTTTTACAAAGTACCAGGTAATTTGAACCCTATCGGCTTAAATTATTACTGCATGCTTTCACGGGTGAAGCCGTAGCCGATGTTCTGCACGCTTTCCAACGGGTCTGATGATGCTGGAGTAAAAGTTAGAAAGCTGTAATTAATTGTTAAACATTGATTTCAGCGAAACAGTGTCATTCGCTTGAGCTGAAGGCTCGACGCACAGCGCGTAGACGATGATGAGCAGGCGTTCGGTGGTGAAATTCGTGAGGCTCACAAAATTCGGCACGCCCCACGGCTGCTTTCGGCAGCCAATTCCTTTTCCTTTCGTCCCAAGAACAAACTTCTTGCCAACTCTTCCTCTGTTTTATGTGTACAATCGTAGTAAAACCGGTGCGATATTTCGGAGATACTTTCGCTCACTCTTTCCCGCAGGCTTGCCCGCGCATAGCAGGAAGCAGGAAGCGAATGTGCCGTGCGGAAAGGGACAGGTTGGTCCGCAGGAACGCTTAATTAAAAAACGTAGCACCCGCCGCCTGCCGCACTCCTTTTGCGTGACAAGCGGTGGGCGGGTAGGAAGCGACAGGACGCGCCTTTGAAAATTTACCTTTTCCCATTAAACCGGATTCGAGTGGAATTGTCTTTACTGGCGGTGCGGCTGCGACGGTGAAGTTTGTTAATTAAAAACTTTCGACAAACCTGTAGATTTTTTACTCAGCCACCCGTGCGAGGCGCACGCAGAAGATGTGCTATCCATTTTCCGTTCAACGTACGCATTGTGTGAAAAGTATTTTTCTTTCATTGATAATTCTCACGTACCCTGGCGGGTACGCGCGGTTCTGATTAACGTGGGCAAATATGATTCTTTTGTTATCTTGCGTGCCATTAGCTACCGGATTTGTGGAATCATTGAGCAGTGAATGTTTTTGAGGGCAATACAAAAAACCTTTGAAACATTGCTAAGCATACTTTTGCATGGCCGATAGAGTGACTATGGGTAAGGAATAATAAATTTCGATTCAGGAGAAAATTATTCACTGTAGCATTCATTGTGCATCAAGGGCAAAGTTTTAAAAGGCTTGGAGATGTTGAGTCATGCATGGAATAAATTATTATGATTGTGTTTTGTTGTTGATATATTATGAGGTGAATTTATTTTTTTTTGTGTTAGCATATACAAGTAACACCAAATAGCTGTGTGTTTTTTTGTCATTCTAATAGAAATTATATGTCTTAAAAGCGATAAAATAATGGCTGCATAAAAATACAAATCGTTTTTAATAAATTCAAAAAAATTGTGTCTCGTTTCATGAAAGAAAACCGTGAATTTACAAGAATTTACAACGTAGTTTTCCTCAAACAGATGAAGTTGACGAGGGGAACAAAATAAAAAATAATAATGATAGGCGGATAATCAGCTGAAAGTTGATACAAATCATCGTTCAAAAAAATAAATAAAAAGATTGCTTAAGTCGGTGATATATTGTTCAACAAAAATGATTGTTCTTATTTTCCGTAAAAATTATCCTTAACTTTACCCGTTTATTTTCGTTGATTTGTAATTCATATTTTAAATATAATTAAAATATGCTTTACAATTGCATTCATTTAAATTTTTATTCGGTAATTAATGTACAACTGTTGCATTCAATAAACGTAAATAATTCAATTGCATAATTACTATCAAATGATTTATTCTACATTGTTCAACAGCAGAACAGTATGCAGCTTTGAACTCATAAATGTGATATATTGATTAATATTTGTTGCTTATGAAACTTGCACAAGAAAGATCCATTCCAGTTTAGATTTTTTCAATCAAAAACATTCACCGTGTGACCCAGTCGCTCGAAGTTGAAAGATAAATTAGTCGGTTTAAAAAAAAGACATCCTTTGCGAGCAGAGTGTCGGGTAAACTTTCGCACCAGAAGTTGTTGCTGCATTTCGCACGATGCTCGATCGTTTAGTTTTCCCCTGTGGCAGCATCACGGACCATGCAGGATGTACCCTTCAATTAAAAAATGAAGATTTATGAGACAGGCTTGAAATTAATATTCTATGCTTGAGGTTTGCCATCTCAAAACATGGAATCGGTACGAGGCAAGCATAATCTGACTGACTTTTTGTTTGTTTTTTCTTGTGTGACGTGAGTGAAATAGTAAAAAGTTTTGTTTAGTTTTGTTAATTACGAACATTAAATCGTGATATTTATTCACTTTATATTTATACACCCAATATATGCTTATCATGTTGACTAAACTTGTACGTTCGACGATTTGACGCTATATGTATTTCAATATTAATGTTGATAAAAAGAACAGTTTAAAAGACAAAAACATATTTTTCATCTTTATTGGTATCCACTTAATCATGGTGGGAAAAGTTATAATACTTTCCTCTCATTCAACATCCCATTGCATGTCGTTTGCCTAGCATCATTTTAATCGCACCAACCAGCGGTGGTAAGCCCCTGGAATCCACTGTTTCTCACACTCTGGTTGTGTTTGAATTGGATCCAAAAAACGAAAACGAAAAACCCCAAAAAACCGAATGCAGAAGTTTGTTTTTCGCAAATTGATTTGAGTTTACACCGTTTCCCTGCACGGTCACCGAAACGCGCGGCAAAAACCCATCCACCCACCATTATTATTACCACGCAGGGTGGTCCCTTTTTCGGAGCCGGCTCTAAACAGAACACATTATGATAAAATCATCCAAAACATCGCTATCCATCTCCGCGCGCGTTGCCCCTTGCCACCCATCCCCGACCAAAGGGTCACCGCGAAAGATTAACTCAATCTGAAACTGTCGTTAAAAAACAAGCAGAGCTGCAGAAGAACTTTCGGGCCAAACTTCAGACAAATATCGCATTCTTTGGGGCGCGCAGGAATGGGGAGAACGTGGAAACCGGAGTTATGCGGGAGCACCGGAGACATCCAACCCGATGGGAGCATCCAGGCGCCACACCGATCGGGTAGGGTGGGTCGCGGCGGACTGTTGTTTTGGTTTCGGTGGAAGTGAGTTATTTATTTTTCACCATCTTTTCCCTTTTTCGCCCGGGGAAAGTTTCACCGTCGAGCTGCGTCTTAGAGCGACGGGCGAAAATCTGCGACTTTCCAGCGTGCCCTTTTCTTGAGCTCCTGGTGAGATGTCTGAGGTGTGCGGGGTGGGTGTGGGTGTGTGTGTGTGTGGGAGGGGCAAGCTGCCATGGAAATTAATGGGCAGCAATGGGTTCCGGTGAGCACTTCAATTAATTTCCTTCGCGTTCATTGCATTGAGCGGTTCTCGCCCGTCCTCCGGTACGGTTGCATTCGCTTGCCAGTGTCTTCTTGCCAGTAATGGAACGAACCGTGTGGATTTCAGTAGGGAACCATCGTTCTGCGGAGGGTTATCGTTCGAGGTGCATTTGCATAGAAAGCCATTTGGGCAATTGCAAATGCTAGCGCAACCATCGTGGCAAATCGGTTTTGATCCGACTATCCGACTAGCGAAAACCCGTCAGTCTGGTGCCGTTTCATTTCGCTCGCGGTAGTTTGAAGTGCACGATTTGGGCAAAGTTTATTATCCAGACTGCCGGAGCTGAAGGACAGCACGGTTGGTGCATCGTATTAGCTTTCGGGCGAAATACATAAATTACTCATATTCATTTACCTCGCATTACTTGATCGTTAGTTTGGTGATTGGAGCCGCAGGAGAATTTGCGATTTCAGTTGGGGATGTTGAAACGAAACCCTTGAGCACGAATTTGCATGTGCTTAGCATTTTCTAATTGATCTTAAATAGTCAATGAATTCTATTAAATAGTAGCACAGTAGATTATTTAAATCTGACGAGTGTTGTTACCTGACAAATAAAGACTGCATGTCAAAAGTTCAAAAAACTGGAAGTAAAAATATAAAAATACTTGTTCGTGAGTTTGCTTATTAAAATAAATTAAATTAAAATCTGTCAATAACGCCAAGAGCAAGTAAAAAGTTGGACGCAGATTATTTCCTAATTTATATAGAAAATATGACGGTATTTAATTAAGTTATAATTGTTTTGAATTGAATTCTTAATTTTTTTGAGATTTTTCTTTAGAAAAAAAAACTCTGCTATTATGATTTATTTCTTCCACTGTGTTTACGATTGTTACGATATTAATAACTCTATTTCATTTTCATTCATTCACTTATTCATTTTCTTTACAATGGTCCCTGAACGACACTTTTTATCAAAGAACAGAGTTTTTCTAATTATAATCCAAATCTATCCCTTAAAAACAGGATTCCGAAATGAAACAGAAACTTCTAAAAACAGATGCATAAAATGCTTCATGTACCGTCAAACTGTTTTGTCATGTGGAGACTTTATTTGGATAGGAAGGCACCTATTTTTACGGTCTGGTTGTCAATTTCTCGCTTTCATCTTTTCATCTTCGTAATGAGCTCTGGTTGTGCTAGGAACCAAATAGCGATATGACACTTTCCGTATTCTGGAGTTTTTCATTGCATTATTATTTTCCAGCCGCTGGTGTCGACTTTGAATAGACAAAATTTAACCCGACAAGAGTACATCCATCTCTGTTCTTGTGAATAACAATTTACAAAGCGTTTTTCTTCAAACGGCGGTAGTCGACGGTGAGATATCACAAAAAAAGAAGCAGACATACACGTTAGCAGTGTGGGAAATGCATCCTGTTGAATTAATGTAGAAGACACTGTTGAGTTCTGGGGCCAAAACGCACTTGGGACAAAACGCAGAGAAAAGGTTTAGCGTTTACGTACATGCATGGTATAATTTGCTCTTTGGTATAATTTGGTATAACATAGCAAAACAAGCATCCCGTCGCATGGCACAGACAGTCACTCTATGCACACTAGACTTTTTTTTTAGTCTTCGAGCCATGCGGGTTTGATGTAATAATTTCTTAATTGAATACCGGAAGCCCAACATAATGCCTTTTTCCACTTATGTGCATTGTTCTTTGGCAATCTTCGAGCAGGAAGCTACCGAGATATCAAAGCCCGCCCCTCTTTGTTGGGTCGATACTTTCTGGTTGTATCATGATAAATATTAGAACGGCAGGAAGCAGCTGATGCTGACGAGGCTTGTCGGATGTTTTTCCCTAACGTGGTATCGATGTACTGATGAATTATTTAAGTGTTATGATGAGTTGACAGCTTCCCGGTAAGCTTTTAGATGCTTCAATCCGCCTACACGGGTGGCCTCATTCGAATGCTGCAGTTGCCGGCTTGCTGTCCGTTTGTTCTTTTATTACCTGCCAAACATGTTGTGACTGGGTGTATTACTTTCCGGCTCGTGGTTTCCGGCAGGAAGAAATTTATCGAACGAAGGATGACATTTGTCAAATTCCGGCTAGATCCGTGTCAAGTGATTCTGAGAATTTTCATCCATCGTGAGAAACAACAAACTCAGCAGCATACTGCCACAATTGGATGTTGCCTGCGAGTATGTGTGGAAGAGTAATAAAAACACGTGAAAAGCGCAGCTCCGCTTTAAAAATCTCAATTTAATTTTTTCTCACAGGAAAGTTTAAATCGAATGTGATAAATATCACTCTCAGGTCTACTAAACAGGGCGACACATTTTACAAAGAATGAACGTAGCCAACGATACGCAGCGGCTTTTGATCGATTGCTCGATCATGAAAAATGGATATCCTTAAGCGACCCTCACGCGTCAAGGTTAGCGTGACAGGATTTTATTTATTTATATAGTTTTTTTTCTGCTCCGTCTTCCGCAACATCAAGCCTTGATCCGGAGCGTTGGTTAGAGTTGGAAAGACTGTTTTTTTTTGCCCTCATTGCCTCGGGGAATCGTGGCGGAAGAAAATAAATTTGTGGCCAAACTTTTGTCCACCCCAACTGGCGCTTGGGTCTGCGGATAATACACACACACACACATACACACAGAGGCACGAGCGTATGGTAATGTAAGCGACACACCGCCATTGTTAATACTATTGCTATTCTTCCGAAGCAAAAGTTTACGCTGCGCATGGAAGATGATAGGAAAAAAGATGCGGATTTTCCCCAACCCGGGGGGCAAGCATTTCTGGTCAAGCACAAGTTTTTCTACGCCGATGATTGCGTGTCATTAGCTTTCGGGTGAGTTTCTTGCTCGAATTATCATTTCTGGCCGGGCAAGTTACGTTAAGCCCCTTGCAGGCCGAGACCGAAACATGAGAAAAAGTGAGAAGTAGGTTTCAATTCAACAATCATAATAACAATATTTACAATTTACGGCAAGCACATAGGAACCGATAAGAAGGACTATTTTATACCGAAATGTGTAATTCACGGCGCAATATTTCCGGCTTAGGTCCGTGGCTTACTCACACCGGAAGAAAGTTGAATCCTTATGAGATGCGTGGGGTATTTTTTGTAATGTAGTATAATTTAGTTAGGCCTAAAAATAGCCAACCGCAAAAGTGTGGCAACAAGCTGAAGCATGGTTAAAAGTAGCTGGCAGGGAGCTTGATTGCCCTGCTAAACATGTGCTACTTATATTTTGTCACTATGCGCAAAAAAATACGCCGTTTTTCTTGAATATTTATGACTATTTCGGCCCGGTGGCTGAAACCTTCTGCGTACATTATCCTACCTCAGCGACAGGGCCACAGACAAATGTAACGAACAGATATCATCCATCTCTCGGGTCAAAGATATCGATCCCGGGAAAAGTATCTCATTTCCGTGTCAGATGCGGTTGTGTGTTTGCCGCTTGCCAGCCCCTGCTGAACGTTGTGTTTGTGGTCGAGACGGTGCGAGTTCCGATTCGCATCATCATTCATACTTTCGGGATGCGGGAAACAGATATACAGAGCAGCCACGGTACAGAAAAAAGCGCACAAACATCGGATATGGGAATTCCGTGTACTGCGTAAATCTCTTGAGGGTGAATTTTTGATCAAAGTGGGGAAAAGGAAAAAAGAAATCCAAGCTCCCGATGTAAAGGGAAACACAAATACGCTGAACTGGTCAAACGTCTCTTACAGCCAGACCTCGTTGCGGAATTATTCAATAAACCGAGTGATTCGGGGTTGTTGTTTTCCGTGCGCTTTAGGTTTTGTTTTGTGTGAGCGTTGTGTTAGTTCAGGAGGAGATTTATCTGTGTTGGGAGCATTTGCATCGTTTGCATTTGATCGGTGCAAATAGCGAAGCGTAGTGATTTAATATCACAGTTTGTGGAAGTCGGTTAGAAAATTATCATCACATTTAACATGTTTTACTGGAAAGGTTTGATGGATCATCACAATGTGTGTAACGAATCTTTTAGTGATTCACGGAAGACTTTTTAATAGCTCAACAACCTTATCTGTTTAGCCATTACGAAAGATAAATGGGAAAAGTATGAGATTGTTTTCTTGTATGGATCGATATAGAAAGAAAGGAAATAGGGACAAAAATATTTGAATCCCAAGAATATACCCACCAATATTGTTTTAAAAGCCCTTCTTGAAGGAGACATGAAGGGCTTTTAAAAAAAATATTGGTGTTTATATTCTTGGGATTCAAATATATTTGTCTATTTTTGACTTTCTCACTTTTTTGAGAAAGCTTTGCCATTGGATAAATTTTACGATTCCAAAGCTATTTTATTCTTTTTCAAATTTTTGTAGATGTAAGTTGCGGGACTTTATGATCAACATCATAAATAATTATAAGAATGGCAGGATACGGATATGAATGCGTAAAATATGGTTGAATTAATGATTTTTTGTCATTAAATTTGAACATTGTTTCTGTGAGAGCAAATGTAAATCGCAATCTATCCAGACAGTTTAACTTATTTGTTCATAAAACTGTCGTGCGCTATCTCTCTACAGATCGTATTTCATTACATGATCTTCGGCATAATGGAGATAGGAAGATAATTTATCCACCATCCCGATCCCGACTGAGTGACGATTGCCGGTTATTTAATAAAACACACCCAATTTATCATGCTTATTGATTGAAAATATGATTTATACGCATCGCTTGACATTTGTCGAGAGTTTCGAGACGGACGTGCTGATCGTGGCATCCGCAGCATACGTGTGAGCGTTTCGTGCACCAAACGTGACCTCGAACGCCGGGACGTTGATTTGTGTGCAGCCGTTTCGTTTTGTCTTGCTTCAATCACCCATCAGCATGCCATCACTCCTTTCGCAAACACGTGAACATTCATTCTGCACGAGTAATAAAATGTGTATTTTCAAGGGTGTGTTTGTTTCGTTTTTTTTTGCAAAGCAAGCAAACACTTCTCCGTATCAGGTGTCGGTCCTGGCACAGCAAACGCAGAGCGTGTCCTTTCGTCGGAAGGTATTAATCCATCGTTCTGGTCTATCCGTAAAGCGGTAAAAGGGTGAAATCGATCGACGAGCGGCCTTCGTGCGTGTTATATGGGGAGAAGGGGGTCAGCTGCTCGTGGTGGCGTGAAGTTTTACTTACACCAGCGAAAAATCCGTTTCGTAATCAATCAATCCAACTGACAACGGAACCGATTAGGCAGAAACCGTTTTGCTACAGTGGTGCTGGCATATCCTTGCGCGGGCTGAAGGCGGGTTTTTCGGGTCACGCAGCGTTAGCCGGCAAATAAAGACGTCTCATTTTTGATGCGATTTATTTTTTGATCTGGTTTGAAGGCAAAGGTTATTGATTTGGACGAAAAAAAAAGTAAAAAAAGTAAATTTTTATAAATTTGTTCAATGTTCTAAAAACATTTAATTTTCTACAATTTTCTTTTAAGAATTCGTTGCATATCATTTTCTGAAAGTTTCTCGTTTCTCGTAAAATTGGGACGACAACCGAGACATATTTTGTGCTTTCAAATTGCTCCCGGGGAGAGATTTTAGTCAACGTTAATGGTATTGTACAATTCATTATGATTTACCAAGATCATTAAAATATATTATTAAATTATTTCCTAATTTATTTCTTAACCAATTAAGAACTCTTATAGCTCATTAACTGTTTGAATTTTAATTTGTTACGAAATTATGTTACGAAACACAATTGCTTTTCGTACTGTTAAATTTATTGATGTTAGGTCTATTAACAATATATTCATCTGATATTTATTATTCATCACTTTATATTCGTCTGATATATTCGTCTGAGACAGAAAAAGAGAGATCTGATCATCTGATATTTTAATTTTAACTGCTTACCAATATGATACGTTTTTATTACTATGAATTTTATTTACACTTTTCATGGTCAAGGTTTTGTTTGTTTTGTTTTCTTTTTACTTTACAAATCCATTACCGGAAAACCACGCTCATTCCATCAAATACCTGCCCAGCAATTACTTTTTCAAGACGTGCCCATAAAGCTTACCTATCACTGCGATCGATTACGCGCGACCAGGATGGGGGATGCTTTATCATGCTCGAGTGCAAATAATCGCCGGCGTGAAAGCAATCACATGCCTTCACGTTATTCATGATGCGGAAAGCCCACCCGCTCACGAGAGGATGCGGTTTCGTTTGCGGTGCTTTGCCGGCGTTCGCCGTAACAAAACACCATTACACACGCTAGACGCACGCGAGCGGGCCGAAGCGGTCAGGTGGTTTTTGAAATATGACAAACATCCTTCGGAATGGAATGTGGCCATCATAATTCCGATGCGTTTGTAGTGTCTTACGGGCCGATTAACGAAAACGGCGTGAGGTGGTTGGAGGTGGTGGTGGGAGCGGCGACGGGTTAGAATATGTGATGGCTTTTCACGTTTCCATCAGGCCGGCCCCGTGTCATTTCGCATGGGCAGCTTTGGAGAATTCCTACCGCGCGCAGGGAATGTGTCTAAGGGCGAACGGAATGGTAGACACCTTTTGCATAGGCAATTGTTTTGGCACGCGTGAAATATGTTTATGGGTGGCATTGCGTTTCCTCGCTTGGCCGGTGAAGGTTGAAAGGTGATTTGAGTGTCGGCGTTCTGGGCGCGAATTGCGTGTGTTGTTGTGTGCCGTGCTCGCGACCAGGGTTGCTTCATGGTCAAGTACGAACGCCAGGCCAGGAGATTTGCTGATGTTTTTGATGCCAATCTAGATTTGTTGTACTTGAAATTAAATGTCGTAATAAATTCTTCTGATGCCCGTGAAACGCGTCAAAGTGGAATTATATTCAATTGCGTATGGTACGAAAGTGTCTGGCCCAATTATGAGCCGCTTCGTTTAATGCTCAGCATCGTTTAATATTTTATTTAATACTCGTTCGGTTCTAAAACAAGCCAAAAAACACTTTGTGTGAGATGGTTAGACGGTAGCCCGTTAGGTACGGGCCGTACGTACGGGCGGAACGTGTGCTGCAATTTATTACCGATTTACATTATCTAGATGAAGCATGCCACTTACATGGTGCAAAATGAGAACAATTTTTGAGCATGGCGTGTGGTGAGCTTTGTTTCTACCGGCGACCACAGGAATGCTACCATGCTCGTACGATGCACCTTGGCACCTGCTGGTGCCTGATGAAGATAGTAGCACTAAAAACAAAAAAAAAAGAGACACTTCCACACTTGAGCCGAAACCATTGTTCCCCTTTGGAGCAACGAGTGCGTTTTCGGGACCATTACTCATAAGTGATATCAAACATTAATGAAGGCGATACCGGTTGTTGGGGGTCATTCTGTGGTTGGGTGAGCGCGAGTGCTTGCCATCATCCATTGCACAGATACGCCACCGGGCCACCCATTCAGCAGCCGAATCGCCAATGAGCCACCGGGGCCCGAACGGAGCCATAAAAGTGGGGCATGATTGTCTGATAATCTTTATGTTTAAAATTTAACGCCATCTTGTGCCACTGGTAAGAGTATTGCGCTCGGTTTCGCTTACAGGCAGATGGTAAAGCACCGCGTGATATATGGATATTACATATTGGAGGTGTTTACACAATCAAACCCGCAAGCCGAAAAGAACCGAAGCGTTGGAGAGCTATACTTTTTTACCAATACCAATACCTGGAAGAAGATGGAAAATCGTTTAAGGTGAGAAATAGTTTCCTTAAACCGGTAACTTCGGCCGTGCGGGCCGAATGGACGATTTGTGTATCTGTATAAATCATTCCACAATAGTATATAACTGCCACAATGGCATCCCACCATGCATTGGCTCTACGTCTTCATTGATTGCAGGTAAACGGACCCGGGTAGTAGCTATTTCCGTTTTGCTCTCCGTTTGTAGGGTGATTGAACGAAAACGGGACAGAAAAGGGGAAGGTACTGCTGATGGCGCAGGTGTTGCAAATGTCTAACCTAACCGTCTCATCGTGTCGATCGTAAAAGAAAAGTGAGGGCAGGGATGGACGGGAGAGGGCCGCCTTCGCCTTCGCACAATTTATTGCCCGAGAAGATAATAATTGTTTTTCGTGGTCGATCATATATGGGTGTCGCAGGGAAAGGGCGTTCGTTTTCACTCCTTACCGCGCGGTTCCAGCCATTCTTCCTTTGCGAAGATAACTGGTTTGCCATTCGGAGCACACGTGAGTGCTAACCTAGAAACTTCGGAAGCTTTCCTCTTTTTTCTCTTGCCTATCCTCGCGTCTTCAAACGGTGGTAGCCGCAGGAACAGAAAGGCCCTCTCACCCTCCTCCACCATGCTTGAAGCCAAACGCACATAAATCATAAAACACATTAGACAAACCACCGATCAGTCGTCCGAATGGCGGGGGGAGAGATAGGAGTACAGGAGATGCATGCGGGCGGTGGCATTTCTACGTCGCAATCCTTGAAGCATGCACCGTCCCGCCATCCACCAGGGTTGCGGTGGAGGGTGGAGTGAATTGTGAGCAATCCGTTGCGATGTGATACGCAACCGATCCGGTGTTTGATTATGGCGCCGTTACCGTCGTGCTACGAACCATGGTTTAGTCGATTAACGGAGCAATGCTTTACGAATCCATCGCCGGACAATCCAGTGCGAGCCATTTTGTTGTTTTGTGGAGTTCATGTACTATCGAATAACTAAGGTTACGTGACTATCATCGGTAAACATTCCTCACACATTCGCTTTACCGTGAGATCGTAAAGCGCACTTCTTTTGAAAAGTGTTGAATTGATTTTTCTATTAGACTAAAAAAACCAAAGAATTTTAAACCATTTTTGTTTGTTGGATTGTAAAGCACATGGCTTTTTTGTGTGGATTTAGTAAAAATCGCGGAATATTTAGAAATTATTTGAAATTTATAAAATCGAAATGGTCAGCGTTATGGTTCCATTGTAATAAAATATGGAAACATAACGAATGTAGCTTCCTTTGTTTTATTTCAATTTTTATTATTTAATGTTGTTATTTATAGAATTTTAAAACCACAAATGTCGTGGATATGGCTGATAATAAAATAAATTAGTATGATCGTTAGACGTTCAATCTGCATTTCTGCACCTAATCAAACTGGATTGTAGATAGTCTATCAATTAAGGGACGGTAAAGATGATATTGTAATCCTCAAATTAAGATTTGAAAAACTTCAGACAGAAAACAAAGAGAGAATAATAGAGTATAACAATGCGTGAATTATTAATTTCAATGAAAATTAAGTGATAAAAATGATTCATGATTTAATATATTATTGGAGTATTTACGTTTTTTGACAATTTTTTCAGTCGTTCAAAAATCAAACGTATGCTACTGTTGATTAAAAATTGTTAATTCCAAAATTAACGTTAACCCATTATACACCATTTGGCCATTGCTGTAGCAAATACAATTACTACGTCACAATTCCACCTGCATCACGGCAGTAATCTGTAATTTAAAAATGAAAAAAATACAATCATATGCAATATGTGGATTAAAACATCCATGTTAATCACCTTCTGTGACACCTGAAATATGTAAGGTTTTCGGAATTTGTAAAAAAATGTCCACAAACAAAAAATCCTGAAAAAAACACAACTCTTTGTTCGATGGCATTTCGATAAATTATTCTCGTCCTTGCACTATCGGTGCAATTATTCACCGAGGAGCTTACGGTTACGAGCGTGTAATACGTTACATGAATAATCCATTTCCACCACCGGTCTTCAGCGATTGCTTTCCATTTCGTACGCTCCTACGAAAACGACTGTTTTCAAACGGCTGCCGACAAAAAGATGGCGACCATGGTTCATTAGATCGTTGGTGAGGCATAACCAAATCGATAGCTTGGCGGGAGTAAAGGGATGGACCCGCTAATCTGGCGGGGAAGCGTACTGAAGTTTAGAGGAATACTTTAACTACTAGTTTAAAGCGTTCTTCCAAAAATGGCTAAAACCAGTTAGTTTTTTTCATATAGAAATTGTATGATAGCAGTTGAATTCGTAAGTTTCACAAAAGCCAACGAACAGAAACTGGACGAAAAGACATGAGCACACATGTGTTTTCAAAGGCCGTCGCTTTATGTCCCTCCGAATTTCAAAGCACAAACACTCCACAAATTCGCTTCACATACCGTTTTCATGGTACGATTTTGACGCTTTCCAAGTACCGAGCGAACGTTTTTTTTTCTCTTCTTTTACCATCCCCTTCGAAAACCCTTCACCGTTGTAAACACGGAAAATGCAATAGGAACAGAAAATAAGAACATTTTCACCGTCCGAGTTACGCGATACGGAGCTGCTCCAGTTTGTTCCGGTTCATTGAAGCAAAGCGACATAGTGACACATTTGTACCCGAAAAAAAAGGCAACTAACTAACAACCATTCGTTTGGCGATGCGTTCACACCACGTTTCAAGCGGTTAGATCCGCAAAAAAAAAAACGGGGCGCACAGGGTAGTATCAAGTAACAAGACACCACTACACCCGCACCAGGTGCTGTCGGACGTGAAGCTGGCGTGGCGGTGTAAGCCACGAAGGGCAAGTTTTTCGCATATTTTTCCGACACCCCATTTCGTAGGCAGTGGCGTGAAATTGTAAGTAGGTGCCAAACTGCGCTCTCCGTTTAGGGACGTAAAAATTACGTAGGCGTCGTCTGGTCCTCTACTTTGTGCCCCGCAGCATACTGCCATGGTAACCACGGAAACCCACGTATGCGAGTTTCGAGAGCATCTCTCGAGTGTGCCAGTGACAGTCAGTGGGTTGAAACCCACACGGTCGTATGTTATTCGCTGTTCTATTTTAAGCTTTTGCTTTAAAATCAGTTGTTGGTTATTTTTTGGTGGTTAAAATAAATTAATAAGTAAATTTTATCAATTCATTCGCAGGTGTGCTCTAGTTTGAAATTGTAAATGAAGAGAAGATGAATTTTCAACCATCATCTCACCTTTAACATGACAAGATACAATTAAAATCAATACCAATCGATACGCAAACAGACAGCAAATTCATGTGAAGCAATTTGAAGCAACTTAGGTGCAGCTAGATGGAGGAAAGAAAAAAAAAAGAAACGTTCTGATTTAATCATCCACGCAAACAGCCCAATCGAATGGATTGCATTTCCACGGAGCGTGGCATTTTTGCCCGTTCGATCTGATTCAAAAATTGGTCGCTCGGAACTGAATGGCCACCCATCGGCGACCGACGGCGTCTTTTCCCATCCGAGTTATCCACTTTCCTTTGCGTCCGTGTCGCAAAGCATTTACCTTTGGCCATGGATGAGTGCAAGAAAGGTTATCTAAGAAGGTAGGTTTCCCTTTTACGAAATGTGGCCTCTTCGGTAACGTACTTCTTTGCTTGATGTTGGAACCCGGTTTTGCTGTTGTTGTTGTTATTGTTGCGAACCATTCGCCTTTCTTCACCACAACGGTACCTGGCGTTGTGCGGGCAACTGGACCCAGAAAGGGGGCATTATTGTAAAGGATGATTGAAATTTACTGCCTGATTGCATTTCCAAGTAGTGGATCGTATAGTCTGTGCGATAAAGCGCGTTCCCTCTCCAATACATTTAGATACGACAGTCGATCGTCGATCTGGGGAAAGAGTTGGAACAAGCACATTGAGTTCGTTTTTTTTATTCTTGCACTTATTTGGTTTAAATTATGTTATTCTCTGAGCGTCTCAGTTGTGTAGCTGATTTCATCGATTTTATTTGGCTGGTCTGCGTAGGATAATTTAATAAGCATAATTTCACACCCCTCTGCTGGTGGCTCGATATGAATGTAAAAAAATATGAGCACTTCCATTACCTCAACGAGCCCATCGAGGATATCGCTCCACCTTCCTGCCCCCCGATTTCTCCCACCTCCCTGATACGATTGACTATTTAACGCGCTTGATTGTTCGCCATAAATTATTCGCTAGCTCGCCCGCAGCGCTACCAGTGGCAATTTTTATGCGGTTTTAAAGCCAACATTGCCGTCACACTGAAGGCGGGTCGTAAAGTAAGACGCCACACGCTCTTGTGCGCCATTTTCGTCGACGTCGGTCGGTTTGCGGAGCAGATCGGACGCCGGTTCGAATTTGGCGGACGATTAACTCCCTGCAACGAACCATTTTTGGGACCCGCCGGTATGCTACCAGTACCATCTGCGCAGCTCTCGTCAAGCGTATCGTGAAGTGTATTGCTCATCATAAACTTCCTGCTGTGCCTTTGTGCCGGTGTTAACCGCTTCCTTATCATTCGTACACGCGGGTGTCCCGTCTGTCCCTAGTGGTAACAAGCCACGTCACCTTTGTCGCTGCCGTTTTACTGCCGGCCTGATTTCTCGGACCTGACCTTTTATCCGCGTCGCGGCGAATTTTCGTCTCCGGCGAAGCATAAAACCCGTCGTCACGCAAACGGGCTCCCCTCCGTTTTTCTTGCGGATGAATTTTCAACTTTACGGTTTACGGTGAAAACAATAAAACCTTCCCAACCATCTAACTGCTTTGCGTCGGAAAACAACACGTCGGCAGCGTGCGCAAATGCTACGCGGAAAAACGGCGCTGCCCAGCGCATGGCCTCTGTCAGTCTGTCTGTCGGTCGGTCTGTGTCTGTGACCGAGCTTAAAGTTGGTCTCGAGGGGGTGGCCACGGTAGGGGGGAGAGGGAGAGAAAGTGAGTGTGGAGGCTAAAATCTTAACAAGAGAGCCTCTTCAACCGCTGCTGTAACGTTTCCTGGGATGCCGGTGCTCGGGACGGGTATCAGCCGACATGAAGATCTAAGCACTTCAGAAAAGAGTCATTTGGAGTGGCTGCGAGGGACGATGCAACAACAAACGGTGGAAAGCTACTGGCAGGAAAAAGGAATAGGAAAAGGGGAAACTGTTTGCGGCACATATTACGCTGTGTGTGTGTACCCTACGGAGAAAGGTGAAATGCGCACGGATTGTTGAGCTTTTCTTTGCTATCAAAACGTTCTAAAAATAGTTATTAATGCACTGCTTTATAGTATTAATTTTGCAATTTTAACTTACTGTTGGAAAAGGACTTAAATGATTTTAAATGGCTTTTACTTGATTTCTAAAGCAGTGAAACCTGATTTGAATCCTGAAAATCAAACGTTGGTGGCTCTTTAATGTCCCTTCAAATCATTTGAAACATTTCTGACCAAAAAGTTTTCTACAATTACCTCCATTGTAACAGGATTGAGAAATGGGAAATAATTTAAACCCTCTCTGGTGAAACATTCAACACACTTTTGCACCACTACTGCCCGGCACGGTGCCAAGCGGGAGGACGCTCATCTATTTCGGAATCGGTAAAAAATGGATTCAATGTTTTTTGCAGAATTAAAGTAGCACGCAACATACCAACTGCGCTCTGTTTGCTGTTCCGCAGACGTGCATGACATGGAGGGTTTGATACTATGGAAAGTTAGTGCATGATTGGGGAAAGCGTACATGAATTACATACCCTGTTAGGCTATCCATAACCGTGAAGCATGAAGCTGGTTATCGACGCATACACCCGCAGGTAGCACGTTTAAAACGTTGAACCAAAACTAATTCGATTACCTTTTGATTTGTTTGATTGAATACACCTAGAAATCAATATGGATGATATTTACATTTGATAATTCCACTTGAAACCCAGACTTTAATTTTATTGTTGCTCATTCGATTTATTTTTCAGATTTTTTCATAATTAAAATGAAATATTTGATTACTCAAACGGTTGAAATATGTCAAATCTCTTTTTATGCTGAATAATAGTAAAAAAAGAAATAAGCAAAATCTGGAATTGTTCAAAATTATCTTGCACAATATGTTAAAATAATTATCAATTTTTCCTTACATAATAACCGTAATGAGATTTTGTTGCGCAGGTCTTACAATGAAAGTGAAAAAAGATAAAAAGCAGATTTTATCAATTAAAATATTACGCGTAGGCTTAATTCGGTCCTTGTTCTCCAAATCATAACCTCTATGTGTCAACAGGATCGCTTCTCTATATGGGCTGCGGTGAGAACTAATTTAGTTATTATCCCTCTAATGACACGATTTCTCCCATTATGCTCATCATCGTCGTTTGCCCTAAATTTAATCGTTTCCGACGATGCCATCTACGACCGTCCTCGTTCGAGTGCTGAATTGTAGTAGAGCTGATTTGCCCGTGTCTACCCACGGGTTTCCATGGCACTACGGCAAGGGACCATGGATGAAAACGTAAACAAATACCAGCTGAAGGAGCAAATCCGGGTGGCAGGGACGAAACCGGAAGAAATTTATAGAAGTTTCATCGGGGCGTAATTTTCCGTCCACGACCGCCGCTAGTAATGTCTTAATCGTGTCCTCACGCATTAACACAGCTGTTAGGCAGAGGGTGGGTAGTTTACAGTTTGCTTGCGAAGTCCTTGCCCTCCTCGCGGCAGCTGACACCAGGAAGAGGTACCGGCGCGTCGTCGAGGATGGGAAGGATAAAAAATGGGTTCGCAAACAATCGAAACACTGGATTGCGAACGGGGAGCGACCGAAAACCGCGTGCGAGATCGTCAACCCTTTTGCTGGCGCACTTGGTGGCTTTTGCGTTCGGGTGTCATGTAGCTGATTTTCAAATTATAACAATATATATAGAGCCGGGTGCTGAACCGGGGTTTGTTTGCGCGAAGCGGCACCAGGAGTACGCCGAGAGTGTACCTCCACGGTCACATTCAATTCAAATAATCCTCTGCGTCAGCGTCTTCCCGGCCACCGTCCCATTAGCCTGATCGGGCGCAGGATCGTTAAGGGTTTTCGGGGAAAGCACTAACGGGTGATAACAACAATGCGGCTGGCGTTTCCATGGCCGCCATGAGCACACTGGCATTAAGGGAAGTGTGCGTGTGGGATGTGTAAAGAAGCATCGTGCGGTGGAAAACTTTCCATGTGAAGGCGACAATATCCGTGTGGCAAAAGTGGCTCCACATCCGGTGGTTGCTTGGTACGTTGCTATTTTTTCTTTTACGTGAAAAAGTACTCTGGGCTGGGGAAAGGAACTTTTTACCATTCAAATTTGTTCATGTTATAAAGCGTATTAGTACGGTTCCTGTTATCTCTTTCGTTTGCCCATTTTGTCCCGAAGTAAGCAGTATCGTTGAGCGAGATGACGGTGGAAAATGAAACCTTTCAATTAAAGCATTACGATAATGGCATCGTTACGCAGATTCTGCACGATGGATGGAACAGGCTGCTGTTCGGTGAGAATGGTTCGATTGGGATTATCGGTTTCGATAGGAGATACAAATTGAAACTAACAAAGGATTTTGGAGATAAGCTTCAAAGCAAAAGTAAATGAAAGCCGTAAATTGAAGCCGTAAAATGTGTTTTTAGCCTGGTTGCTGTGAAAAAGTCACTTATATCAAAAGTATTGTGATTTTTAAATAATATTTAATTAGAGAATCTATCTTGTTATATTTTTGAAATTAGAGAATGAATTTAATTACATGAAACACTTTAAGAAATTTTTGTATTAGTTTTTCATGTATGGCTTTAAATGTGTCATTTTTTAACAAACTTGTAATTGTACTCTTTAATAGTAAAAGTTTCTGTAGTAAATTTGTTTCAATTTGATTTGCTTCAAAATATTAAAAAGCAACATTAGGTGAAGTTAGAGAGAGTAAAACAGTTTCTTGGGAGTTTTCTACTTAGCTCTACTTAGCTCTCTAAAACACAGTAATACAAACAAAGTAAAACAAACGAAGGGTGAATCCGAGCTTTTTGATTTCAAGCAAATAGTCAGTGACTCGGTCACGTACGCCAACGATTGAATAGAATGAAATAAAGACTTTGCTTCGTAGTTGCTTCTCGCAGAGTGGTATAGAATATGCTCGTCACATGAGACTTTACAACATTGAAATATTAATCCTAGCCGCAGTGGTGTTGGCCATTGTTTGAAATAATCACACCAGCGAGTTGAATTCACTCGGTCGTTCACTTGGGACAATGTTCACCGCACTATTATCGACAAAAACCATATTGACGCTCGAAATTTAGACAGTTCCAACTAGAATGTCATGGGACGAAAAATCTACAAAAGAAGTCTTTACTTGAACTATTTTAAGGATGTTCGATTTCAAGTTGTACTGGAGGGTTTTAAGGGTATAAAAACGTGGTTGAAAGGGGTTGCTTGAGGGAGTTAGACATGATGTTAATAAATGTTTCATAAATCACTGTATTTTAAGGTGAGATGATTGTGACATATATTTAAAAAATTAAATATAATGAGATGTTTTTAAAATATCAATGAATATAATAGATAAAATTCTTCTAAATAAACAAAGTTTGAAATTAAAATGATTATCTGAAATAAAATAACTAACTTACCTCGAAAGGACGACATGCGAATAAGAACAACAAGCAAAACTCAGACGTTCTATGATCCAATATCCTATAAATCAACAAAAGGGTTAGCTTTTACAGATGCATTCAATTTATGACGGTCGATGGTCGGCACTTCATCGTAATGGGTCATGAAAAGGGGTGTCAGCATTAGCTTGCAAGGTTTTTTATTTTCTTCTAACCCTTGCGAGGTTTTGATGAAATTTTACAACGGGCGGGGACTGAAACGTGTCCTCGTTTGCACTCATGTCATTATTTATTGCTTCAATTAACTTGCCCAACCACTTTCCCGCCCGGTGATGCATGCGACGTTCGAAGCCCGTGTCAGCATGTGGCGGAAGGAACGTAATGAGTTCATAAATCCGTAATTTTGCATGATTCTTCGCCAAGTTCATTAGCAAGTCGCTTTGGAGTAGGCAAGTGCGGCTATAAATTGTTGCGTCCGGTACGGCTCGTTTTCGGGAGGCTTGCGAGCGGAAACTCGTGCTTCTTAGGTGAGCAAGGAAATACTGAATCAAGTAGTTTAACACGAGGAGCGCAGATGTAATTAAAATTTTCATAAGCGATAAGCTTCGGCGCGCGGTTGTA
Source organism: Anopheles farauti (assembly GCA_000473445.2). Taxonomy (NCBI): domain Eukaryota; kingdom Metazoa; phylum Arthropoda; class Insecta; order Diptera; family Culicidae; genus Anopheles; species Anopheles farauti. Next base: position 25,310,506 of record KI915040.1, read on the forward strand.
CAAAGGTGTTACTGATTTTCTCTTCGGTGTTGAAGAGGCATGCTCAGCTAAATCGCATACTGATGTTGGTTTATGAAATGAAAACTTTGATAAAAAAGACCCACCATCTATTGCATTTCTTATGCCTTTCTCGGTGAACATATTACATTCGATGCGAGTATTCAGCATCGATCCGTGGTGCGACCGTTCAGCCAATGCTTCGTTCCACACGATTTATCTCGTCACAATGTTGCATCTACAGCGTCGTCTGTCTGGTACGCGTCCTGTAAAAGCTCACCATTACATTCCTCGAGCAGCAGCATCCTCCGGTGCGCAGCAATAACTTTGAATTTGACGCTATTTTTATTACTTTTACCTGGTACATTTAATGCGTTATCTTATCGCGACGAACCAAGAGCGATCGTTCGAACAGCGCCGTCCTTTGCCGCCCGCGACCGGTGGTGAGCGCATGCACATCTCGGCTTAGGGTGATTGATGGGCAATTAGGCGGAAGGAGCGAGTTGAAATTGAAAAATGAAGTAAAACGGGCCCGAACCCTTCCCCGCCAGCATGCTATCAATCGTGGTTTGGTTAGGTGTGGGCGGTTCGATTTCATCTCCGTTCGGGCCGGCATTGTCATGGCGAAAGCGAAACTGTCAATGTACGAGAAGTGAGTTGGACGATGTGCACGAGATGCACCGCGTTGGACGAAGCAAACTATCGATTTTTCCACCTGCGAATGTACGGCGGACGCGAGCACATCGACAACACGACCATAACCGTCAGCAACGGCAGCAATAACATCATTCAACGAGTAGTGGAAAAATAAAAACTGTTAGCAGGAAACCGATCGACATGAAAGCACCCGGGGTCAGGTTTAGTGATCGTATCGAAATGCATACCAATTCCGGTTCACGTACGAAATGTAAAACCGCTCCCCGTCTGTGTTGCGGACGGTCTGTGAAGCCAACACGGTCAACAACGAAATCGACCGGTCAATCGTAAGAAGGTGCAATGCCGAGAAAGGACACTCTCGCCGTCGGTGCTGCAACCAGTTGCACGAAACAGCGCAGAACAAAATAATCACAACCACAAGCGAGGAAGTCCACTGAACCGAGAAAATATAAACGAAAAGCTACGATACTCACGCTTGGCTCGTCCGATTGCTCCTTTTTTTTCTGGGCACCAGACAGGACGAAGGGGTGGTTTTACGCGAGCGGTAATTCGCTTTCCACCTTTGTCACTTTTCCTATGCTTCCCTCTGCACAGGTGCCTCACTCGGACCGGTGCTTTCCGTGGTCGAAGCCGTAGTGGGGGTTTTCGGTCCGGGAGGTATGAATAAAATATCAAATAGAAAATTGCAAGCATAAATCGTGTCAAATTTCGTTCCATAGCGGTGTGCAATCGAGACTGGTGCGTTGGATGCTCTCTTATGGTAGCACCGAGAACGATTCTTGAGGATGCATTTCGACATTGCAACGAGTGTAAGGCAGCTGATTGGATTTTTTTTTTGTTGCGCTAGATCCGCATCACTCACGTAACAGTTCTGTTCGATTTCGAGAAGAGTGACAATAGTTTGCTGTTGGGTGTAACTGCATTTGTTAGCGTTACTGAGGAAAATTGTGCAAACATGAAAAGGGCAAAAGATTTGCTTTCAGATTTGCATTAAGCTAATAAGATTACTTTAAGGTACATCATTGCTGTCGCCAAAGCTGGTGTTATGGATGAAAACGACAACATTGATGTGTATAGAACGTGGTACATGTGAACAGGCTAATACGGACAGAATTAACATAAAAGATATAATTTAAAAGTCGGTAAATTAAAAGAATTGGTCTCATCCAATTAATCCATAAAGCGAATGTTTTTATATGTTAAAATTAAATCAATTCAATTTGAGCCAAAATAAAAGAACTGTACTTATTTATTTTTTTATTTATACTTAGTACTTATTTTTACTTATTTTATTTCCTTTTTTATTTGATTAAAATTCCAGTGTGATAAGAGTCTCATTGGGAGTTCTCAACAATATGCGCAAGTTATATTTAATATGAAGGTTAGATAACATCTCTCCTGTAAACTATTATTGCGAATCCTAATTTTGAATACTGATTGATTAAAAATAACCAAAAATTGCGCGGAGGCAAAACACAACTTAAAATAAAGCAAACAAAGTAAATAAATATTTTAATAAATTTTTTTAATTTTATCGAAAAAATCAAATCTTTTCGAAAACAAAAAAAATGTTGTTTTTCCACTATAATCTTAACCTGTATGAAAAGCATAATAATCTAAGGTGAAAAAGTTAAAATTTCATTGCAAATACTCAATATACTCCTCAAAACTTTCTGATTGATTGCTTTAGGCATCCAGAGCACCTCTTTTTTGGTCGTAAACTTGCTAATGACAGTTTGGTATCCGTTTGCGATCGTGATGATAAATCGGGCATCGTAAAGCAATTGGTGTATCTGACACGCTTGACATCTGAACCTACCTGTCCATGGTCCGGTGCCCTCAACCGAGCAGGCGATGTTGCTCGAATTCCCAATACTCTGCTCCTATTGTCAGATAAGACAATTTGCGATCCTTTCCCCCCGGAGGCAATCAAAACTTTGAATCAAAAACTACCCACCCTGCCGCACGTCGCTTTCGCAAACAATCATTAATCAGTTCCGATCGTGTTTATCGGAGCGGTTAACTTCACCTCGGCGCGGGAAAGGATGGGCTTGAGATGAGATGTTTAATTTTTTTCGGTTCTCCTCTGTTTGGTATCTTTGACGTAGCGTCAGGGCAGCAGGGCAGCATTGCGATAGTGCAATTGATTCGTGCCTAGCACCTAGTGGACACAAAAACGAACGCACCATGGGGGTATGGACAAGAACAGAGCTTCGCCAAAGTTTTGCCTAGTCGTCTGCTAGTGACATGCGACATACGTTTCGGTTGGGTTTCGGATTCGGGGCAGTAACGCTGGTACGGCAGGAAAATCTCTCGAGCGTTCGTATGAACGAATGAATGTACAAAGAGACGGTCCCGGTGGGATTGAAACATAGTACAACTCCATTGCCCAGCCTTCGTCCAGCGTCCTGCCTCGCATCGTGTCGGAATAAATAGTGTCACTTTTTATTAACTCGTCCTTTTGCAAGTGATGCTTGAACGGGAGATCTCCACACGGCAGAAGGTCATGTCGCCTAAGGGTATCTATCGCAAACTTTACGCCACTCCTCCCCAACGCCCACGCTACAGTTCCTTATCAATCGTGTCGCTGAGACCCTCGCAAAGGCCGGGAAAGGTCGTGCTACACTTGGCGGTCGCGTCGCTGCCATCGCACTTGCCGCACTGGGTGCCCTGCCGGTAGACGGGCTGGCCGTGTTTGACGTCGTTTGAGTAGTTGCAGACGTAGTACACGTAGGAGCGTTTCCGTGCGTCGTTGTAGTACCGCGTTGCACCGCAGCCGACCCTCGTCACCCGATCGCTGGCCATCCGGGCGAAATGTCCCACATCGACGCTGGAAGATTGTGACGGATGAGCGGCGAGAGTAATGAATGAATCGTATTCAGCAAAGCCCGCCTGCCCGAAGGGTGGAACCCTGGCATCCCCAGCTTACCCTTCGCCAACCGCACGATAGTCGTCCAGGACGGTTTGATTGGTTTCGACGTACTCCTGCCACCACTTGTTGGTTAGATCGGTGATTGCCCGCTCGAGGTCGATGGTAACGTTGCCGGTGCTCGACTTCCGGCCGATGTTCTGGCCCGCGTTCCGATAGCGCTTCGTGCTGCGACATTCGTCGTGCAGGTACTGGCACGTGCGGGCGTTATGCTCGGCCAGCTTACCCAACTCGTCGTCCCATTCCTGGCGAATCACGGAGCACAATCACGGTGGCGTTGGTTAGAAAGCGATCGTTAAAAGAAACTGAAGAAGCGCCGCGCACCGCGCCGATACGAACGATAGTGAGATGGATCGTTCGATCTTGCCCGGCGAAACACATGCAAAAACCATTTCAAAAAGTGTCCTTCGGTGAATTGGGAAAATTTCGCCTGCACTTCTACGATGGTTACCGCGCATGAATGCGCTCATGCTGGATAGGGTCAATTTTGGATTCGTTAGTTAGAAGCGTGTTTTATGTTGACAGATTGCGGGCACAGGGCGATGAAGTTTATTCCTTGTGAATGGTCAGTAAATTCCTGATTGTAGTTGAGTTGGGAATACGACCTCTCTGACCAACGCTTGCAACAATTCCAATTTAGAACGCATCCAAATTGAGGCCAATATGCTATTACGCTTGATTAAATTGTAAATTGGAAACAAAATTGTGGAAACGAATATACTTGGACCGATGGGAGTTCATCAGAACGCACTTTTTGCAACCATCTGCTATCATTGACTATCACCGTCACACAAACATTTTAAATTTGATTCACTAAAAAGCAATGCTCCGAGTACGCTTCTTTTGAAAAGTTTCACATAAAAAATAGAATCACCATAGAAACATAAAATTCACTTCACAAATAAACAAAACAAAACACATTCTGCCTTGCAAACTCCTTTTCCGCACTTACCAGCACCGCCATGCGTTCTGCCGCGGCGAATCCTTCCATTTTTCCGCTCGCCAGCTCGCTGCGTAGGTTGTTGTGCAGCTTCAGGATCAGATCCTTGAGCGGTTGCTCCATGGCCACGAGCTCCACCGTCTGGGTTGGGCACAGTTCGCCAAACTGATCCGTAGCGTTGCACCCAATGTGGGCATAGTTCGGTTTGCACAGCGACCGATCGCAGTAATCACTGCTGTCCGTGCTGGCAGCGCTGTAAATAGCCGGCAGCAGCACCAGCAACAGCACGATTCCGACCGCAGGCGGCCGTCGAGTGCTAAAACCGTGGCACCCAAACCGTCCACCAGTCGTCGAATGGCCGGTGTAGTTTTTCATTTTCTCCCTGTGGTGCGCGGTTTCTCGGCGCGGTGTTCCGCGTACGGTGGAATCAAGTGTAACTAAGCGTTGTATTTAATGCGGTCATATTTATAAACCCTTCGAAACGCGAGAAGGAAGGGAGATGAACCACCCAAACCCGTGGGCCAAAGGGCGTCGCTTGTTGGGGGGGGGGGGGGGGTTTCTCACGCGCCCATCATTCAAATCGTACTCGCCGCAGTGACCTCGCCCTGTCTGAACTTCGTTCCGGGGTCAGGTGGAAATAAAGTTATTGGTAAATTATCATAATTTGTTAGGGAAAATGAATTGAACGCGTTTTCCCAGCGACTAATTCGCACACTTGCACTTGCCCGGAACGAATTTGTGCGATAAATGATTCAATGCCGTTCGCGTGACGGATTGATGGCGTACACGTGTGTACGTGATGGAGATAATAATTTCAAGTCCGGTATGGATGGTAAACGAATGCTGCGTTATGTTTATCTTTTTCAGGCTATTTATGGTTATTTTCGTAATTAAATAAAAGAATATTCATCAAAGGGTGCTAATTGCTGTTTCTTGATACTTTTAATGAAATGTAAATGTATTAAAATGCGAAACAAGTTAATTTGGAGATGCTTTTGAAAACTTCCAGCTAGAAGTGGAATGTTGAAATGATGTTACGCATATTCTAAAACATCTCACCTCACATCGTTCAAGCATTCCACCGTGAACACGGATACACAGGCAAGATTGATGATTCATCGATGAGACGCATCAATCATGGTGTCGAAACACTTTATACTTGTTGCATTGGTTGCTAACATGCGCCGTCGGTGGAGCCTTTTTTAGCTGCTCGTCCGATCGGAAAACGTTCAGCCTTTGCAAATCAGCTATTTATAGCCCGTGAAATGCATGGGAAAGCAAACAATAAAAATACTGCTCACAACGCCCACCCTCCGTGGGGGACTAACACACCCCAGAATGCTTAGCAAACGGCACGTGGGCTCGGATGAATTCAACAGTGGATTTTAGGGTCGTTGACGTCGATCGTCTCATAAATATTGTACGCTCATAATGGGGTGGATTTCATAATTGAAAATGAATGGTTTGCACTGGAATCAACCGGTCAACGCGAACTAATCCGGGATTTGAATTCGATTGGATATTGGATGGAAAATTTAATTTACCTACAAAGGGACGACGGCTCCAGGTGGAAAAAGTATTAGGGGAGGGGGAAGGGGGAGATTACTCGATGCGCTAAAGTGATTCCGGCGAACAATTTATTTTGCTCGAAAGCATTCGACTGGCAGAATAGCCCACCAATTCGAAAGTAGTTTAGCGTGAAAGAAGTAGTTTTGTGGGCTGTGATGTTTCCATCGTTATTATTTGGATTTGTTATTGTAAAATTATACCTTTCTCGTTTTGAAAAATGAAAGCTTTTGATAATAACATACTATGTATTTTATGTGCACTGAATACTTTTTAATATGAATAATATGAATATGCATAGCAAAACAAAATAATATTGTCTGATTAAAATTTAAAATTTATGATAATTTTTCACATAAAATCGAGCACAAATCTGTATTTAATTGGCATCTTAAATAATGAAAAAATAATTGAATAAGAATGAGAAAAAAAATTGTTTATAACAATTTATAGAAAATCAAAATTATGTATCGTACGGAATAACCATATTATTTAGAAAGGATAAACGCTAAATAGTATGTAATGGGTTTCGCGATGTTTTTTACGTTTTCCGAAGGTTTCAAAATATTTTCACACTATTTCGACGTTAGTGATGGCAAAGTTTTATGTTATTTTCATTTATTTTATGTCGTGTTTGTGGACACATTAGCGATAGCTAAAATCATGGTCTGGGATGAATGGTGTCTTATTCATGAATGTTAGTGTTGGAAGGAGTTCTACGCTAGTTCTACAACGCGACCACATTAGTTTCCTACGCGAAGAAGAAAGAGTTTATTTTATTTTAGTCTATATCTAAGCGATTACAATATTGTTATCATGTTTTTGGCATTAACATGATGATATAGCGTAGAATCAGTTAAAACTCGAAAGTGTTCCTCTCGAAATCACTTGCTTACCGTCATCGCATTATCTTCGTGTAGATCGAGTAACATCGAGTCGGGATTCAATCTACACTACGCAGGACTGTAATACCCGTCCCAAAATTCGCTAACTTCCTGAGCAGAGCTAACAATTGTTTTCGATTAATCTACATAATCTTTCCGATTCTTCCAGTCCAACGCCAGCGGCACGGGCATAAATGAGCAAACAAACTGCCTTCAGTGCGATATCAGACACATTGTTGGCTACTGTCGTTGCTGACCTGTGGTTTACAAGCAGAATCGATCGCAAATGGACCCAGTGGCTGCGAATGTCTTCAGCGCGAGATGAACGTACCGAGTGTGTTTGGTGGTCGGCGTGCAACGTGCAGAGGCTGAATAGCTTGATAACTCCGTGCTTGGTTCCGTGCGTGCGGTTGAGCGCGAACCTTTCGTGCATACCGTCGCTTGATGGTGCCAGCGGCTCCTGACGAGGGCACTCGAGCATTGCATTTGACAATTATTCAAATGAGGTTATGAAAATGTAAACAAACCCGACGAGCGCTTGGGCGCGCGACACGTGAAGACACTTGCGATACACAGTCACCGAGAGCACACGCAACACCGACGAAAGCCATTTGGCTACTTGATTGTACCTTGGCGTGTAAGCCGAGTGGCTTCGTGGGGAGAATGTGTGTGTGTGAGAGAGAGAGAGAGAAGGAGGGAGAAAAGGCTCGAGCACCCATCGTTCCCGGGCCGAAGTGGGCACTTTGTTTTAATGTGCCTCAGACTGTTAACTTAATTTCCGTTCCGCTGTGTGCTCGTTTCTAACGATGGTTTCGAACCCTCAAAGGATTTTGCTTGCTCGCAAACGCTCGCTCACTTGCCCTCGTTCCTCAACACCACCGCTGTTTCTCCCGCCCCCCCCTCGCTTCCTTGTTACCCCATTTGAATTCTTGTGACCTGTTCACGTTTATTCACATCCTAACTCACGGTGTACTAACGGTGGCGGCTTCTCCGGTAAATAAATATGGTATGCATTCGGGACACCGAAGCCATCCGTCAGCCAGCATCAAAAGCACGCCCCGTCGTCAGCGCAGCCCGCAACGCCGAGTTTCGTCGCACCGCGCGCACCACACCTTTCCCGGTAAAAAGTTTTCTCCTCCACATCTCAACCGCTCGTAATGAATTAAGAATTACGAATTCGTGGCAGCCCGAACACGAACGATGGCGCTTCACAAACGCTTGTAATACTTTGCAATTTTTCAAATGGAAATGCATAAATGCGGAGCATAACGTGTGACATGGCGGGGTGCGTGCGCGTGGTGCCATACCCCACTTTTCCGGCGCAGTTTCCTTTCATTGGCGAAATTGCTCGAATGAGAGCTCGCTCGCTCGCCCGGGCTAAAGTGTTTGCCCGCGGGCGGGTGGCGGTGAAGGAAAAGAAGGACCGTACAGGGGATGAATTTAATTTCATTCATTTGTTTTGTTTGTATGATTCTCACACACTTCCCCAACTCGAACGGCGCGCCATCTCGAGGCTTTCTTTCATCGTGCACAATATGCTTGTGTTCGCGAAACTCCACGGCAGCGTTCGAATGCAGAGAGGCATATTTCTGATTGAATACCCGGGCACCGATGGATTAGGAACGAAACGGAATGAAACTAATTTTATTTGACTACATTACATACACTTTAGGCGCGTGTAGTACAACGGCTCTGCATCTTTTGAAACAGCGCGCGACCGGCTAATTAATTCACGGAACGCATCCGGCCGCTTTTGAAGGAACGAGAAACAAAAGCCATCGAAAGATAAATCAAAAGCGGCACATAATTCGGTAAAATTTGTCATGCAGCCTGAGCATGTTTCGGAATGTAGAATAAACAAATTTGTAGATTTAATAATTCCGCCAGCGGTGGTAGACGCAGGAGACGTTCTTTTCTTCTTCTTTCGTTTTGACTTATTGAACGACAGCGTAAGGCGTAACGAGATTTCGGATCCTTTCTACCGGAGCGAACGAACGTGAAACACGAGTGATGGTGTTGTATTGCTGCTTACTTTTCTCATTCAAAAGTGCTTCGTTTATTTCGGGAAACTCATTTCCGTCTCAATCATTGGTTTAATCATACATTGTTGATGGGTGCTTGCCTCTCTACACGTCACGCTTCCCACACCGCTAGCGATTTGGCCTACGCTGCACCGTGGCAATGATACCGAATAACATTTCCTCCTTTGGTGACTCAAAATCAGCCAGCGAAGATGTGGCTGGTTACTTACAACAAAATTTGAAATAAAAACCAAAAAAAAATGTAAAAATTCGTCCGTCCCTATCGCCGTAACTGCACTCGATCGATTTGTATGCGCTTCAAACGCGTCTTTCGTTCCCTTCCATCTTAAAAACCATCCAAAATTTGCTTCAACAATATTCATATGGTGAACGTATCCGAAAGCATTACATACATGTATCGGGCATTTTAAACCATTATGTTCAGCATGTTTTGTCATTTGGTTTCGTTTTGTTTTCTTCTTCCTTTATGCATCTCGTTTAGCGTTACGCTTTGGATCCAGCGTTCCGCAAATAATGCTTTACAATTTATTTATCTCGTCCAGTAGCCTGGCCCTTTGGTTGGAGCGTTTTATTATAATGCTTACACGTAGTACACATACACGTACATACACACACACACATACATATCGAAAAAACTATTTAATGTTAGTTTGTTACGTTAATGCGGCGTTGGATTATGTGTTTTTGTTTTCTTTGCGTTTGCTGTCCACCCATTTTGTCCTTTGAGTTTGCGGATTTTCTTCGGGAGTTTCAAGTGCCGTAGCAAGGTTTTATTTTTTCAAAAGTGCATACTATCTGCATGTGTTTCTGTGTGTATGCGTGTGGTTGCTTTCGGATAGTATATTTTAGCGCACGGGTGTTACTCGTTGCATGATGCCGGTAGTTTGCTTAACAGTAATTGACATTTAAATTTAAATATTTACGTGGCTACTTTAAACTCTGCGATGAGAATGTTTGAGTCGGTTTCTGTTTCGTTAGTGGTTAGCTTTTAGTTGGGTTTAAAATTTAGTGGTTTCCTTTCACGAGTGCATGTTCACTGCTTGCCGTGTTTGTTTTTTTTTGTTTAAGATTTACGTGTTTGTTTTGTAATATGTAGCTGTGCTGTTGTGTGCTAGTGCTTTATTATGATTTTTGTTGGTTTGTTTTTTTTTCATTTGTGGAATTTTTCGCTCCGTATTTTTATACTAAATTTAGTTCGTTCTTTGGTTTATTGTTGTAACATTTAGAAATTTTGTTTTCCTCTTATACTTTTAACAGCTTGCCAGGGAGTTTAAAAAATAATTACACGACATACTGTTGGCTGCTTAGCTACGTTTGCGTTATGTTGACGTCACCGCTGTGGAGCATCAGGTTATTTATACTTACACCCTAGGCTTTACGAGTTGAGTTTATGGAAGATAGATTTTAAACGACAGGCATGCATGCAATTTAATTCAGTTTAACTACTACGACAGTTCCATCGATAACACGTATATATTTTAGGGACACATCAGTTAGAGTGCTTCATTTATGTTTCTTTTAAACAATATTCCATGACGTAAGCATCTAGTATACACTAGCTTGCATTTAAGAGTTCAGCGTTAGTCGTGTATTATTTTAAATGTGTTTTATGATCTTCATTTGGTTTAAATACGCTATGGTTTGGAATGACCAATGCGGAGATATTTTGGTGAACAGGCGGAGACATTGCCTTGTTACTCATTGGCGTTAATGACTTAAAATTGTGAGGACTTCTGGTTCAGGTGTTTAATTATTGATACATTTTTTAATAGTTTATTCATGAATTTAATTTGACCTATGTAACTATGTAACTTAACAAAGATTATATCGTTTTAATCCTCCTTAAAAATCAAGTAAGTCACAAAGCATGATGAACAAATTTTAAACAAACTTAGATCGATTTAGCTACTACGGCACGTCTGACTGTAAAAACGAATGGGTTTCGCATTACGTTAAAGCATAACAATACTTTTCCTGCGGCGAGCAATCATGTCTAGATTTTTGATGAAAAAATATAAAATGGAGCATGAGTAAAACTTTCATCCATGTGATGCGTTGTTTTAAGCACGAAACCTCACGATGTGCAGAGAGATGTAATTGTGCTTTTAATTGTTTAATCGGTCTGTTTTTACGGCAACGAGTGGAGGTTTTTTAAGGAAGCTTACATACTACTGTAAACATGCATGCTATTACTTGATCCCTTTGAAAAAGAAGATGAAACGAAAACGTCTTTAAAAGAGGATAGTTGAACTTTGAAGTTTCATTTAATAATTTTACATCTGCTTGATTCTGCGATACATTCTGAGTAGATGTGCTGAAATGTTTAATTAAAAATTAAAACTTTTGGTGCATACATTTGTTTAATATGTCCACAGAACGAAACTTCATTTTTACCATATTTTTTCGATAAGAAATATTGCCTATTCTTGACAATGAATTTGTTTTTAATGCACTGTAAACTCAATGCGCTGTTTGTTCAAAATAAACTTTAAACCTAAATGTTGATGAACGTTTTGCTATTTTTAACAATCGCAGCAACCACTGAGATAGTTCGGCGTTTATTACTACCAATCTGATGTTACGCGTTTTACTTCAACCTGTTCAGTTTATTTTTCGTTTATTAAATATGTAATAAAAACTTTAAGCTGTAAAAAATACATCCACGAGCTAGGATGGCTGGGAAGTTTTAACTTTGCCATTGTAACGAACAATATCCACAACAGAATATATGTATATATCTATCACTCGCGTTCCATTTGAAAAAGGATATCTTTATAATGCTACATTTGTTTATAATTCTGCAGGTTTCATTTCTGGTGCATTGCAATTATCGTATCTTTGAGCTGTGTTTAGTTTCTACATTGCTGCTAGCTCATCTCGTTGTTTAAATCAGTTGTAATATTAATATGCCTCGACCGATGCAGGGTGTGCTTAAAGGGATGCGCTTTTTATCATATAAATTTCTTCATACCCTGCTCTCTTTCCAGTCACCATACGTTTGCGTGTGCCAATATAATTTAAAATAATTGGCATTTAATTTGCTTAATTTATCGTTTTTGTTTTCGTGCAGTTTGATCTCGGAATGGTTTGCTGTTTTGTTTACTTACGATTTGTTACCTTTTTGAATCTGTGTTTGCATAATGTGAAACCTCAGTGTTGTCGATCTGGTACATGTTATCCTGGATGGTGGCAATATTTTTTGTGATGCAGTGGCTAAGTGTGATGCTGTTGCAGGGTTTCGAGTGCTGTTGTCATTTTACAAAGCTAATATTCAACGATTAATAGAAACTGTGGATTGAAATAGAAAAAAGAAAGGTACAGGAATGTTATGATCAGCATTCTGAGTAGCAAGATACTTTTTAATGATTAACATATATTCGTTCACGTTGTTGCAAACAATAGAAAAAAAAGCTTTAATCTACTAAAATAGTTTAGAACACTGAGTTAAGGTGAAATGTCAATTTGTATTAGTTTTCGTAAAATCTGATCAATGTTCAAACAACGGCATTGTCACTACGAGCGACCAAGATAGTTTATAGTGAGCTCAACAGAGAATGGCAACAAAAGTTCATAAACTACAGCAATTAAAGAAAACGAAAATTAATCAGGTGGAAAAATAATAAAACCAAATTGCAATTCAAACCCAACTTGAAGAGGTTGTACTAACGTAATCTTTTCCAACGATTGTATGCACCAAGTGGTTCATATCGATTGATTTCATCTCTCAACCAAAACAGAATCAGAAAATCAGTAGTAGATCACGTTTACTGTTGATAAAAAACTCATCCATGACATTTCCACGTAGCGACCTATAGTTTTCAAGCGAAGTGATTTTTCTGAGTGTAGGTGAAGGCAAAGTAAAACTGTAAGAATAGTTTTACAACTGCAACTAGATGTTAAGGATTTGTTTCCCAATTTATGGCAAAATTTTACAATTTTATATCCTTTATATTTCTTACATGGTAGTAATGTAGTCCAGTTTTTACTTAAAGAAACTGTAAATATATATCAAAATAGTAATGAACTAATATGCTTAACAAATTCGTTATCTGTTAAACTATATAAAACGGAATCGCCCTAGGGTTAGATAAGTTTAAGCCGTTTTCACTACTAAACTTGATTTTAACTTGGCAAAATCGCCGAATTAATCAATATGGACAAGAAATGAGCTAGGGGAAAACATCATGCGCTTTCTACAGGTTGTGGTCACGTAAGGCTACCCTCTCGGCACGGGTAAACAACGCCAGGTCAAACATTCCTACAATTTACTCCTCTTTTCAGCTAAACAGAGCCGTCAATCAAGTTGAGTCAATAGTACGTGCTATTTACAGCGTGATGTGAGTGTGTTTCTGAAATGAATGGCAATCTCTTAAAGTTGCCTCTTGCTGAGAGTAAAACGAAGCTCCACTTTGCAAAAGGTACTGTACACGTTCGTTTCTTAGCGTTTGATTGACATGGATTTTTTAAGTACAACAATCTGTTTTCAAGCATTGGATACTGGAACTCACCTTTTGATGTTGAGAAAGAAAAACCTTTTGTATTCTGGACAAAATAAATTGAGTGCATGGCTTTTGATTGACGAGTTGAGCAAGTTGATTGTGTACTTTTCTTTAATAAGCGACATCCCTGCTCGGTTTCAATAAAATTTGAATTAAAAAATCGGAACAAAAAATCACGTACTCCCAATACGCTTAAGTATCTCTCGCTGCGATAAATAAAGGCTATCAAACTTTTCGATTACACTCTCACACAAACACACCTTTTGCAAGACCCGCCGTCACGCATTGACGCTTTCCGCGTTGCCTTAAGCGCCCTGCAGAATGTTTTCTTTGGCAACCCCAGCGCTGGCATTGGGCTGCAGCAAATCCAGTGATGGTTGTAGTATTAACGGCGATGTGATCACTTGTATCGGTCTGCATGAGGAATGACACGGTGTTAGTGTTAGCGTTTAAGGTTGGTTTTTTTGTTTTAATGAAAACCGCGCGTACGAAGAGATGTGTCTGCTCAAACTGCACTACGCATGCGAAGGAAGCGAAAACATAGCACCAACCAACACGTGGTGGAAACCCGGTTCACAGTGAGCTTTTAATTTCCCTTCGGTGAAAACAAATCGCAAATCGAACGTGCCAGGTTATTGCAAACTCACCGGTAAAATATCTATTCATGTTGGGATTGGTTCGAAAGATGGAAAGCATAAAAAACTAGGGAAAAGAAAATAAAACAAAAGCTAAACAAAATGCCCACAGCCAGGTGTACGGTTTTTCATTTTCGCTTCCAAACTTCCTGTGTCGACCGCTCAACCCACCCGTCCAATTAGTTCACGTGAATAATTAGTCCATGCTAGGGTTCACTTTTCGTCCTCATGCAGGAGGGAGCAGGGTGCGGGCAGGAAGATGAGGCAATCGAAATAACAACAACAACAACAACAACAATTCCATACAATAGATAAAGCGCAAAACTTCCACCCATGAGTCCGCGCGTAACATAACCATTTTCCACCGCGTTCCGGTAGAGCGTCCAGTAGTCGGTAATGGATGTAAGAGGAAGCTTTAACAAAAACAAAAAGGCGCGATCAAAACGAAAACGAACCAAAGAGCGGGGAGTGCTGGGGATGCTACGGCACTCTACGAAGGAAACAACACATCGAAAGGGTTGGGAGAGAGTGTGTTGTGTGTCGTACTTACTCGCCGATCGGTTGCGCCGTCCGCGAACCGTGCAGGGCTTGGGCCGTGCGAGCGCGTGCAATCAGCGTCATTACGGTGCGCTTGGTGGGGTTCATGGTGGAACGTGGTCCTCCCAGCAGGGGCCGCTTGCGTGCTGCAACGAGTGGAAACATAACAATGAAAAGCACATGTGAATGAGTTTCCGGGCCGCGAGTGGCGCACCCTGCGGCCCGGTTAGGAACCAATCTTCGTCCTTTCGATTTTTACGCTAGTGAAAATTAAACGTCGACCAGCTTCAATTCGTGTGCCGCTTTTTTCCATTTTCCTTTTCATTTTACCAAAGAGAAAGCGGCAAAACAAAACACCGCTGGATGCGCTGAATGCTACCTCAGCCCAACCATTAGGGGGTTGGTTGGGAAATTTAGTTTTTTTTCCCCCCTGTTTCCCTTTTTTGATTGCTTTTGTA
The DNA here is from genome assembly GCA_000473445.2 of Anopheles farauti. Taxonomy (NCBI): domain Eukaryota; kingdom Metazoa; phylum Arthropoda; class Insecta; order Diptera; family Culicidae; genus Anopheles; species Anopheles farauti. The sequence continues at coordinate 25,325,650 of KI915040.1, forward strand.
CGATTTTTTCTTCGCCACAGCTCAGCGCAATGCAGGGTGCAAACTTACCTAAGCTGACCGCTTTCACGCCGCGCAACGCCGGATGCAGAAATGCATTGGCCGATTCGACGAACGCCAGCGTTTGCGCTTCCAGGTCACTCGTAGGTAGGGCTACGGAGAAGAAAAGTTTAATTGGTTAAAGGGCTGCTGCATCGTGGGTGGCTCACGTTTTGCACTTTGCTAGGTAAGGACGGACGGTTAAAGACACATTACTGGCGTTACTCAAAAGAAAAAAAAAAAAACGAGGAAGCCAAATAAAAGTTCACTACACGCTGACGCAGATGTGCTTGGTGGTATGTGTAGCAGTGTTTGTAGCGCTCTTCGGGTAAAGTCCGGCCGGGTAAAACCGGCCATAGTGCAACTTTTATCAACATTAATTACTGTCAGGATTTGGCTTGTTCCGGCGTATTTTTACGGTAGAAAATAGAACACATTAAATGTGGCACGTTCTGTTATAACACCTGCTCTGTATGTTTCGGTTTTATTTAAAAAAATGCATTACCGTTACCAGAACCAGCATTTCAGTATTCGTACAGTTTAGCTCTTCATAATTGTTAGGTTGGATATTAAAAATCAAATTAAATTTATCATCAAATATTTACAATCAATAACCCTAATAATTTCTCATTTACGTTCAAAGTTTTGTCATATGGTTCATTTAAAAATTGAGAATATAACTTATTAATTCGTTTTATTTACATAAAATAATTAATTTTAAATGTTTAAAAGATTTTATAGAAAATTTATAACCTGACTCAATAAAAGACATTAATATTCTGTTTCTAGTCTATGACGAGAGCTTTCAGCATTTTGAAAGCATTGTTTAAAAATAATGCTATTAATCTTCCAGGGTTTGGTTGGGGAAAATGCTAAGCCAATTAATTTATTATCGTATTTCTCTCTGATATCTTTGACGAAAACATTGTTGTGCCCAAAATTTACACACTTTGAAAAATAGTGCATAGATATGTACTTTTCAATGGCATACATAGTGAGCTTGTTTATTTTAATTAACTTTTATTATGTCTGTCAGAACAATCAGGCTCCAAGAATACTTTCTGCTTTTTCTAGGTCAAAGCTTTTCGATGTACGAAATAGCATTTCTTCATAATCACAAATACTGTTGATGCTGTACAAATGAAACATAATATTTAAAACAATTAAAAAACTTTTAAAAAAATTGGGAATATTCCATATCAACACTCGCGCTGTTGGCACTATCCGGAAACCTCAGCAGCATTATCCACTGCTCGGTTGTTACAATTTAAATTAGCTTTGAGTACTTACAATTCACAAAATGATTTGCCGACGTTATGTTTACGTCCATCGGTTGCAGGAGACTGCTCATATCCGCATCAGCCGACAGGAACTGGTTCTGTGATTGCTGGTGTTGCTGTTGCTGCTGCTGCTGCTGCTGCTGCTGCTGATGCTGGTGGTGTTGCTGCTGTTGCTGCTGCTGATGATGATGGTGTTGATGATGCTGTAAGACACACGAACAAATTGTTAGTAAAGCAATCTTTTAGTTATGTACATGCCGACGAGCGAATTTGCTTACCGTCAGCGAGCTCGTCACGTGCTGCAAATCCGACACAGCGGTCGGTGGTTGCGTACTGCCATTGGTGGTAAGTTCCGATCCAACGCCGACCGACGCCGACGGATTGCTTCCGGTGCCGAGCCCACCGTTCGGCACAGCAACTTGCGCAGCGCTGACCACCCCGTTGAGGCCCGTGCCGTTGTTCAGCGGCCCGTTCGATGGCATAGTTCCGTTGGTGGTGCTTCCGGTGCTTCCGGTGCTACAACTGCTTCCGCTGCTGCTGATACTCATCCCGTTGGTGGTGAGGCCATTTCCACAGCCGCCGTTGAGCGTGCTGTCGTGGGCCGCGGTGAGATTACTTGTCGCTGTGTGATGGAAGAAAGGGTAAAGATTTCCACATCCGTTACGGCCGCACTGGATACCGGGAAGTGAACGTCGAGCTTACCGTTTTGTGAATTGAGTGCCTGCATTTCCCACATCTGCTCCTGTCGTATATCGTCGTGATAATCCTGTGGAGGAAAATGGCAGAAAACATATACGACTTTAAATTATGAAGGAAAATGTATACTTAAACTCGCAAAACAATTGCTTAAAATATACCATTATACGATTTGTAAATGAAAAATATTGAAATGATTTAAAACTGTAATCCGAAATTTTATCCAAGCTGACACGTGGCATGTGACATGTAAAACTAAACTCTTGCATTCAAGTATTCCTTTCCATGTCAAGAGTTAAATGCTCCTTCTATTTGAAAGTCTGCTTTAATCGAGCCTCCGCCAGAAGGTAATGCCAGACAATTTGTCTTATTACCATTTATGTTTCCCCCGAACACGGGCAACTATAAATGGAAAAAAGGGCACAACAGCAAAAGTCGCCGCGTCTTTGCTGGTGCTGAGAAAACACGAAACGCAACGCAAATGGCAACGGCGACAAACACTGCAAACATTATACGGCACTACGCGAGGCAGACAGGATGTGGTGTATCCTTTTTTTCATGCCCTCCCAACGAACGGGTGAAGGGGATTGCATAAAACATTGCCACTGCATCTGTCGACGGCGATGGCGGCTGCACCCACGGATATGGTATCATCATGCAAATGTCACAAAACACTTCTTCGCTTCACAAAGAAAAGGAGTGTGACTGAACAATCTTTTTGTTGCATTAGTAACTCACTCACTCGCTCCTTCTCTTTCTCTCGTTTTCTATCTTTATGGTTTCACTGCACGTGGCACTGGTTCTAAGCATCAAAAGCAATGAGAACGTTCGCGACCGGGAGTGCATATACTATTACCATGGCATATTTCTATAAAATATGCAAATGAATCGTTCCAGTTTTTGTGACAACTTGCGGCCATTACGTTTCCGTGGGGTGTGCATGCCTGGTGTTCGTGGGTTTATACAGCAGCGTTCGGTACGATGCATACTACTTTTAACGATAGTTATTGTTTGCTGTTTTGTTTTGCACTCTGCTACCCTTGCCCATTTATCATGGATTGTGCACGCATAGTACGATACAACCAATTGTCCTGGTTGTGTTCCTGTCACCATCATCCTACAGCGTGGTGTTGGAGCGTGCCGCTGCTATCTATTCGCTCGTAAACCACAAGCAATTGCAGTGCACGAATTACACTTGATGTGCTCGTATTTATTGTTCGTGTACGAAAAATAGATCACAAAGACAAAGTCGGCAATGAATCAGGATTGATGATGGGTAGAACTGTTTTTCGTATGTAAAATAGTAGCATCGGTAATGTCATTAACATTTTATTGTTAGGTCACGAAAATTTTTTTCCACAGACAGTTAGTGTTGCTGACAGAAACAGGAACATTTCTAAAAAATTTACACCAAAAATTTTAATTTTCCATTGAATAATGTCATACAAACATTACATAAATTTATTGTATGATTTTCAGCTTTCTTTTAAATCCATTATCCTGAGAGGATTGAATATAATGAAAAAAAGAAATGAGGCGTAAACAAATATAGCTCATTTTTGCCACAGATGTTTCTGCTCATCTCAAATTATCACTAAATGAAGCGTTCCGGAATCATTCCGCTTGTTATAACTGGATTATAATGCTGACAGTTTAAACTATTCTGGTAGCTGCCATCTTTTATTCGCGTGAATTGCATTCCTACAGTTGCTTCTTAAGCGTCAATGCTGCTGCGATCGAAGAAACCCTTACCAACCGGACACTGGTGCTAGACGAAAAGGGAAAAGGTGATTTTTTTTTTATTTTCAATCCTCTTGCTGCAGCGTAATCCGATTAGCAGCTATGAGTCTTGGCAGCTGTTGCAATTGCAAAGCAGTGGCAGCAAGAAAGGACTTAAAAGTCGCATCGGTTGAGGAATTTTGAAGAGGTTTAACAATAAAGTTATGTTTGATAGTAAACGCTTCAATGCTGAACGTGTGACGACAACCTGTTGATTCATTTTCCTATTCGATTTTGTTCTTTAACACATTTCATCGCTACAATATTATTTATTTAAATTCTTTTTTTTTTAATCTTCATTAATAGATGAAATCTTCGTTAGACGAGATGAAAATCCCAACGATCAACGGAAACAATTCAATTTGTCTAATGTATTTGTTTACATGCGTTGCTGGGGCAACTAATGCATAATTTATTTTCATTTCCTTAAGTCAGCGGCGGATCAAAGGAACGTGTCAAAATTTTACGTGAATTTCTTGCGTATTTAATGAGGAAGATTTATCCAAATTTCTCATACCATCCGTAAATACCCACCACCGTTGCGGAGGAAAACAGTTCACAGTAGATTGAAAAGTTTCCTCCCGGCAAGCGATTACGCCCAGGGATATGTTGAATACCACGGCGCAGGCGGGGTGGCAGTGAGTAATTGCCAAGAATTTCATGCTCCCGAGGCACAAGGCTTTTCCCCCCGACAGCTGGCATATAGCAGGATTGCCTGAGTGAGCCGAGTGCGGGAAAAGTTTTGCAACGACGTGTAGATGATTATTGACGCTGATCATCCGGTACTTCCCGGGCTAATGGAGCATTAAGAAGCAATTGAGAAGATATATTTCGGATAGGCATGCTATTTTCGCGCCCTTTCGGATTTGTTTTTTTTTGTGCGTTGTACGTAGCGTATTCAGATACGAAAGAAATACTTTCTAGAAATTGAAACCATTCGAGCGAAATGAACCATTTTAGGCACGGAACATTCCGGCTGAAATCTTTCGAATAGAATTATTCAATTTTGGTTTACATCTCTCAAAAATACTTTTCGAGAGCAAAAACAGTTTTGCGCTTCATGTTGGCGATCAAACAATTTCTTACCCATGTAAATGTGTCCCAGTTCTACCGTTTTGTTTCAATGACTCGGCTGATTTCGTTTAAAAGACCGAGCAACTTTCAGCTACATCAAACGAGCCTCTTGTGGTGGCGCAGGCCATCGTAAGTATGCAACGTCGGAAGCCACAGAAAATCAAACCGACGTCCTCTCCGCGACCATAGAGCTGTTTAATTAACGACCTACTACGCCGACGGCATGTTCGGCATGCTTGTTTCGGCAACTTTGTTTGCATGGTCTTGAAGTGGCAACAGTGGACGAAGCGACAAGGCCGCCGGAAGGATTAGCAAACTTGAAAAGCGACAAAACTTCGCCTGAACAACGCACCGTGCCAGAACCAGCACTTTACTGCTCCATTACGGTGGATAATTGTGTTCTATTGGTTGAAAACGGATCCAGCGGCATCGGTTTCATGGAACGGGAGGACGATGCTAGTACAAAATCAGGCTCGTCTGTCGGATAGACGTATGGGATATTGGGGCTGGCAGGCATGACATTGCAGCTTCCTACCTAGAGTCAAGCTTAGGAAAGAGGCAGTAACATTTTAACCATGTCTTGTGGGTGAAGTTTAGTTATTCATTAACAAATTGTTTAAGCAGCTTTAAAACAAAGATATTGCTCACTGTGGCTTGGTGCAGTTCAAAATGGTACTGTTCTTCATTTTAGAATCACAAAGTTACGTTTCAAACTAGAGCCGGATCGATCAAAGATGTATTTGTGTGTAAACTATATAAACTCAATATCAAAACACAAAAAAATTGAATTGCAATCGAAAATGGTTATACTTTTTTTTTATCCATGACTTTTGCCACCGAGCTGGAAGTTAAACTATCTCGGTGCGATAATTGCATTTCTTCTGCATGAATGAAACATTATACTAGCTGCAAATTATGGCTCGACCTCTGGACACATAAATCGAGCGCATACTGAAGGGCTGCAAATATTGAAATTCAAAAGATGCAATTTAAAAAGAGGTGATTTTGAAAATAAAAAAAAAACTGATAAAGCTATCCGAGAGCCGGGTGGAGGTGGAATACTGGAGGAGAAAATTAATATTGTATCCGCACGTGCTGGAGTTCGGTTCTTTTTTCGACACCCAATTGAGCACCGAAAGTAGACTCGGTCGTTCGCCGTGAGTCTCAATGCCATTTCATACGTCGGATGCAGCACACTGGAGCGTCTTCGAATTGGATTTTGCGATAAATCGGCGGCTAGCGAGCGGCGCCCGTCTTGATCGGAAAGTAAACCCTCACCCTAACGGCGCACGGTCACGAACGGTGCGATGGCTAGTATTCACACAGATATACATCGCTTTTCCGACCTTAATCCAGCCATCGACCGGTGCGGAAGCTCCTCCAGCACTACGATAGCCGGTACGATCCGAAACCGGTTTCAAGTGGGAAAGAAAATCGTTCCCGATAGCAACAACTTTAAGCATTTCGGCACGTTCGCATGTTCGACTGTCACGTGCGGAAGCGCGGGAAGCGTCTCTGAAAGACACGGAGTAGGCAACCTTTTGGCGTGCAGCGAAGTTTTCCATTGCTTCGAGCCAAGGCTTCCGGCTCGAGGTTCATCAATTGGACGCTTTCCTCAAGGACACTCGAAGCTCGGTGCCCTTCACTTACGCCCCGGTTCAGAGAGAACGGGAGAGACACAGTGGCCTGTGACACGATGTAGAAATACCTCGAAAGGAAGGAAATATCTCTCACCTCATTTTCGGAAGGTCCCTTTCCATGAGGACGAGCTTCTGATCGTTTCGTGGCTGTGTTCGTGCCGAAGTGCAAAGCGATCGTCGCAACCAAATCGAACGGTCGCCTCGGATTGTATTTCATCTAGCTGCCGATTCGTATCTATCCTTGAATTGCGGTTGATCCGTCAGCGAGTAGCGCTCGGAGATAGCGCAAATGAGAAGAGGAAGATGTGCCGTCCGTGACCGTACCCACAACGCAAGGGATGAGACAATCTACATTTTAAACAACCTCTACCAATCTGCAATCTTGAATGGGCAGCGAATTGCTGCATGGTAAATTTTGGTTTGAATTTTAATGGCCGCATAAATTGAGCGGTGGAGCATTTCATTTCATTCGCACGGCACATGGAGTGTATGACATTTTGAGAAAAGGACTTCCGGGACTTACTACTACCATGATGTGTGTTTTGGCTCAATACATTGAGCTTACCATCGAAAAATATCGAGACAGAGACCAGTAAGTTAAATTTGTTGTATAAATGTCGAGAGCATTTCTCTTATAAAAAAATCAACATCATTTCATACCCTTTTTTATTGCACCTTTGTATTTGATAAAATGCTGTTAATTTTTATATTTTTTAATTAAACATATAGCAAGTTTCGCAGATGTTTTAATGTGATGTTTAATAACATAATTTATCAAAATATAAAATACTTCTGACAAATAATTCAACAACTTTCTAAGTAATGCAAGGGAACATCAAATAATTTGTAAAAAAAACATGCTTCATAATTTTCTCAATTTACGATTGGTATTTACATAACACTTGAACAAAACATTTCTGGTACGCATTTTACGTATTTTTTCCTGTCATCCCACCGATTAATTAAAGCTACAGTTACATCTTTTCCCGGTTTTTCTCCTCCCCATCCCGAGGCTGCCATTCATCATTCCGATGAGCAAATCATTTTAATGCCTGCCAGGGTACTTAACTTCGATTTAGTCAGCGTCCGTTGGCACGCGGCAAGTGGATGAAAAATGACAGATTCGTGCGCTTTTTTGTGTGGGTTGTGATTATTCTTGAGCCGTTTCCTCCCCGATGACTTAAAGTACGGCCGTCGAACGGAACCGACCGGTGCTCCGGTGGCCCCACCCGGCTTCGGCAAGATGCAAAGCGATAAAGAAGGTGATGGCGATGCTGGCAGTTCCGATTAGTCGCTTTCAACTTTCAGCTTCACGGTACAGCGTCCAGCGTCCAGTCTGCAAGTGGTCTTTCTGCTTCGCATCTACCGTCCGCTTGGCCGGGGAAGCCATTTATCAAACCACCTGAACCGTTTTATTAGCGGTAGCAACATGCATCCATCACCTCATGGACAACGCGGGGGCTTTCACGGCTTCCTACTTTCCCGCCCACCTACGCCCGGCATGGTCCGGAGGTCCCGCAGTGAATCGCGCTGGTGCGCTGTTTGCCTCTCGTCGGCTTTATGACTTGCTCTTTTGACCGGGGCTCCGGTTTACCGGAGTTGGCTCAACTTTGACATAGTTTCCGTACACTTCGCTCGCTCCCTGCTGCTGTAATTCGCAACATCGAGCGGTAGATCAACCATTTTATAAGCCAGTATGTCTTTTGCAAAGTAAAAGCTTGTTTGGCAAGAAAAAACAGCTCATTAACGATATACGTTTAATAATTTTTCGTGTCGAATCAGAGTGTGTGGGGACCGAATACATACAAATGGCGCAACAAGTTTATAGTATTTCTCTCGTCTAGACATCGTCGGAAGCGTCTTTGCGATGATTACTCAATGAATTTTGGCACGCAGGTGGTTGGCGCATCGGCAGCAGTTGATGATGAATTTATGGCCAAATTAATTAACTGCGGACTAATGGCCGTGATTCCGCAGCTGGCGCCAGGACGCTCGCATAGCTGGTATCCAAGCTGTGCCCGCCGTCGTTTAGATTATTGTGAGTGGCAGAAGCTGACCGGCTGGCAGCTAATCCAGTTAATTGGAATTTATGTGACATCCGAACGAACGAGATGAACGAATGGTTCCGCTGAGAAACCATTAATTACAAGTGCGGAGAAACAAAGGAAATGCTTTTTGCGAAGGTAGCACTGATATAGGTTTTAGATGTTGGTGTGTACATTTCAATATTGTTTCGGGATCAATTGTATGAGTATCAGTCTCATCGTAGGGAATACATGCAACATGTACAAACGACACAATGGGAGATCGTCATGATGATTCCCATTGAGACGTGGTCTAATCATTGAACAATATTGTAAAAGACGCACAAAAGATTCGGCAAATTTAGTTTAAATTATTCACAATGTTTGATTATTTCAAAAGCCATAAAATTAATAGAAAACAGGTGTAAGGTAGCAAAGACGACTAAAATTAAAAATTTTAGAAGAGAGCTTCTAAATTTGGAAGTCACAAATACCCAAAGCGAAATTGGTGTAGGAAGTGATTGAATCAATTTAAAAAAATATTCACTATGCTTTCTCTACCACAAACATAAACGTACTTTCAAAGAGAAGTTTACGAGGAGAATTTTGTACACTAACACCAACTTCATTTTTTATTGATCAATTTCATATGGCATACGACTTATTGAAGCACGTAAAAAAACAATATAATGAAACTCCAGCAAGGATTCACTCGTACCAACACACTTTTAATTTCTATCTCTCTTGCAACACCACTGATTTGTTCTACGCTTATTTTAAGCCATAAGTCTCGTTATTCGCTACAGCAAATATCGAAATGCAAAAAGCATATCTCACGAGAAACAATCCCACACCTTTGCACGAATGTGATTTTTTCCTGTCATCACAAATCCACACGAGACACTCACACACTCCCAAACCCATGCATACATGACACATTTTCCCACGTCGCCTCAAAACGGCATGACTCGGTGTTCGGCGCGCGTTGAAACGATTTGCCATTCTGACGTCGTGAGGCGTAATTTATGAGGTGGAAATGTGATTTAGCCACCGGTCGCACGTGCGGTCTATTTCGACGCATTCCTGTCCGCACACGGCACTATTTTTACGATTCCGGTGCGCTGCGTCGGTTCGTGTGACGGCATGTTTTTCTGAGTATTTTGATTTCCCGAAAGGATACGTCCAGTGCAGAGCGAGAGTTGTTTCGAGGCTACATTAAAATGCACGGCCTGACTTGCATAGTCTTACCGCTGTCACTAGACGGGCACGGTGGTGGAGAGAAAGTAGAAATGGGTACAATCTCTAAATTCACGCTTACTGTCGAGAACCCAGCTATAGCTCCGACAACGTTTCGTACGGAATGTGACGTTTCAGAAACCGGCCGAATCTGGCAGAGATTGCAAAAGTATTGTTTCTTCTTGTGATCAAAGTAAGCGTATGCAGTGTATGGATAAAAAAAAATTTCCTGCATGTTCGGAACACCCGTTCGTAAATTCAGAAATTATACCCCAGCCACTACTGAAGTCAATAACGTGTAAAACAACTTTCGCTTCCAAACATCTGAATCAATTCAAAAGCAAAGCATCGAGATTAGACGAAAGTCAACATTACAGGGGTTTTCTCAGGTAGCAGTGTTACATCAAAGAAAATGGTGCGTGTTTGCGTCAAGAGCATGTTGTAAAGGCCCCCTGGGTATTGCGTCTGTTTTGCAAACCTTTTAAGAAATCGACCCGCACTAATTGATTTTGGGGTGTGTTCCATTTGCACATGAAGGAATTCGCTCGTTCGTCTGAAATTCGAATGCCGAAAGAGATCGAACTCACTTGCCACAGTTCGAAAAAAGGATTGGTTCGTCGACATTGTTTTCAGTAGATCCCTTTTCATGCCAATATATCGTTAATTTGGTGCCAGCATTAATTGGAAACGATGAGCAAGTCAAACTTCCCCAACGGATTTGACATTCCAATTTCGATCCGCGCTCGCACGTGCTCGCATGTATCGGTGAAGGAAAGTCGGTCGCATTAGATTTAAGATTCTTGTTTACTGTGTTCGGTGACCCGTTAATAACAGTTAAGCGAACGGGCCATCGAGCAGTTGTCATTAGGACGTATCATATCCTGGGAAGCGCTTGTTTTCTATTTCTGGTGCCGGGTCGTTTTTCGTTGCCAGCCACATTCTCGTCGATCCTTTTGCCGGTTGGAATTTATTTCAATCATCAACGGTTGCTTAAAACAGATTCTCCTATCCTAAGCCGCACCGTTCTTCATGAGGGCGTGTGGTGGTAGCTTAAGAGGAAGGAAGCGCTGAGGATTCTTCCCCAGTGGGAACAAAGAATGAAAAGTGCTTGCTCGGCAAATTTCATTTTCCGAATCACGATCCTTCGTGCACCTTTCGGCTGCTAGTTTTCCGACAGTTTGTCGACAAACGGCATCATCCCACACGTAGCCTTCAGCCGAGATAAGAAATGCTCGCTAGTGGCTGCGACAAACAATCGTTCGACGTTGAAAGCGTTCATCCTTGCTGCCGAATGCTTTACGCATTTCCGAGTTACAATTTAAATGGATTCCTTTGAAGCAGGACCGTTCCCTCAAGGCTGGGTGGAAGCGGTTCTGGCTACCGTTCGAGACGTAATTGTGATGGAAGAATAGGTTGTGGGTTTGCTCACACAATTCGTTTCCCTTCTCATCCATTGGATTGATTTTTCCTCTACCAAACGGCTCTACCCACGGCGTCCTTGGGCATTTTGCTTATGTGGGTATTTTTTGCTGGAACCTTTCATCTGAAAACTGTGGTTTTTATATCGATTGTAATCGAAACGTGCTTATGGCAAAGGATACACACACACACACGAACATCCAAAGGACGAAGCAAATTTTCTGCTGTTGCATTGATTTTAATGACAAATAATTGACTGGGCTGGGAATACAGAGAAAAACGTTCGTCCAGCTGGACCAAATTGTTTAGAAAAAGTTACGGCAACAACTGGGAGTGACTTTTGAAAACGCTTAGAGCATATTTCAATATTATGTTTGCCAGTCATATCTATTACGTCGTGTAGCATGTTCACAAAAATTACGAGTTTGCTTCATAGAATTAAATAGTCAAATTATGAAAACAAAATTAACGCGTTAGCAAATTCTGCGTTATCAACATGAACGAAGGTCTAGTTGTTTCTTATGAATTGATTGCATACAATGGTACATTTGAACTATATTCCAGAAAGTTCTTTATCTCTGTTATCCTAGTTTATTGTCAGACAATCAAAAATGCGCCCGCAGGATTTTTCCAATGGAGTAGCTCGACCAAAGCTCGTTCATAACATCTCAACAAATTGAAGAAAAATATAAAAATTCTCATGACAAAACTTCGGTACCATTTCGATCGGTTCAAACTTTTCCTGCGATGCTTTAAACATAAACTTGCTGAATTACTGCTGTTTGAGAAGCGTTTTCACTGCAGTACCAGAACCGAACCAATAACTCGGCTTGAGAAACAATGCTTGGAACATAGCTGAAGTCGAAGAAAATGAAATTTTGATGAACCGTGATTAAAAAACTTTGCTCCAATCTGTGTGGACAATGATTGTGATATGAACTATTCAGTGTCAGACAAACGATGGTGCAATATAAGAAGAAGAAGCATTTATCGATTTTATTGCGCTCAAAATACGAACAATGCAATTTACTGATGCGCTATACAAATGGCTCAATATAATAATAAGATATAGTTATGTTGATCTAAAATATTGATTACAGTTGCTTAGCTATAGCAAGTAAAAAATTATAAAACACAAGCATTACTTTTATTTTGTTAAATATATAGCACTGCATATACTGCACGCTATAATATTTTATAATAATTTCTATTCCATCAGTGTAGAAAATAGTACTAAAATACTACCATCTGTGTAATGGTGACCGGAATGAAAATTCCAGAAGCAGCAAGTTTTATGGAACATAAGTTGTTTTATGTTGCATGTTATCTTATATCATCTTACTGCTCTCTTCTAGGATCACTTTTCAAGGAAGAAGTTACTTGTAACCACTTTAACGTGAGTATGATCTAACATTTTACTAGCGCGTACCGTTTCCGGAAGCCCGGTATTGCTCTAAAGCAGTCCCGTCTGAGGCAATATCACTGTTTTCATTGGATTTTTGCCGGAACACTCTGGACAGTAACTAAACAAGGAGCTCCAGCACGTACCGGCACACCTACCGCACTAAAGTTAATCGTCACGGTTTCAGCTATCGTTCAGCGAAAGAAAGCACTACAACGAAGAGATGCGGAAAACCTGCTCGCAACTATGCCATAACTGAGGAGCTAAGGCTGTGACTCGCCTTAAGGGTTAAGTGTACTTTTAAAGCTTTATTAGCCTGTTTTTATCGCTAAAAGCATTTGCCACCAACGAGAAACTGCATGGTGCGATGTAAAAGCAGCTCAGGAGAAAGCCAGCAGGGCCAGCAGTCACCGGTACGGTGCCAGCCGTACGCGAAATCGCCTCGAACACAGTCCGTCGAGAAGAACACTTCGATAGTGTGAGCAAGTTTTCCTGCTTTTTTTTTCAAACGATAAGAAAAAAGTAACCCTCTCGCACACGGAACGGAGTAGGGTGGTGCCACAATTGTGGGCAGTTTTCGCACTTACCGGAACCAGAAACCGGCGCACTTCGGCCAGAGCGTAGGCGATCCGGGCGTGCGCCTCCGCCGGTGCCGTGTAGGTCGAGATTTCCACGTGCAGGTCTTCGGAAAGATGTGCGTACCGTGGATCACCGCTGAGCCGCAATTCTTCTTCCTGTTGGTGGGAACGAATGGAAGCCGGCGAGAAGGGTTAATAATCGATGCAATATGCGCTGGCGGTTGTGGGAAGAGACATTATTTTACCTTCTTTCGGTCGCGCATCGAACCCTTGCCTAGGACAGCCATTTTGCACATCGTTTCTTCTTGCAGTCGTTTTAGGGAGTTTCCTTTTGGACCGAGCAGTTTGCCGACAAAGTTGAACTACATAGCGTTGTCGTAGGAAAAGAGATTAAAGTAAGAAATGGATGGTTTGCTTGAAGCTCAATGATGAAAAAAATAAAACACAAAATGTGCCCTATCCCAATTACCTGTGCAGAGTTAAATTATCATAAAAAACTGTCTCAAAAGAACATTGCTAGTCTATTATTTTAACAAAACCTTACCTTCGGATGATCTCGTACTGGCACTTGCACACGAACGGCTATTTTGATTGGTCTGTCTCGCGTTATATCCAGCATTTTCTTTTTTTCGTGCACAACTGTGGGCGAACCTGCATAGTGAGCAAAGAAAAACGGAAAATAAAAACCATTAGCATATTCTTTTAAAAAATGCTGCATTTTTAAACCGATAATGAAGAACTCGCCCCGTCAGTTCATTGATGTATTTATTTTCGAAAATAAACCCTCATTGATTGTTCCGCGTGGCCACAATGTTTCGCGTGCGCGATGTAAATTTTTCCCGCCTCCTTTTGACGGGCCGCCTCCTTTCCGTGCTTCGTCATGCTTCATTAAGCAGTGCGCCCGTGCGGTGAAAGTCGTTATCCTTTTACGTGCTCGTGCCACCGACTCGCTTCGGCAGTCGAGCCGCTTCGACCTTCGCCTAATGGATGGCTGGATAATTTTCACATTCTTTCTGATTAGAATACCCGGCGCTGCTTGACCGGAAAACATTGGTATGGGTAAAAACGGATTGTAAAGCAGTGGAAACCAGCCGCGGAAAAGAGACAAAGCTGCAACCACTGATTGATATTCATCACTTCACTTTCAACGGGATAAAGAATAGCGAAGGGAATGGGTTTTTTTTTCCTTCACCGGTTGATAAAGCCTTCTCCTCATGCCCAGCCAGAGTGGAACACTGCATCCAGTGCGGCGTTGAGATGGTTTGTACGTAACGAGGAGCATGAAAAATAGTCATCGTTAATTTACGTAACGCGCACGGAATGTAAATGCAGGAAAAGGTACACGGGAAGGATTTGATAAGGCAGGCAGAAAAACATCATCACCACCGAATGCTCCATCATTTAGATTTGGTTTGTTTAGAATCGACAATGAATTTGGTGGGTTTACCGCTTTTCGGGATGGCCGTTTGGTGGTGGCGAAAAAGAAAAACTGTATCAATAAATTCAAATAACATCTTTTTTTCCACGAACATCATCACCATCCACCATGCGCCTCCATTTGAGATCCATCTCATATAAATATTTTTTTTTTGGTTTGGTTCCTCCTCCGCACGGACGCACCACACTGCGCGTGTGTTCCGGTTAGCATGATTGCTCAAATTTCTCGGAAAATAGAGAGGGAGAGAGCGAAAAATGTGTCCGCAAACCGGCTGTCAGCTTTACTTCCTTTGTACAGGTTGAGGTTGTACCTTTTCGTTGCCGTCAGGCACATCATGGTAAGGGTTGTGTGCACGACAGACCGGAACGACAGACATGCTTATAGATTTGCATTTCCGCCCGCAGGGTACATTCAAATCGGAAAGTTCAAGCTGATTCGCAAAGATTTAAATCTCGTTTGTGGCACCCTCCCGTCTCTTCCCCCCGGCCAAACGACATGTCACGGAAGAATCATTGGGAAATGTATGGCTCAAATTCGTCTTTCACTACCCAGTCGGCGTGCGTGGCAGTACGCGGAAAACGTTGGGCTGTGTCTGAAAGGTACGCAACTAGGACGCGTCATCTGCCTCTGACAGCTTGTGTTGTGATAAGCGGCAGATAATATTTTTGCTACCGAACAGACGCACAGGAGAAGGAACGCAAAACGATATTTCCCAAAGCCGACACATTCCAGCAGTGGGCAAGTGGGCTGCTGAATTGCAACATGAAAGACAAACTTGCTGCTACTGGAAAAGCGTAGACAATTTAATGTACTACCAACCCAGGTAGGAACGCACCAAGAAAACGATGTTCGTACGACTGTGGAAGAATCGAATCGGGTAAAGTCTTCGCTTTTTCTTTTCCTTCCGCATTATTTGACAGCAAGCTTTGCCCGGAAAGGAATGAGATATTCCCTGCGGTGCGAAGCTATATTAAGACCAGACCAGTTCGTTCCAAAAACGATCCAGACGAAACGGTGTCCCTAACTGAAGTATGGCATACATTTCCACCACAGGGGTGTAACGCAGCTTCAACACCTACCACAGAGCGCCTGCTCGTTCGAGCACCGGAAACCACCGACTTTCGAGCGCGAGTACGAACTTTACGGGGAATATTTTATGCGGTTGAGTATTGATTTGCACGTGAGATACGCCATGGTGGGTTGCTCTGTGTCGTGCTGCTTTCACTGTGCGTTAACTGATAAGCCAGCGTAAAGCACGAAACTCAAAAACTCAAAATTTACGCAAACCGCAACCACGCAGTCAGGCGGATGGCACCTTTAGCACGTGCACCGACTTGCCAACCGTGCAAAGACCGACTCGTTCCTGGGACTCCTTCGGAGATTTATACATCGGTAAAATCAAACAAATTGATCGCGCCTTTCCCGTCGCAACCATTCACGAACGGCGCATGTCAGCGGAGCGTGCCTCTTAATGTTATGAGGTACATGAAAGAATGTGTCACCACCAGAGCACGTCGGCATCGTTTGGTGAACGTTCCCTTAGATAACTGAATCAATCAGTGTGTGGGTGGGCACGCGTGTTAAAATAAATAATGGAAACTGCGGCAAAATGTGTTGAAAGGTAATGATAAAATGCTCACTGGCAAATGCGCTTATTACTTCGACACCATTAAAGAGGCAATGATCAAGTGAGATATGCCTTTAGTTATGCCAGATGCTATAAGGCACGATACATCTGTCCAAACTTCATTGTAAATTGTAAACAGAAGCGTAATCTCGGAAACACTAGAAAATATAACACCCTCCCAAACGGTACTACGGTGTCATGTAAATCAATCAGCATACATCAAACACATGCTTCCACCGCTCGGAGCATAATGCTGGATAGCGCATTGTGCTTCACGTCTACGGGGAAAAATTTAATTTCCGGAATGAAACGCGGATGTAAACGAGCTTAACCTGATACGCCAAATTCAATTTTCTAAGCTGTGTAGCAAACATCTGTACCACAATTTCTATAAGGCAGGCATTTTAAAACGTGTTTAAAATGGACAAAAACTTCAATACGCTCAAAAGTATGCTTTTTTTTACAAAGTTAGTATGTTTTGCATCGTTCAAGCTATTGTTTTTTATTTATTTTGCCGTAATCCATTTTCATTCTTATCGTGATGTTTTAGATATACTTGCTTTTCATTTTTTCATGCAATGTAACGTATGCAACAAATGATTTGAAAATAAACCGATAGATTTTCAATATTTTTTTGAATACTTTTCGCTGATGAATATGGAAATATGGAAATTTTTTGCAACTATCCAGTAAAGTTTCTAAATCAATTTTATTTTTGCTTCGAAACCACTATGTTTGAGCTTAAATAATGACTTAAATGACGTAAACTTGTTGTCGCACATTCTGCATGAGATGTAAACGGCATAGAAATATTAGTGGAGCCTTACTTCGCCTTCTAAACCCCGAACGTGGTGGAACTCCTAATGTCAAGCCCAGGGAATGTTGAACGCAGAAATAAAAATAAACGCCAAACGCTTGCAAAGCAGCTTGTCACGGGCGTTGAGTGGACAGAGCAAAATCGAAATAAAATACGATTGTGGGGTTTCGCATTGCGATGGGAACATTCCTCCCTCAACGACAGAAAACGTTTAGCACGTGGATGGCTTATTTTTTGCCAAACCTAACCCAATCCCACTCGATTCGGGTTTGGATTTTGTTTCTTCTGACTGTGTAAACGCTCCATTCAGCACGACGCAGCTCTTTGTTTTCACTTCGATCCGCTTGCCTTCTGGGTACGGACGAACGTTTTCGCAGGAATGAATAAATTTTGCACAAAATAATCAATGCCGGCTATTTTTTTGTTGTGGTAGTCTATTGTTACCATAAAACAATCGAGTGGCCATTTCAATATGCATCTCGTGTTGGAAGAAGTGTGTGCGTCATACTGAAGAAAAACTGAGGACTTTGTTGATGTTGCATATGTTGTGGGGATACATTGTTTATGGCCCTATTCATCGTGACCGAGAAGGAGTAATATTTCAAATAATATAAAAACCATTACGACAACCACACTCCTCTTGAAATTTGTGTGAAAAAAACAATGGTGAACATCGTCCAGACAGATAAGAAATATAAAAATACCACACAACAAAAACATAATCTAAATCGATGGCACGTATCAATTTGCTTTCTCGGGTCATTTTTCAAACCCTACTGGGTTTCGATTAAAACGCGTATCATAAAAATCCGGTGCTGCTTGATCCGAATGCGGCCTAAAGCATTCCTTATCGATGGTGATGGTGAATATTCAGATATGCTGGCAGATACCGGATGCCGTGCTACACCTTCCATCCTCAAACGTTGGATATGGAACAGGACGAGACGGAAGTTCGTGCGATCGAAGAGGAAATCGGTCCTTGGAAAAGCGAGAGGAGCGTAATATAGAACGGACCGACGAAGGAATCCTGTTATTGGATTAATCAAGGGTGGTTATCTTCCGTCCTTCCGCTCGAAGGAGAGACTAGGGGACAGACCCGGCCGCCGAGAGGATTCGACCTCCGACAACTTTTTCCTCTTCTTCAAAGTTTATAAACCCTCAGCGCGAGCCGTAGTATCGGTGGATGAGGGTTTCGGTCAGTCCGGGCCCTGATGTAAGTATGTATATTTTGTCCATTAAATCCTCCTGCTCGGCCTGCTGATTTTCTGCGCCGCTTTTGCTTTCGATTTTTCTTCCTCGCACCCCGCTGCGGCTCTTCTGCGCTTGTTTCAGCCTCCATTTAGATGATCCGCTTTCCCAAAATAACTTCCGGAGTGAACTGTTCGGCCATAAAAATACTTCTTTTATTGGCTTCAAATTGATCCCCGCACGAGGACCTTAGGGAACGGTGGGATCGGTTTTATACGTGCGCCTGAGCCCGTACTCTTACCGACTTGAGGTGCGTACGTTGGGAAAACAAACAACCGTCCATCCATCTTACAGTTTACGATTACATGAGTGATGATGGGTTCGATTGGAATAATTCATCTTCCGGACGGCCATAAACATCGTCGTTATCATGAACATGTTGATAAGTTTTATTGGGTTATGTAAAAACATCCCATGTGAAATAATTACACGCAATCGTGCAGTTGGAAAGAAAAGTAATAAATAAAACCGTGCATTACAAACCTAGATGGTAAACATTATTACCCGTCAATCAAAATACGCCCTACGACTATGTGGATTGCATTTCAGATGGGATTAAAATTTGCACCAAAATTTGTTTCAAATTCGCGTATTACCTCGGGCTCATAATCTCCGCGGAGTTTTCGTTCAGTGACACAATAATAAGCTACGAAACTCATGATTCGTGTAGCGATCGCGTTTTGTATTTTGACATCGTTATTGGAGCCGGACAGCAGGCACCAATTTCTATTCTGCCCTCGAGGTAATAGCATAATTGAACCGTCCGTTTCTCCGGCGCTGTAGTCCACAGAACCTCACAAAGCAATTAAATTTTTCTCATCCGACAACACACAATAATTGAGTGATGATTTCTATAATTAACGGAACGATAGCTTTACGCGCTTGCCAAAGAAACAAATCGAGCAGATCATTGCATAATTAAAAAAACTGAAACTCTATTATATCAGGAAATGGATTCTGCACGGGTAAATTAATTTCGTGTACAACCGCTTTCCAAAGCTACATCAAGGGGCCAACATATTTTCCAGAAATACAGAAATTACTCCCACCAAAGGTCGCTGGAGCGCTGGAAAAAGGAAATGCACTCAGTGCATGAATTTCTCGTAATTTGCAATACCACCCACGTGCACGTGGCCCTTTCTTCGAGCGTAGATTCTACATGTCGCACGAGTACGAGGCGACAAAGAACACAAGGCAAGCATGTAAATGCATCACTCTTTGTCCGGGAAGTCTTGTAGAAGCACGAATTGCTGCGGCATTCGCCTTCAAAGTTCCTTTGGTCTTTGCCGGCACATATACACCCGGTACCGGTACGGCAGGGAGTTTACTACATTTTGAATGAGCTCCAAATTGGAGTGTCACCGCGTCCTGCTCCCTTTTGACAATGGCGCCAGGTGGCACAACGACATGTGCATTAACTCCTTTGCCCCGTTGCCGTTTTGCTGGCGTGATGGCTTCATTAGGCTGCCTGGCGTCGGTGTGAGCAAATACCTTCGCTCAACTTCATTGTTTGCTTGCGAACAGTTTTAGGTTCAGGTGTGAAGAAATGCACAGTTTCGGAGACAAATGTAGGCCCTGCTACTCATTATATCTCTCTCCATGCCGTCGAACGTTGGGAGACATTTATGAGGCTCTGGTCAACATGTGCCAACCATTTTCATGACACTCTTTAGCGTACAATGTCAAGATAGGAAATGTTTCTTAATATGTGGCATGTGCATAAGTAGTCGACCTGCTATTTATTTTGGGATATTTTATAATATACTGTAAGCTTTCCACTCACCGGAACTGCTGCTGTTGCTGTTTCGACTGGACCGGTCATCGTGAAGTCCCATGCTCGTTTTCATCATGTTATCCATCACACTAGCTATTTCCATACTCAGCCGACACACTCGTTCATACACTTCACTTCGGTAGAATACTTTTCGAAATTTGAACTATTCGTATATTTGCTTCTCGTTATTCACTTGAGGTGGTTTTTATTATTTGATGATGCACATCGTGGGTATTTCAAGCAGGTTGAAATCACTTACAATTTTAATTTGCTCGATGTGTTTTTATAATCACTATCAATCTTGATGCTACAATAAAAATATATATTTCCTGACAAATCACAAAACAAAAAAAAGGAACATTATTTTAATGATTCCATCGTTATCTTCACTTGATACATTTGCTTAACAGACTAACTAGAATAATATCTAGAATTTTTCAAATAAAGAAATTATAACACTTCACTCATCACAGCGAAGTACGACGCAACATACTATGAACCCCTATTTCAGTACAACATAGCACAATTACGAAACACGTCTGACGATGATATTCATCCCGTTTAGAACGACTCCATATTCTGAAAGACGAAGAAAGAGAAAACCAATGTTAGGAATGCCATACATTCAAAACTTCAAAACCTCAAACAAATGGTTAGTAGTGAAATTAGAAACATGTTTCATTAACAGATAAGGTAGTAAGTAAGATATTACAATGTTGTGCTTTTTCCTAACATCCTTCATCATTCTTTATACATTGGATTTTTATATCTTTTCTGTTTCCGTTTTCTATTGTAAACAAATGATCGTCAATTGGAGGACATGCTTGTGTTTTGCTTCAACTAGATTATGCCGGAAGCGCGCTATTCTTGTGGAATCTCTTAATAAATCATGAAAAAATTGCAAGGTTAACCGGAGTCACTAAGAATTGTTGACAATCTTCTTGTTTTTAATACAATAAAAATAAATGCAAAGTCTGTTCCTTCCCTTAACTGCCAAGTCTCAGTTGAACGCTTTGCTTCACAAGAACAGGAAGTATTGAATTGCTCTGAAATTGCCCAGAAAAATAGACATCCCAACTTTTTACACAGCGAGTTTTCATTTTTTTTAGTATTGTATTAAGCTGCCAAAGACAGCAGCCAGCGCTATCACGCGGTGCAAACAGAAACAGCACGAAAAGCTCAGAGTTGTGCTCTGTCCGGTTCCTGGCACTTTCTATGATAGTCGGTCGGTTCCGAGTAACGACACTTCCCCGGAACTGCCTGGTGACTGGTGAAAAAAAGTTATTTAGCACTTCCCATCGGTGGCCGAGAAGGGTACGCTGCATTGGCTGGAATGCACGTCGGAGGTGCATCAGGACGGGAAGAATTCCCGGCATGGCGGGTTGGCGGAGTTTTGAAATTATTTTAAAACCCCAGGCGGTAAAGTTATCGTTTTGCATTGGCAGTACTGATGATTCAATTTATCAATGAGGAAGCATGAACTTTCGTCAACTTCGTTATCAACTATGCTGCAACTGGCGGGAGGCAATGGAATGAGCGTAACACCCAACCAGCACTAGCTACGAAAGTTGCGTGGTTGTAAAATCGTAAACTGTTCTTATTCCCAATCTCATTTCCTACGCGGGGCTTCTGGTGAGGAGTTAGTGATTCTGTTGAAGTTATTAAATGGTAACAGAATCAATAAGGGCATTCTAAACGTTTTGAAACATTACTTTTCTCTTCCACTGGTGGCAATTGTGGAATGCCACCTGGAGGATTTATTCAAGAACGGAACTCACAATAAAATGTCATACAAAAGTTACGTGCATTCAAGTATTTTTCATGGTTTATGTTTGAAATTAATAGATTCTAATTTAAATCATGTTTTTAAAGGAAGTGTCTTTCAAGTCCACGCAGGAAAAAAGGCATTATTATAAATTACTTTCATTCAATTCTTGTGGTATGCAGATAAGTGCTTGTCATAAATTCATATAAATGAGGAACCATTCTTTGAAATAAGATATAGCTTAATAGCTTAAACATTTCTCCAATTGGTGTAAGCTTTTCATCATAAGCTATGTTTAATTATGTTATTTATTGCAGTTTTTATTTTCATTTTTGACAAATGTCTACTATTCGTACATATGGTTCCAGTTCAAACAAATTCCATTTATTGAAGTATTCATTTACCCCTATTGCATAACCACCATGCCGAGTATTAATTTTACGGTATTAAGATTAAAACCGTCATTAAATTTGTTGAAGTGATTTATTAAATATTCAAGCTACAAACGATATTCTGATACAATCGTATACTATATAACAAACATGCCCAGGATTTGCAGCCAACCTCAATGTATTTGGTTCATTATTAAACTGGTTCCAATTTAATCCAAATGAACATAGGTGACGCATATGGTTCCTCTATCAGATGCTTTACTCGTTATACGTAAAAGAAAGAACACAAAAATGTACATACACTCACAAAAACAAAAAAAAAACAAATCCAATCCAAGCGCGCCTTTCATCCATAAAACGTCACATTTGTGCAGTAACCTTGCGGGCGACAGCTTCGTCGAAAAATTGGAGAGCATCGTTGACATGGGAATTCATTAAACGGCCTTTCGTGAAGTTATCATTCGTTTGTTATTTGAAAAATTCTCTCGGCTTGGTTATTTTTCATTGAGGCACACCATAAACCACTGCGTTGCATACGAAATACATTTGGGTATTGTCGCTTGTTCCGGCATGATGATTGCACCTGGAATATTGTCAAAAACAGAATAAAAAGTGCGTGTTCAGCAGTTATTTTTATTGTAACCAAACGCAATGTACTGTATCATTCACTGACGACAACAGTGCATTGTTGCATTGTGCAATCCCAGAAGACTCCCAACAAATAATTTGCGTTACAAACAACGTCAACTGCAACAACTGGTACTTTTTTGTTATGAATATTGCAATCGGAGCATAGTATGGAGAATATGCAAACTTAATCTTTTTTTTTTAGCAAAGTCTGATTGTTGCATTGCAATTGTTAGATGTGTGTATTTGTAGTGTACAATGCTACATACTATTGTACATGAACCATATAGAAATGGCTCCTGACGACAGGATCAAGAAGTTAAATGTGTTTATTACATTACAATAGTAATTGTTATGATTTTTGTTTATTTAAAACAATATTTTGAATTTTGCTCAATACCTTTCGTTTATTTTATTATGAATACGTGGAATTGTAATCTTTCGAAAGATGTAAATTAAAATGAAATTCGTTTTATTAAAAACAAAAGAACATAAGAGCATTATATTTTAAATTGTACTTCAATCAGTACTTCGATAATGTTTTATAGCTAATAACGAACGGAAAGAACGTTTTGTTCCTTTAAAAGCCGCCGTTGAAAGCGACTACAGTAATTATTAGCTAGTATTTCCTGTCCACTATCAATGAACGTCAATGAAAGCATATTCCTACTTCCACACAACTCAATGGAAGATATAAAAGCCCCACTGTGCGCTGGATAGTGGGAAAGTAAACTATGCGCTCCTTTTCTTCACCACCACGTCCACATTGCACACCATCACAAAACCTCATCAATCACGAACCCACGTATTCTCTGCCACTCAATTCCTTTCCTTCTAGCCCCGGAGAGCGTGAAATGAATGAAACTCAATCCTGTCTGGCTGTGTTAAGCTTCACCACCGACACCAACCCTCCCCGGATGGCGAGCGTTGGGTTTTGCATGAAAAAGTTCACGCTTTTCACACTTCGTGCTGGGCTTCGACCGAGACAGGCGGTAAAATCCCGCCACAGGGACAATTTATACCAACACACCACCGCCGAGCAGTTCGGTGCATCCTGACAGATCCGGACGGTTGAACCGAGCCACCGCTGCTCGGAAAGGTATAAAATAGCAATTTTCAATTTATATCAATTTTAAACCCGCAACCGGTAACGCATGCATCCTTCCAGGACCCTCCGACCACGCGGTGCCAAGTGCTGTCAAAGCGTCTGGTGGATTTTTCCCTCCACCGGGTGCCGAGGATCGATGCGAGGAATTTCCGGATGATCGGTTAAAACCTTCCTCGCAACGCTCACGAGTTGGTGCATCGTTCCGGGTGCAAAACCCCGTTCGCAGTAAGGATCGTTAATAGCACCGGTGCAGGCAGGCGCGTCCGCACCAACTACCCCCATGGGCGCCGGCCGCTGGTTGATGAAAAACAGTGGCAAACCAGCGTTGGAAAATCGTACCATCGCCACCGGTGCGGGCAGGACGCGGGAAAAAAGCAACCGAGAACAAACTACTCTCACAGATAATCGTTTCGCTTGTTCATCGGACGAGGATCACGTCATTTGGGTGGGGGAGGGGGGGAGATGGGAACGATTGGGAGGTAGTTGCAGTTCCTTACAGAGATCGTTGGAAGCTTTCTAGCTAGTGGAACTGTTTCTTTGGCGATAAATGAGTTATCTCCTTTACACGAACGCGCTGCGGTACTGGCGAGATTTTATAACCGAGGACGAATGCTCCGAAAAAGACAGCATTTTATCACGATCATGGCGAACTAGCCGGAGGATATCAGATGTCGTTTTATTTTCGCCTTCATTACTCTGTTCGTTTGGGAGAAGAAAGAGGGAGAGTGTACCCTTTCTTTCTACAGCAGTCATGGGTTCGATAAATGAATAATGTCTGCCTTTCCACAATGCTTTTTCACGCACCTCGTGTTTTACTATAGAAAATGGAAATGAAAAAGTTTTTCACCCACACCATTTAAATTACATCCGTTTGAATGGCACTTCCCGTCATTTTTTAAATAGACTTCATTCTGCTGAAAAGAAGAGCAAATAAATTGTTACACATTTCAAAAATATTTCAAATGCTTTCAATGCAAATGTTAAAATCCAGCACAGGTTCAGAAAATGTTTATCTCACATTTTATCAGTATGTTTGAACCTTTAATCGGCTTAGGCTATAATTTGACGTCTACTTCCGGAGATACTTTCCCGAGAGCCATCACCGAGCGCATGTAATGGAATCCTTAATGAACATAATGCAGTGGGACGTACTTTTGTGTCTAATTGTTAAAATTAATCTTTTGCAAAACCACAGAGCTTTTCCCCTCCCGTCGCCACCGTCCCCAACCCTTCACCAACACCAAACCAAACTCTGCCACCTAACTCTCGACCGGCAAACTCGCCATCCAACCCGGCGGGGAACTCCCTTTTGGCCGCAAAATTGGAAAAACACCGAAAACCCATCCGCACAGCCCATCTACGGTTGTGGTTCGTGTTTGTTCGCTGTCTCACTCCTTCCAACCATTTTTCATGAGTGCATTCTGCCACTAGCGTCTGCTCATACCAAACATCACGCGGTCGAGTGGATGTGTAAGTTTCCCGCAAGGGACCGATTCGGAACCATCCCTTTTTTCTCCCATCGCGCAGCCGTACCCTGCCAGCGTACTCTATCGCCGCCGGATGTCAACCATTTCCGCAAAATGTTGTACCGGTAACAGTTTTCAGTCCCTCCGTGCTACCGTTTCACCCTCGTCCGAGGGACTGTTTTTCTGTCAACTACATCAAGCAAGACACCAAATACGGAGTAGGCGAGCTTTGCGCTTGTTTGAAATGCGGGGATACGGGATGAGCTAATTAATTTTGTTTCGTACAGACGGTTTTGAGCTATCGGGTGAAGGAAAAGCCGGTGGGTTTCATCAAAGAGGACCTTTTTTGTGCCTAATGCTGTAGTTAGTTTTTTTTTAAATAGAGAACCGACAGATAGGGTACCCGGGCGAGACGAGCAGTTCACTTTGACATTAAATTACACAACCACAATCAATCCTTGTGTGGGTTTAGTAGATGATAGTTTGAAAAACTTTATCCACACAATAGTAGGCATGGTAGTTTTGTGGATATTTTTAATCTACAGATATTCAGTAGAATATCAATTTGATTGTGTGATACTACGAAAAAAATTAAATTAAAATATTGGATTCCTTTAAAAATAAAGCCCATCTAATAGTAAATGTCATTTGATGTTTATTAAAATTCATGTGACAAACACAAATGACAAAACAAACTACTTGTAAGTTCACTCAGAAAATACATTAAAAACTGGCCTACTTTGTCTTAGATTTATACACAACAAGTGGGAAGAAACGGACTGTGTCGAATCGGAAACCTAATTTTCCACCAATCACCAATAATAACCGTACTAACGAACGCTGAAATAATTCCGTCTCCCCAACTTATGTCTCAAACGCATTCGAAACTCTTCCCATTTTGTCCTTTTTCGTTCGCCTGAGTTGTTCGGCCCAGAATCCGAACCCGGGAGCTTTCCCAAATCCCAAACACACCAGCTGCAATAGTAACCAGACGGCAAGAAGATGAATACGATCGACGTCGTGCTAACCCAATCTGACCACAAACCGGACGAAATCATCGAAACCATACGAGGTTCGTCCCGCAGGCATTGGCAATTGCGTCTGGCCAACAGAAGAGTCTCCGATCGTTGAAGATAATTATTCCAATCGACATAGTCCGATAATCATACCC
Organism: Anopheles farauti; assembly: GCA_000473445.2. Taxonomy (NCBI): domain Eukaryota; kingdom Metazoa; phylum Arthropoda; class Insecta; order Diptera; family Culicidae; genus Anopheles; species Anopheles farauti. The sequence goes on from KI915040.1 coordinate 25,352,247, forward strand.
GTGCTTTGGTTACGTTCTGTCGACCACGCAATTGCTAACGCATGATAAAAAAAAAGTTTTAGAAAGCCACACAATCGACGTTCACGACTGCTACTATCACATGCAGGAAGTGGGAAATGGTTGTGTTCGTTCTTTGTATGCTTCCGGTGGGCTCATTATCGCTTATGTTCGGTCAGCCATTGGCCCACTAGCCATTAGCACTCAATTTTGCTCATAAAAGTACACCACTAGATGACGATCAATTCTTCGACGTTTCTTCAGCCGTTCGACACCTTTCTGGATGTGGTTTTGCTCCAATAATTGGTCTACTAATTTGTCGAGCAACTTGCCGATAGTGCAATTTCGACAATGTTGCCAGATATGGCGACACGTTTGACTATTTTTAACCAGGCAATTGTCTCGTGATTTAGTGAAGCTGAAGTGATATTTACAATATGAAACTTCATTATCATCCAAATTTTTTGAAGAAACTACGATATTATTTACTGATCACAACCAAATATTCTTTTAATAATTGTGATAATAATCAAGATCTGAATCAGCGCAAAAAATAAAATCATTTTCAGTCTGAGCAAGTATAACAAAGTTCACTTTTCATATTTCCTTAATTAAAAAAGACTTAAGCAATACGGCCAGGCCGTTTCTTCTATAATTGAATAAATTAAAAAAGACTTGATCGACGGATCCAAATTCGATTCAAGCATGTCAGCATGTGCCCCTAAGCACGCGATACAATAAATTGGGGCATTTATCCCAATAATTTAACGCATTAATTTGGAGAAACAAGGCAAATCTCTTAGAAAACTCATGAAGTTTTGCATGATATCGATGGAAGCATTCAGTGTATCAACATCAATGCCTGAAACTTCAAAAATTCTATTGTATTGAAAGATTAAATTCGAATTCCTTAGCTTATATTGTTCCTGCAAGCTTTTATGCCACAGCCAAATTTATTGAATTATCATTTGATTTCATAAGCTGATGTGATGTGCCTTTGTAATCCGAGAAAATTTCTTTCAAATGGTAACGCATAGAACACATAAAATGGCAAACATAGAGAAGGTTAAATAAGTAATGACAAATTATTCGAAATTGAATAGCTGCAATACATTTTAAATTGCTATACAGTTTATAGTATATCATAGTAAATTATTATCCATGTACACGAATAACTGTCATTTACTTGAATTGGCTCAAAAAATCCTTGTCTCAATTTTTTTATATTTTTACAATTTACCAAACATTGGTGTGTTTCAAACATATTTTTCCAATATTACTTCTTTTACCTTTGAAGTTAAAGCAAAACAAATCTCGAAGATCATTGTGTGCTTGTGATTGACAGGTTCAAAATATTGTTGTTCCTCATCGTATTTGTCACTCTGGTTCGTAATCCCATTTTCTTGTAACATAAATTCCTTCCAACGAGTGTACCTTAAAACACCTGTCACCAACCGCAGAAACCGCTGAGCCTGTGTGCGCAAGCGGTAACAATGAATGTTCCATCAACCACGAAAGGGTTGAGTTTTCGTAAGGGGTTCTATTGAATTTAAAGATCAAAGTTTCGGAACACAAAACAAGCCCCGAACACCAGCCGCAACAAACGAATCAATTGATCTTTCCTGTCAACAAGCAGAGGAGAAAGAAACAGAAATCGTTTTTAGGTGAGAAAAAAAGGAAAACACGTTGTTCGAAGATAACGTTTGCAAAGACGGTTGCAAATTTGGGAGACCCTGCTAACCACACTGTTTCCCGCACGTCTTAAATGCTTACCAGAGAAGATTTACGATCAGCTCCTTCAGGTTAAACGTAAGTTTTGTAAGCTTGTTGACCTTTGCTTTCGTAACAACGGTGTCCCGTTTTGTAGTGAATCGTTTGTGCTACGCACCATGGACACACAAAGCATCTCTGAAACGCAACCGGCTGCCATCAATTCATCAAGAATATTAATCAGCTTTGAAATTTGCCACCAGCGTCAACAGCTTGCAGCATGGTTCGGTAGCTGAAAAACATCAACAAACCACGGGCCGTCCCTAGCTCGGTTTAAGAAGCACGATTTTTTTTTAATTTCTGCGTTGCAGCTGCTTTAACGCTGCTTCTCAACAGCTATCGCCAGAGACTGTGATTAATTTGCGCAATATTAATGATAATCATTGAATAAATTACAAGCTCCCGCTACTACTCTACCGCTCCTCATTGAGATACGTTGTTTTTCGCGTTAGCGGAAGATTGAAGATTTTCAAGATGATTTTTTTCTGCTGTCTATAAGACCGTATGCGTAGCTTTATTTTATTAAATAGATTATTTTATATAATGAACAAACGCTCTAGTAGCTGGTTAGTTGGATTTTAATGAAACTGTATTCGTTATGCAAATGGATTATGATTTTTTTAAATGAAATAAAACAGTCTCTATTAACATAGCTTTTATAGCTTTTCTTGCCTTATGTAAATTCATCCAAAGTCATTCAGTTTGTCTGTCACGGTCTGTCTGTCTTCCTTCTCTTCCTCTCTCTCTCTCTCTTTGCTCTTTCTTGCTTTCTCTTTCTTTCTCTATCTCCTTTCCACTCTCTCTCTCTCTCTCTTCTCTTTCTGCCCGGTTACAGTTAAATAGCTAATATTGTTTCATCAACTAAGGTTTCCATTTAATATTTCAAACAGTTTAAAGCGCCTTTACTGCTTATGTATTTATCGCGTAAGGTGTTATTAAACGATTTACAATTGCAATTTATGAAACGTGTATCAATTTGTCTACTGTGCGATAAATGTCATTAGTAACTTTATGATAACGAATCTAAACTATATTTTAATCTATTTCAGTACTTTTCATTTGTTTTATGATTGTACTATCATTGTACTGTAATTAAAATTTGTGAAGTGATAATTAGGACTAGGAAATAAATGAAAGGAAATGACAAAAAAGAACGCCTACTAAAAAAAGCAACTTTGCAAAGCTCAAACTTACTGTCGCAAATAATAAATATTACCTTACAATATAAAGTCAAAACGTCAACGACAAGCTCTACATTAAATTTTCTTTTCCTGGTCTTACAATCTTACAGTACACTTTCTTTATCATATTCATCAATATACGTTTTATCTGAAGCATTAAAACCTCCGCTCATATGCTTGTATTGTCTCTTACTATACCGACACGTATTTATTGTTAGTTTTTTTAAATATATATTGGTGTTGTGTCGGAAGGTGGCCACGAAGAATGAATTAATCTCCAGCCATTCGCCTTTGTTAAGTGCGTTTCCCCGGCACCTAAGCACTTGATGCCCTTGTGGTACGAATCTTTCACTCCAGCATTCAAGTACCCGTACTCGGAGCGCTTCGGCCAAGTGGAATAATGATTTCCCTGCTTTCGCTTTCCAAGCAGCGCAACTTTAGTGAACGGCGACAAACGGTTCGTGTGGGCGGCGAAAGCGTACGAGGCTGGATCCATCAAACCTGACCCCGTTTGAGGGATTTAGGAAGGTAATTTTATCTGCCTACTGGCCTGGCTGGGATTAGGGAGGTAAGGAAACTATGCTGTCTCATCGTTCCCCCAAAACTAAACTATACATCCACTTTCCCACATATTATGGCTACCAGGGCAGAGCATTCGGTACCTTCATAAAGCTGCCAAATAACGCGTAACCACCGTCAGCTCTTTAGCAACAATTTCCGTCAGATTAATTCCTCTCAGGGCCCCGTCGGTGCTGTGGCCTTCGTAGGAAATATAACGAAACGTTGCTGAGGTACGTCGTAAACAAATGGTAGATTAAGCACAGTGTTACTACGCAATTAAATGTTTCTAAATGAACGGAACAACTTTCGGACGTCGATGTGTTTGTCATACTTTCTTAATTGAGTGTGTTGGTCTTCCTGTGCAGTAAGGTTTTTTTTTCTTTGCAGTTTAATTCATAGAGAGACCGTTAGTACATTACAATGGTTCGCTCGAGGAAGCTTTTATGTTCACGGCATTATTTCGGGATTGAATTTTCCGTTTTCTTTCACTAAAAGCGATTAAAGCCAATTGATGTGTAATTTATGTCTTTTTCAGAAAATTCTGCATAAAAAGCCTTTTGGCTAATAGAGAGGTTGCCCATAGCAGAAATTTATTGTAAGAAAGGCTTAACATTTACACTATCTTACATGTTCAGATGAGCATTTGGCTCGATGGGTGGTAATGTTTATGAATCTTGCTAACCTTGAAAGCAACGAGAGCATGTTATACTTTTTATACTCAATCTTCCTCCATTTGCCTAGATTTTGGTGTAACACGATGGTTTTGGAAAATGAAATCGCCTACGGTCTGGCGATAAATTGAAAATTCTCATTGAGGTCTACCGCTGGTAAGCATTGTATGGTAAGCGGACCCTAAATTGCCGCCAACGGAGCGTAATCAAGGGTTGCGAGAATTCATTCAGCTGCGCTTGTTGTGGAATTGTAAACGTTTCCATGGTGTTGCTCCAGCGGCAATGGAACGGTGCCTTTTTCTCGCGTTCCATGCTCACAATCAATAGCAATAATGATTTGCCAACCCGTGCACCGCAAAGCCATTTAATTACGTTTTCCTCGAAGGAATTAAACCCAGAGAAATGTGGAGCAATTTCGGTGCGTCATCTGCAAGAGTACTAATTTTACTATTCAATTTATTTCTTGAGTAAACCACACGATGACCCTTATTTTGTCCCATTGTGCTATCTGTTGGAAAAGGTGTTTGTTAAATATTGTTCACTTTATGTGCCTATTTTTTATAATTATTGTATTGTTACGGGCATTATATGTCATCACAGTTTATGTAAAAACAAGTGGTAGCTTGTCTGGTTAAATCCTTTCCGTAAATAAAATGAGGAAATTATTTGTATCAATAGAAGTGCCGTAAAGAGGAAAAATTACTGTTATAAATAAAATACAAGAAAAATACAATACACATATAAGCATAAAGAAGTATAAGAGAGATAATTTAACGAAAAATATTATCTATATCAGTGCTTGTGACACACGGTTTTTTTCGCTTATAAACCACTTTAAATTTATTTAAAACACACCCTCAACTACAAAGGCTTTTATGGGCCTATGAAACAAAAACCGCACGGAACGGGGATAAAACGAACCTGAGTTCGGGCATGGCATCATCTTAATATATAACCTATATTCAATTTATTCATGTTACATCAATGTTGATATTTTTTTCTAACCGTGCACCATGCAATTTACGCCCCGTGTGGATAATTGAGTCGAGAACTCCCGTGCCGAGCGTTCGCCGCCTCGGGGTTGTAAGTAATTTATTTTTTAATGAAAATAAATTAATTCGGCTTCGATCAACTTCGTTACAAATTCATCTCATTTAGTAAACATCAGCCACGGTGTTCGGTACGAGGCTGCAGACGTCGGTCGGAAAAACCGTGACGTTCGCGCTATCCCTTCATCAAAAAGTGTCGAAAATTTGTTAACAGCTGCCTCCGCCGAAAGTGGAGCAATTTAATTTCATTTTACATCGCCTACTACCTACGCTTTCCTGTAATACGACAGCAACGCATTTTGAAAGGTGAAAATGGAAGCATATAGCACTTGTTTTTTTATCTTATTCTAGATGTTGTAATATACACTATGCAAATGGCGTCCTATACATTACTAAAACATACTCGCACGAATATTCCAATGACAACGGCAGGTCATAAACAAAGCACTGGTGCCGTTAGCGTATTATTCTGACACATTCTGATACATTACCATTTTTTAATATGAAAGTAAACGGCTGCCTTAACAGCTGCTAGCCGAGCACAACACCAAAATCCATGTGGTAAAAATGTCAATAAGGTCATGTTTTCAAACGTTTGTCCTTTATATGGGTTCCTTTCTTCCATCCGGATGCGCAGCCAAACATTGAAAGTGAGAAAGACTGCCGTGAATGTGGGCAAATGGAGAGCACGTCAACGGAACGAAACGGAACAAACCCATCCTTCTCGTGGTGGTATTGAAAATCGATGTAACGGTTGAATTACTAAATCAATTTAAAACCCTTCATTCTATCCTGCTGATTGCATGAATTTTTTGACTACCTCCGCCCGGCCGTCTCAGCTGTTTCGAGTGAGCGTGAAGATGTGAAAAAGGACGAAAGCTTTATGTGGAAGGTGTTGTTGAAATTAGCATCGGGAAAATTGATTCCACGGAGCGATAGAAAAAACAATCAAATTGTACTAAATAAAATGGTTTATATATGCTATCAAAAATTAAATTAAATCATACCAGTACTGACGACCTTTCTGCTATCTCCGTTTCACTTCACTTAATTTCTTTATACACTGTTAGTAGGCTTAATTTTTTAATACACTAAGAAAGTTGAAAAAGCTTGAAAAGTCTTTAGAAAATGGGATTTTATACACATACTTTTGACTATTGTCACAAGATTTGATTTATTCTTGTAAGCACGAATTATCCATCATTTTTACACTAGAATATACACATTTGTTCTTATTGTGCGTTGTTTTACTTTTTGTCATTACATAAAATGCTCACAAAGCATGAATATTTGTTATAAACAATTCAACATGAAGTAAAAGACATTTTCTCATAGTAAATAAAGTTTCCATTGAACACCCGTACCGTACGTATGGAAACGAATCAAACGACGTTTGGTCACACTTCGAAAATTACCCACTTTTATTCACTTCGCATATCCACCATCAGCAAAGAGCGCTTGTCAACCGCCACCGATACAAAACAATAGAGAAAATAACAACGTTAGCTGAAGCGAAAGCTCGTGTTGCGCAAACAAACACATAGAAAAAAAAACCGCACTCCGTTGGCGATGAACGAGAAATTTCCTTCGCGCACGTGCTTCGTTCACAACGAAGCCGGGCCCCGGGCCAACCGAACCGGAGGAGCCTTTCTCGTTGTCATTGCTGTGGTTGCTAGGGGCCGCACAAATGTTAACACGCACACACGCGCACTGGATGCTGCTAGCCGGTTTTTCTTTTGGCTCGCGAGCCTCTCTCTCTTTCCCGCACCAGCCTGTTGCAGACCCGTGACTAGTGGCGGCGGTTGTGGTGGTGGACGAACGATTTAAGCCACACGCCGCCGGTCGCAGCCACAATCGAAGCACCCTTCAGCAGCTTTACTCGTTAGCGTAGGTAGTAACTTCCACACAAGGGCACCAGCAGCCAGCAACACACCGCAACTACAACACACCGAACCACCGAAACGAACCAGAAGCTACAGAAGACGGATGCGCGCGTCCGAACAGGCGAAAGGATCTCGTTGAACTGAGTCGCCAACGTTGCCAGACCAGATGGGAATGTCCTCACGCTGGTGTGGGCTCCAGCATCCCGAGCGGTGGATGCTCATCTTCGGTGTTTTCAGAAAGCTCCAGCTCGGTTGGGCTCGGGGCTGTTCGTCGTGGTTTCGGGAAAAGCTTACCCTCAGCTCACCCCGTGGCGGTGAAGAAGGCTGAGGGACTCACTACGATGGAGCACACTCTCATCTGCTGCTCTCACGGTGCTCCCTAGTCAGGCGGTGGTGCTGCTCACGCCGGTTTGCCTTGATTATTTACAGCATCCCAAAACCATCTTCCAGTTCCGCAACAGTTTCACCCGTTGCCTATGCCGGGAACACTTTTTCCAGCATTTTACCAACATCAATGAACAGGATACTATCCGGTGGGGTTGCCAAAAAAAGGGTATAGCAAATTGTCAATTTGTTCTTTTTGTGTACTTGGGAAGGTTTTAAGTGTGGGTTTAGTGAGCCCCAAGAACAATGCATTCCTGCAAATCGAAGAGCCAAGTTTGCCGTGCAATCTGCGGACGTTACATAATAAAGAATTTATGTGGAACGCAACTGCAACTGATGCACACAAGATTAGTTTTTTTTCTCGTAGCAGCTGAAGCCAGTGGCAAGCATCAAATAGTGAGAGCTGTACAGTTTATTTTCGAATTTTATTTGGAAACAACAGATGTCAACAGTCCATGGAAGAGCTTTATTAATAATTTATTCTATGGAATAATGCAACGTGTTATGCAATTAACCTCGTTCGATCATTACCTCGTTTAACGTGCGAGGAGCAAACTTGCCGAAGATTAATCATTAAAATATTAAATTTTAAAACCAATCATCCACATTGAAACCCAGTGGTTGTGGTTGAAATGTAATAAACCATGCATGTCTCATTGTGCAACATGCATAGTCAAGCAGCATCATGAAAGATGAGAATTTAAAGCTCTCATTTTGTTGCTATCACTTTATCCACCATTCACAATACTATTATCTTTGCCATAAAATACGTACATATCAATTATCGTTCCACGTGAACGTTTGTTACTAACGCACACATTGTTTACATAATCTTGTTACTGCATACCTTCGTTTAACGCTTTCACACTACAGCATACTTCGCTTAAAACCATGCCAACCGGATGCGGAAGAAATCGTGTAGTATCGAACAAACAAACTTAAAAGCTCCAATTAAACGTCGACTCGGGCAATCACTTTCCGACCATCCGCCCCGCAGACAAACGTTATACCGCTCGTCCCGTATAGTTTCTTTGCTTTTCCGCATACACTGATACGCAAACTTGTGATAGCAACAAGGTACAGATTCGTTTCTGATGGCTTTCTTCATTGACAATATCGACTGACGATCGTTCATCAGCTCTCCACCGCCCATTACGGCCATAAGCCCACACTGTCTAACACACACACACACTTTGCTTCAACACCGGAAACGGGAAGCATAAAGCATCCGTCCCGGATGCACTCGGACAGTGTTGCACAAGGACTCGGTCGGAGGCTATCGAAGCACGATGGACTCTTCCCACTTAAAATGGCCCTTTAATTATCGCAAGTGTTCTTTGGGTGTTTTCAACACTCATGTCCAACTGTTCCCTCTGTCTCTCTCTCTCCCTTTCTCTCTCTATCTATTTCATTCTTTCAAACACGTTTTAGCGAGTGCAAAAGCTGCACTTCCTGTCGTTAGGTGAAGTTGAAGTCATAACTATTGAAACCGATCCCGCCGCGTTGCCGACAACGCTGATACCAACGGATGCCTCTAGCAATTATTGCGAAAGGATGCTGGCATTGATTTAGTAATTAATGTATTACTTCCTCATACATCTGGTTAGTTCGATCGATGAACGATGATATGTAAAATGGGAACATTGTTCATACTTCACATCTATATCAGCGCGAACGTTCGTAGTGATACCCCAATGAACCTTACGTTTAGCATCCAACCGAATTGTTTACCGTCCAGCTGATAGGATCACGATTTTCTGTTCATTTTATATAATATACTAGTCGTGATGGTCCTAACGAAAGAAGTATGCTCTAAGCGTGTTCCGGGGGATTTGTACCTATATAATAGAGCTGCCATTTTTCATAATGATCACAGTGGCTTAATCAGAGTATCCGAGCCACTTTCCGAGCGGTCAAGTGCTGATGGACCAACGGAAGAGATTACCGGAAAAAGCGTGTAAAAAGAAAAGAATAATAATGCCAACACGTTAGCCACCAATTTCATGTTATCGTTGTAGTTTATGCATCATGGGAATAAGGCCGGCGGGAAACACGTAAGATGAAATGATACCTGCTTTTACGCTTGCCGCTGCATAACGGTCATACGGTCTCGCAGCGTGTTTGCTGAGCGGAATTTGTATTTGTCCGTCCGCCCATCCTAAGGCGATTACGATGAGTAATTTCTTGTTTGAACTAGCACAATCTCCGGTGTCCGCGATATTTCGTTGTTGCTATTGGCGCGCTTCGGGAATGGTAAGAAACGAAATTGAGATGTTTTTAGAGGGCAAAGGAAACACATTTCAGTATAAATCGTAAGAAATATTTCTGTATTCATTCCGTTCTGTAGGATGGAAACTTTGAATTAATTAAATGGAACATTAAAAATGTTTAAAGCGAGTTGTAGTTGTTTCCTGCATTTTTTGATGAATATTGTCTTTTATTCAAGGTATTATTTGCCAACAATACACTTTTTTATTAAAACATTTGAAAGCGATCTACAGTAGATGCAGGATAATAAAATGCTACAGTGCTCTCCACTCGAATCCTCCCAACATTCGACTCCCACAGGCGTATGCGACTGTGCGTTTTAATTAAATAATGTCAAAACGTTGCTTGTACTAAAGATGTGTTGCAAGAGTTACTGGAATAGAAGATATTGGACGCTCATGTTGCTCCGTAGCCATCACCACAGCTCATAAATGCATAACTTCGCGCAGGAAACCAATCACAATTCGATTATAAATTGCATCGTACGTGCATATGACTGTTTTCGAAATTCATGGCGTCTTGTTTGGTCTTATCGTGTCTTATTTATGCGCAACAGCACCATTCATTCACCGTTGAGCGCGGTGAATGTTAAGACAGACCCCCAAGTTTTGCTAACAATTTGAATAGACCTTGTTTTAGTGCGGCAAATAGTGGTGTGACGCTTCGACTGTAGCAAAACGCTGCGTGGTGCGTGCGTATGTGCGAGCGTTGGAAGATCAAGTTTGCTTACGCTGGTTGGTAGACCGCTAATAGGATTAGAAGGTGTTGTTCGTGAGTGGTGAATTTTGTCTTTAGGTATACTGTTCTAGAGCTTTCGTGCAGTAACCTTTCAACAAATCCTCGTTTAGTTCGTGTGATATCTGACTGATATCCTCTTCACACCGTAATTGTATTAAACGTTTGAGAAGTTAACCAAAAAAGTTATCCAATACGTTTCTTTGAGTTTTGTTCTATTTAAATATGGCACGTAATGTATAGCTATTATACATTTTCATCGATTTTTCGTATACGTTCATAAAATTCATCAAAATAACAATATCATTTTCATTGTAAATAGTAAACAAAAACATCTCATCAATGGTTCATTTATCATCATCCAAAGAATCCGTCTTCGCTATTACGATCAATTGAACAAATTTTCCATGAATAAAACAATTCAGTTTCGCGTACTAAAACCATAACCGGAAGCATCGAAAAACTTTGCAACCAATTTTACGCGCACGCCTGAAATTTGAAACCCATAATGAGAGAACCGTACCTTGCGGCCACCCCAAAGGGAGGGAGAAAAGAGAAGCAAAGCGATGCAATGGGGAGGGGAAAAAAACAACACAAAGCAAACCCATTCCACTGGCGGTTCGGATACCACCAGCAAAGCCGAACTTTCCTGGGCCATTTTTCTCTTCCCACCGAAGTTTTGCACCGTTTTCGGGTTGCATTTTTAGCACAAGTTTCACGTACGCTTCGGCCCCAGCGGTCACGGGTTCACGGGCGGGTGGCTCATTTTGGGCTCGAACTTTTTTTTTTTGCATAAAATATCAAAAAACCATCAAACCAAACCTCGAACTCCGCTGGCTCTGTTTCGTGCACTTTGGTGGTAATGAGTCGTGATAAATGAAACAACAAGTAACGCCAATCGGAAAAGCGTTTCTACGTAGTGAAAATAACGGCGGTGGGCAAACAACTTTTCGCATAAATTAATCCACATCGCCGGTGAGCAGACTGAGCAACAAAAGATACAAGAAAAAAAAACTCACGCCAACAGTGCATTGATTTATGCGGGCTTATTGATTTGAAAGTGAAATGGAGCACAAATCATCGCACGCTACTTTGATCGGCCGATCAATTACATTACGGATGGTTCGGCGAGCAAAAGTTTCCGATTTTTGTGTCCGTGCTTCCCACGTTATCAGTAGGACGCGATATTTCACTGCTTTTCCGGTGGAGTAAATTTCAAAACATGATACGGCCAGGTGTACAATGATCAAATAATGCGATTAAATGGAATTTCTGAACGTTAGTTAAAAATATTATTACCTATCCCACGAACGGCACGATTGCGGGTTATTCTTAGCGTGAAGACAAAATATACACCCTGTACACTCATGCAGCTCTCAACGTTTGCTTTATGGTGGATGTAATCATAAAGGATTCAATCATAAACGTGGTTCATAGCCAATAAACGAACGACCTATCTAGCGCAATGAACGCAATCGTAAGAGAGCGCACCTGCAGTATGGAATGTCGAATACGACGTCGACGATTTTTGCTTCTCGTTCGTGACCAAACAGGATCTTGAATTGTCTATTTATCGCCCGGTTAGAGGCCTATCAAAAGGGTCCCGCTCATAAACAGATTGTACCGACAAGCATTCGCGGCACATGCACATAGCGAAGAAAAATCAACCTTCAGCGGACCCATGAACAACCTGTTCATGAGCAAATTTGAAATAAAATATTGTGGATTGGATGGTTTACAACCGAAACGAGCAAAAACCATGGATCCAAAAACATTGATGCTTACGTTGGACAGGGAAATATTTGTATTACAGTAGATAACGTCTTTTTGTCCGTTGATGGTATACAGGCTGAAGTACAAAAATTGAATAAGTTGAGCTTTTACATAGTTTATGCAACGACCGTTTGTAATAGTCATAAAAGCTAATAAAGCTACGACCCTTTGACGCAATTAAATAAACCTGAACCCGAACCATTTTTCTAGACGAGCAGCCAAATCCAAACGCAGAAAACATACTCCTTTCGAACGATTGCCACGGACACCCCCGGTTGCCCTTTTTCTCTATCACTCCCCCGAGTGACATTCCGCACGCTCGGCAACCATTATGGCTCCATTCTGTCATCATTTAGACGAGGCGGGGTCCATTTTGATCCCGAAAAACTCTCACCTCACGTTCCCGCCCTCCACCCACTATCTTTCCCGCACCCTTCCCGTGTCCTTCCCTTCGGTGGCGCGCGAACTAAACCCAAATAAACGAACTACAGTAACACGCAAACGCTGTTCATGAGCGCAACAGCATCACTTAACCCACCCGGGAGCGTAATTTTTCTCGTCCCAACCCTTGCGGTGGGTTATGACGTGAAATCTCGCGCATCCCACCGTTTTCCATCGGTGTCTTAGGAAAAGCAAAAAAAAACGAAACCGAAAATCCTACACACCGATAATGACAACGATGCCGCGTTCGGTCAGACGGTTCACGCGCGTTTTCACCTTTTCCCAATGGACCAATAGTTGCCACCTTTTTTGTGTCATCGCGAAAATCTTCTGTTTGTCTCGTCCGGATACCGCGCGACGTGCAATCCCGGGCGCATAATGTGCGGAGTTTCTTCAAATGAGAGAGAAGAAGTATGTGTAGGAGAGAGAGAGAGAAAGGGAAAGACCGAAAAAGGGAGTGACGCTGTGTTTGTGTGAATATGTTTTTTTGACTGCTCGTAAGCCCGGGGATCATAATTTTATTGTCCACCGGGCAATGGAGGCTCGCCCGTTCGTCCGTCATGATGTTATGGTTTCGGTCGAACCGGATTTCAAATGATTCCTTTGAGGCTAGCCATCTCCGGCGAATCCTGCCACCGGCACCGGGCAGGGACGGAATTGTAAGCGGGGAGAAAAAAAACACACACACACACACACCAACACACAATCACTCTGTCAAGCTTGTGAGTTCGAGATGTGGCGCTCGGTCCGGTCGAATGGAGGTTAGTGCCGCACTGCCCGCAGGAGCAGCATTACGTGACGGAAAACGTATCCTTCCGTTCGGATCGAAACAGCACCAGCAGCAGCAGCTAGCGACGGACGAAAACTCAGGCCACTAACAAAAAAAAAAACAACACCATGCCCAAGCGCAGAACGTGTCATAAAGCGTCGACAGAGTTCGTGGCTAACGCCATCAGCCAGGATTAAGGCACGGCCCGTATCGTGATTTTCCCGACACCGGTTAATGTCTTGCCCGGGCCGCTGAACCGTGCCCGGGGAGACAAGAGATGTGAGTAAGTTCCACGGACTCGTTCGTAGGCCGACCGAACCGGGTTCCGTCCTAATCCACTGGCCCCAACCATGGGCCGGATTGCCCCTAGCGCCGGTTTTCTTAAACCCTTTGCTGACATATTTTTATCCGGTGCTCGGCACCGAATTCAACCAAACCAAACCGACCGTTCCGGAAACGATCTGTTAATTGAATCCGATGAGTGTGTCTCGAGAGGACCGGGAAACCTCGCGATAAAATATGATCACGGCCATTTCGTACGGTGCGACAACCGAAATCATTAGCAGTGACCCGTCGGCAGTAAGGGTGGCCTTTGTGTTTTTCTTTTTTTAGCGGCCCCATTCGGCCCCGGGAATGGTAAATTCTAATGAACGGTGTACCTTTTCCCACCTGCATTATTCTTGCTAGGGCCTTACCCCTCACTTCCATCGGCTCAGATGGTGAGTCGTTTGTTTTTACTGTTACCAGTGGCGTGGAGAGGGCGAGGAGGCTGTTATTGCACGAAAGGTAAAACTGGCCACAGCCCATTGCACGGAAATAAAGATTAACTTCTGTAAACGGTCAACTGGGGGATTGCCGGTTTCCGGTGCGTTTGCGACGGTTCCGAAAGGATTATTACGATTCTTCTGAACCGTGCCGGTGCGATCGCAGGTGCTCGAGCAGTCGTCATTTCTTCACCTCACCCGAATGGTAAATAAAAACATTTAAAGCTCATTAACCAACGACGGGTACATGTAATGGGGCAATTAAGGACAAACGTGGCGAACTGAGGCGGCCGGCACAAGGGCCAAAATTAATCCTTCTCAGGATGGGCCCGGATTGGACTTAAAATTGATTTATAATTATGAATAAATAAAGATTGGGAAAACGAGCAACATGTAGGCAAAGTATTTTCAATTTATTCAATATAAATATTTATTTATTTATTTAAAAACAAGTAAGAAAGATAAGAAAATCAAAATGTTTTTACATTTATTAAACAACTAAAACAAACTGTCCAATTCAACAAAGGCGTATTGCAATTCATCGCAATAAGCTTAAAATACCTCCTAGGTGTTATCCTAGGGATTTATTCAAATTTTCTGTGTTCTCTTAATTGGCTGTCACGAGAGCCCAAAATAAAAACAAACTACTTGCTTTTCTTTCTATGAGCATTTTTTGAAAAAATTACCATACAATGTTTTTAAAGTAAACATCCACAAGAAAAGATCACCAACCATGACAGGATTTCTTCAAATATATTTGCTTACAAAGCAAAGCGAAAGGGACAGAATATTTCGTCTACCCTTAAGCCGCTATCGATATCATCGAATACTATACGAGATTTAAAAAAAACGTACTGAAAAAGAACGTACCTATTCAGCTTTTCAGTGTGATGGAGTTTCCCAAAGTCAATCTGTGAGTTATGGGGAAAGTTTTTGATCAATTAGCGATAAATGATAGGGAAAGATAAAAACAACGTTTCTTTTCCTCCTTTCAACCCGCTTCAGTTGCGTTCATAGAATTGAAACATGTTCAACTTGAGTAGGGCATTGGTGTTCTGCAGCTTCCCACACATTGTACAAACGTGGTTGATGTCAGTCAGTTGTGGTTCGCACAGCATTTATCTACGTTATTGCGCCACTAAGTGACTGCCACTGTGACTGACAGTTCGCGAAGAAATTAGCTAATTATGTAGTTTTTTTGCCTTTAAAAATGAGTGGCAAAGATTACGGTTCCCGCAGGAGTGGATGCAGAAAAAACACCATCTGCAATTTTCTTCTGCCACTTATCATCCGTCCGTGTGCGGTTTCTTTGTTACACAAATTAGTCTCGTGTAACGCACCGACTACGCGACTCTTCAGTGGCCAAAAACTGTTTCTTAGAAGCAACGCTTACACTTTCACCGCGCCCATTGTCTGATGGAAATGGTTGATGTTCTTTCAGCTGCTGCTGCTGCTGATGCTGCTGCTGCTAGGCTGCCCCTAGCGAACCTTTGAGAAGATAATTCCAGACTCCATGGGTGGCCGGGTTCGCTTAACAGTTCTTCAGCTTCCATTACTTCATTTTCTTTGACAGGTCCTCGCAGGGAAGCATTCGGCCCGGGTTCAACTATCTAATCACAATCGCAAAAACAAACGCACCGCAGAGTAAAACAAAAAAAGGTGGAACACTCGCCCGGAAGCAAGACATTTCGGCCGATGCCAGAAGTTCTTCTGTGACCGAGACCAGCTGTTTTGCCTATCGCACGCTGCCGGCCATTAGTCGACGGCCGGTTCGTTCCATTTATCATTCTGTTGTTTCATCTGATGCCCCTGCGTACGGGGCGAACGGTTTGATCATAAATATTAATCACCGAAGCTGGTCGCTGGCAAGCGCACGAAACAGAAACCCATATCGATGGAGGAGAGACGGATGCTGTAAGTCAAGATTTTGCCCCAGCGCTGCACGGAAAGTGTTTAAAAGTCAATTTGTGTGTTGCACTAGCCGTCACACAAATCGATTTCTAACAAGGAAAGTAGAAAACGGTGGTTATTTTACGCTTTAAGCACAATGCTTCGAAACATTATGTATTTAAACATCTTTTTAGAAAGCATTTATAAGTAAAAAATCAACTGAATCAATGAAAATTATGTAAAAAGAATCTAATTACCTTTAAATTAAAATCTTCAACAAACAAAATTACACGAGCTCAAAATTCAAGTTGGTTCGATACCCTCACTGAAAGAGGGTATAATAAATACCTTTCGGCATTACCACATATGAAAGTCAATCCCATGCTTCTGCAACACTCAAACTTCCAACCAAAATGACTCATGCTACCGGTGCCCAAGAAGTGGACGCTCATAAAATGGTCCGAACGAAAGATCATAGAAATTCATGGTTCATAAATTCATGCAAATCCTGCTTGCACCTGTGGGAGCCTTTTGCAACCCTTTCCAAGCTACCTTTTATGCCTTCTAATCTCGTTCGAGAGACGCCTGTGGCAGGTTCTTCATCTTGAAGTCCTTTCCGCTTCCTCGTTCCACTTATTGTCAACGGAGAGTGCGGTGCGATCGGAGGTTTACACTATCGTGCTGAGAGCGTGTTGAAACGGCTCTATCATTCATAAGCAATCGTTAGTATTAATGAAGTGTAAATTTTAATAAATCCTGCCCCACCAACCACTAGCGAGCATTCCAAACGTCAAAGGCTGAGCGTTAGTTTTGCTGGTGGTATCACGTGCTACATTGTAAATCATTTGGGAAATCAAAGATTGACCCCGGATCGTCATCAGAGCGCCCCTACATATTGCATTGTAAATATAATGATGATTGATAGTTCATTTGTGTGAGCTTACCTGCTCAAGTAGCTTATGCATAATTTAATATTATGTTGAGATAGTTTGAAGCATGGATATTTGATCTATTTGGTATTGGGTAACGCAAGCGAATTTGAGGGTTGATAAATTTGTGCAAAATTGAAAATAAATATTTTTATAGTGTTAACTGATGAAAATCGTTTCCGATTCCGAGCATTTCAAGATTCAGTCCAGATGTTAATGAACCGTTTCAGCCAAATAAAGGTATTAATTTTAATCATTTTTAATTATGAACACACCACAAAAGGAATTTATCCTGACTAGGTGATAAATAAAACATAGACATAAATGTAGAAAGGTTTATTTGAGAAAAGTTATCACGTAAAATATAGCTTCAAGAACTCCTAATAAACAATGAGAGTGATTTTCAGCCTAATTTTACACTCAATGATGAAAGAACTGATATGAAATTTGAAAACGATGGAAATACGCCAATTCTATCATTCTACATCGTTTCACTGTGGATCAAACAACAGAATACACATTCGAATCTGCATACCTCATTTCAGCTACATTCCACACACACACACACACACACACTCATCCCCTGCTTCAGATAGGCTAATCAACCAACTTTCATTTTTACTGTTGCTTTCGCTATCCATTTGCCTCAAAAAAAAAATGCACCGAAGTGAAGTTTCGGCGCATGTTTTTGGCAATCTTTACAGCTTTCCTTCGCGCCTGCAGCTGGCGTGCGAAAGAGAATCCTCGGCAATTCTTGACGGGCATTTATGATTCTTTTCGTCATCAACTGCCTCGTACCCGCACAGGCTCGCATAACTCAACAATTTAAACACCCATTCGCCCTCTCATTCGCGTACGGCATGACGCACTGCATTAACATTCCTCAAAACCACCATCACAAGGCTGAATCGTCCGTTCGTATCATCAACAGGCTTCATCCAAGGATCGTCAGCTTGTAGTTTGTAGTGTGTATTCCTCCCGGGCGTTCCTAGTGTCACAACGGGACCGCGTAGCCGCACGTATGGAGCGCGGTCGTCCATAAATTTCCATCCCTCCCGCCCGCCGTGGGGCGTGATGACAGTGGAAAAAAAATAAACGGAAACACTCACACGAGCGACATGTTGGAGAGCTTTACTGCCAACTACACGGCTTGCGGGGTTGCTATGACAGCCACGAAAAATCATCCACATCCCCTCCCATCCGATGACCCTTTCATTCTATATCATTACGCCGGCAGCTGATGGCAACGCATTCCGCCACAGGAATGCTCCAAAAGGAATTGTAAATCAGGCACTGGAGGCTGGTCTAGGTGGCGGAGCGAGCAGGAGGCCCGAGATGGAAGGCGGTAAAAAATGAGCGTTGATGTGATGCATGAACATTGATAACGCTTTATGAACTCATAATCATTTTATCGAGCTCCTCCTGCTTCCCTCCGGTTAGTGTGTGCCTGATTGAGCGGTTCCCAGCAACAACTTGTGTGACCAACGCCAACGAAGAACGAAGGAGCCAGCACTGCTTGGCTTTGTGCATCCTTCACCGGAATGTCTTGCGTTTTCCCAGCGAACACCGGGCATGAACAGGATGGTGTAAAAAATCCCTCCACAGACGAGAGTCGTTGACGGAATGACTGTGAAAATGAGCTGCGGTCATAGATGGTGGAGCGATTTTTTACTTCAACAGTTGTGCACGAAATTCCTAATGAAGAATGATGCGGTATGTGCTGACCAGGCAAGCTAACATGGCTCATTGAGTCAGACGAAGCAGTCAATTCACGGTTCTTATGTAAAGGTTCTTTTTTTGCAAAATAATTCCACAAAAATAATTGTTAAAAAACTGGAAATTTACTGGCTATGCGTGTGTATATTACTTTCTTGCAATGCATTAACGTTACATTCGATAAAAATTTACCAGACATTTAATTTATGACCAAAGAAGTATATAGTCAACTCATCTCAAAGCATAATGGTTAACTATCTTTGCTAATTATTTTCCAATGGCTAACTCCAGCTTAATATAGTACACTTTACCTTACTCACTCATTCTGCTTCTACCAAATGTGCTACCTGTTGGCAACGCTAGGCAACCCGTTGCTACCGACCATTTCTTATCACCTACTATCTCCCCATAAACCCTTCACCACAATCACCCCTAAAGCACGGTCTCGTTCTTCTCGATATCCACAGGCGAAAGGATTTTTCCTCACACGCTGCAACAATTGTTGCTTCGCACGATACACATCTGCAATTCCGCCACAGTTTGTTGGTGCGCTTCCAGCATTCCAAGCGGGTTCACACACGCAGCGGCACTCATGCCATGATGGTCTTCCCCGCAAAACAAACCCAGAACGGTCTCGCCGGCGCTTGGGATTTAGTACATCGGCAAAATACGCTTCAACGCGCACCCTTCGCTTTGGAGTCCAATTCCATTAAATTGATGCGATTTAATTCCCCGTTTCAACCGCACCCCTCCCCCTCCCGCGGGATCCTCTTCCTGCACACCAAAAAAATAAAAAAAAACGACGAAACTAGTGGTTGCGATTTCGTTTATTTTGTACATGAATTTACTTGCTTTACGTAGTTTCCGTCGGCAGCGTGGCGAGTGGTGGTGGATTGTGAAATAAAACCAACACTGCAAAACATTGCAAAACAGACCGACCGCCCATTGTTCCGTAACGCGCATTCTAACGCGCGGGGTTGATTTTCCGTCGATGGCGTCGCTTTTCTTCGCTGCGCTGCGATAACGCTTCTATTTTTATACCTCTCGCTTTTATTATCTGTACAGAAATAGCTTGCTACTAGGAGCCACTGGGAGCGAATAGCTGTTGGCACTGGTTTTTATCCCCCTCCCCACGGCTAGTATCTGTCGTGCTCGATGTACTTCGTCGCACATACATGGTGGTTCATTTGAGGTTTCGCAACAACTACAACGACGACGACTACGACAAAAAAGCGTTTCATTGCTGTTTTTTTTTTCTAAAGTGAATCAAATGAACGTATAGAAAATCTGACACACATACACATTCAAACATGTACGGAAATAAACAACACCATCAACAACACTGCTCACTTGCGTATAAGCCTTTCCACTCGCGCTAGCTGTAAGCTGGATGATAAATGATTTAACGAAAGACTTTCCACATCCCGACAAACCTTCACCTAGTCATGGCATATCCATTCGTCTGCCAACGGCGAGCGGTGTGTTTAGTTTTTCGCCCAGCGCTTGCAGCGGCCAGCGTACATTAGAATCGGATCGGAAGCATCAGCAACCGTAGAATGGTACTTATCGCGAACCAGAATCCCACCAGAATTGAAAGATATAATTTGTACTACAGCAAGATTATCCTTGTCCAGCGGGTCCGTGTGGGAACCGAAAACATCGCACCAAACCAACAGCAGACAAATTCGCCAGCCATAGAACCAGAAACCACAGACGTGAAATTAGCAGCAGCATCTTAGCAGCTGAATGAAATATGGGTTTGGTTGCCGGTGATGGTGGTCCTGTCCGAACCATGTGTCGGACACGATTCTTATCTAATGAATTACGTCGGGCAGGATTTGAAACCATCGGTTTCGGGATGGGTAAGCGATCGCTGTGTTTCTACGACATCTATCTATGAATTAGATAGATTAGTTAGTTGGAAGGGAAGCTTTATGATGCTATTACAGCTTAACTAATTGTAAGATAATTTTACTCTTTTAACAACATTTTTCTACTTGGATTGTTTTTTCATCTTGATCTGGTTTTAAAACTTCTTCAACTCTAGCAATTTATTTTTTCTGGTAGTATTTACTTTAATCATATATAAATAACTCTCATAAAATTCTACATTGCTAAACAACTTAAGGCTAATTATTAAAATATTACACAAGCATAGGATGCATTCCGTAAAATTGTTAAATAATAATATATATTTTGAAAAAAAAAATCAGCTCATTATGTTTAAAGTGTCTCCGCAGAAGACTTATTTACTGGATCGTTTTTTCTGCCATCCTGGCCTCAAACGGTATGGACACGCTTTATCTCTACCCATTCGACTGTGTGACTCAACTCAATTAACTTGCACAACGACCCCTTCTTAGCTCGAATTTGTACCAGGCAGCTATTTGAACCGTCTGAAGCGTCTTAAAGGTTGGTTTGACTATGACTTATTATTCGCCGTGAAGCTGGCTGCGGTTTGGGTCATAACGCTCACACCTGGCTGCTCAAAGGAACTCTTTCAGAATGCAAAACCGACCTTCCCTTTGAAGCGGCATCTCACTTCACCGAGCCTGTACGTCATGCATAACTGACTGAGGCCACCCTTTACGAGAATTTCCAGTGCGTGCAATCACACTCCGCCAGACTCGCCCATCCATCTCAGGGAAGGACGGTTAACGGCTTGGAAATGGATCTTCGCTCCGGCCCATTGACCCATTAGTAATCTCCAATCGTCTTATACCGGTGGAAACCTTCCACCGTGCTGCTCACCGTCCACTGGCTACTAGAAAGAACGAAAGGGGTGGCTGACTTGCGATCTTACGTAAACAGGAAATAGCGAGCTGCTCAGCATTCTCTGACTTACAGTTCCTGTCCACCAAGCATAAGATCTCTATACTCTTGGGCCAGAAAATCTCCGGGATGTAGTACGAAGAAAAATGAAGAGCTAAATACGTGCAGTTGGCCTGGCTGGTAACATTGAAAGTGAAGGTAAATGTAGCGTCTAATTTATTCAACCCAAAGGACACACCCTTCCGCCGCCTGCTTTAATCTGCCAGTGAACATGGCAACAGTACACGCTTTAGGAGTTGATGATTTTTCTACTCCCGTAAGACGCTGCTTCGGTTGATTAAGATTTTACAAGCATAAGCCTTTAACGTGGCCGTTATTACTGCTCTGCAGCTAGAAGAAGATTCATAAATATGGCGACGTGTGCAGGAAGAAAGGAGTACACATACCAACCGGTTCGGAGGCAATCAGTGGGAAGTTATTAAGCAAAACGTAATGAGTTTTTCTTTTCAGGATTTTTAGATTCGTTTTTTTTAACGTCAAAAGTAATAATTTGTATTAATTTTATAACGTAGTCTAGAAAGTGGCACAGAGATAAATAAACAAATTTCCTTTAGTAGGTTGTAAGACGAAACGTTTGAAAAAAGAAACCAAACATTTTTTACTTCCACGTAAAAAAAAATACGCACACACGCAGATTCAGCTTCCCAAAATGAAACGAATTCGGCTGACAACAACCTTTCCAATTACTGAAGCAAAATCAGTTCCCAAAATTTGCAATCTCCAACGATAAGCATCGACCCGAACTTCAGCCAGAGTCTACGGATGTTTCACGAGCTATTTTACGGTTCCGTTTAAACGCCAGATAGCCTACCAGCTGTACAAAGCTACGGAGCTATAATCTTGCGTCTTCAAAATGAAGCAACATGTAGCGTTATTCGAAATTCTGAACGTAATGAACCGGGGTTTGAAAATTGTGAAATATGGTTCCAAAAATGCTTATGCAATTATATTAGAAACTGAAATGAATATATAATCTCCTCTCGCTTCAGCTTACAATTGACGTGTTTTTCATTCGTCATCACAGCTATGTTCAGTGAATCAAAACAGTAAACTTTAGTTTATAAATATCATTTTTATCCTAGCAATGATATTTCAATTATGCAGAATTTCCATGCTGGCTTTAGCCGAAGCAAATAACTTAATAACTTAAGCAGATGAAAATATTTTTAAAGTAAAAAAGAGCGAACTTTGTTCATTTATTTCACGCGGTATGTTCGATTTTTCTTTATACACTTACTAGTTTCTAGGATTAACTTATCAATATTTGCCAAAAACTAGTGTTATCTTGACGTAGGAAGCATTACAATTGTGTATTTCCCATCTATTTTAAGTTTAATCTTGAAAATATTTTAAACATTCGTTATTATCTTTGTTATATCTATGCTTTATTGATCGTGCATGTAGGAAAAGAGTAATGTAAATCAACAATATTTTATGGAAATTATTATTATCAATTGTGTTTTCCAGTATTATTGTATCTAGAAAATGTTTCTTAGTTTCTAAGGACACCAAATGATTATTGAAGATTAAAATTATTGAGGATTCGTTAAAGATCATATGATTTTGCTCCAATGCAAATCACTTTATTTCTGTTAATAAACTTTTCATTTCATTACAAGTAAAAAGTGGTCGAAAAGATCCTCTATCGCTACCGTACCATTTTCTGATCCCAGCACTTAGGCTAGTGCTGTGTATCGTAAAAACGTAGCACAAAACTTCATAAAATCCGATTTCGTGTTTTGTGGTCCATTTGAGAGTTTTTCTACTATTTCTTCATGTTTTATATCGATTTGATTGATCCACTTCCAGTATCGATAGATGAAAAGCACACTTGTTTTCAAGCGCTTTTCAGCTGGCGTTGCTAAGCGGCTAACAACTTAAAGACGCTTATGGTTACAGTGGGTAGTGAAAAGCACTTGCGCATCGTAGGTTCTCGGGTTGCCCCGGTTGCATCGACGTGTCGCGTCGTAAGAATCTGTACGACACGAAGAATCTTAAAACTGTACGATAGATTTCAATGCGGTTGCCTCGTTTTTCCAGCCTCTTTTCGTGCGTTTCATTTTATCGCTTTTTCTTGGAATGCATGGATCTAACGCGGGATTCTGTAACGAAAGGATGAAATCCACCGAAGTATAAAGTTGTTTTCTTAAGAAAATTTATGACTCACCTGGTGAGCCGGAATGTTCCAGAGCTTGAGGCTGTCTAGAGTATTCGTTCCGGATTGAAACTTACCTTGCACATCACCTTGCGTTGGTGTGAAACATAACACTTTGCAACACTTTTGCATGCACCGGCGAAGCAAATCTCACCGATCCTACGCTCTTCCCTACCTCATCCACAAAAAGGAGAGTAAATCTAGCAATAAAGTATAAAAAACACGAATAGAATGCTAAATTCGGAATCAACTTTCCGCATCACCACGTCCTTTTCGTCTTACTGCAATGCATCTCTAGTGCTTTACATACCATCGATGCTCTTTGATGGTTTCGATCTGCAACAATCACCCGCCTGCTGAAAGCGACCCAAAGCTTTTGGTATCAATCCGTTCGGTTTCGCTACATTGAGTGCAAAGTTTAGTGGATCGGGTCGGATTAACTGTCATGTTGAATACCGGTAGAGCTGATAAATAAAACAATCGCCCGATGCGGTTCTTTCGTTATTCATTAGCTGAACCCATCGTATTTTGTGGCATTTCTGGTATGCAACAACTTTGAAAGAGCAGATTACGTTGATAGCGACACTACACAGGCAACTGAAAAGTTAATACGTCCAGCAACCGGCATTTATTTCTCTACTGGATGAGGAGAAAAAATATGATACTTTACAAGCATTGTAACCCAAATGGTAGAATTATTTTATTACAAAGAAATATGGAATTGATAAAACATCCATTTCTTCACAGTATTCATTAATGATTGGTTAAAAATCAATACAATTTACATTCAGCTACTATGGAAAAAATAAGCTTGTGGCGAAATAATGGGTTATTCCATTTTATCAATTTAATGAGGCAAATTGCATCAATCAACGAAGTTTCAGCAGTTTTAAGACTTTATTATCATGCAAATCCAAGGAAAAAAATCGGATCTGATACGACAACTTTCAGTTAACAAACTAAATGTTACATTTTCACGTTAGTAAGTGATTTTAACTGTTGTTTACTGAATTGAGCGTGTATATTAATTTGTAATAATATATAAATTTAGTGTATACTATGCGCATGAAATGCACCCTTTACTCCTCAGCGATTATTATTATAAAGATATTAATTCCGTTTTTTTTAAATCAAATTTGAAATGAGAATTCATTATATCTTTTTCGAATTACAGTAGAACTTACAGGACACTACTCGAAAGGTCAACATGATTGTAAAATCCATGCCGTTTTTGGAGTTTCCATTCATCAAATGCGGTTGATAGGACCGCGATTTGATTGGGAAACCAAACCATGTAGACGAAACCGAGCACATCAGCACAGAAATACCGCTTTGTTCATCATTTCCAGTCCATCGTAACAATTCCTCAGAAATGCACGTAGCACATTGCTACTCGTGCTTACGATGCACACCAGCATCAAACCACACAACCAGGGAGTCCGCTAATCATACTCGCTTGATTTATTACAAAACGAAGAAACATAGTTCCAGCTTCCAATCGCAATTCTAAGACAAAATGCAACGATCGAGTTGACAAAGCCATGGAGTTAATCAATCTTCAGCTATGGCCACAAAACCCACCGCCGCCCGGCCGCCGCCATTAGCACTGACCGTAGGCTAACAAATTTGCCAGCTAAACAATCAATCAGCAACGATGGGTGAGCCAAGGATGTGGAGCTTAATCTTCGAACCACGAAGCACGTAGTAACAGGAGCCGGCCTACTCAATAGGTTCCATAGCACAGAATTCCAACCCAAACGGTGCACGGAACCATTCTATCGGTAGCCACATGAATTATGCAATCGGTGATGATGGTGATGATGACTCGTAATTGACCTGCGTTGTATGACGAAGTACCACCGAACTTGATGGGTTTGGCCGGTGCCCCTCCATGCTTCAAACACCGCCGGTAAAACATTCTGACCACGCTCATCACCAGCTCCGGCCAGGCCGCCTGCTTGGAGAAAACACTTTTTCACGACATCGTACGAAATTAGTAAATGGTCTGAATGGCCGTTTCTTCGCTCCGAGATTTGCGGACGGTCTTTTATCTGGACGCTTGCAGTCGTATTTGATTTGAGGGAGTACGCAACGAACCAGAGGAAAGGCAGACTGACTGGCTTATGACAAACCATGAGTCACTGAATCGCTCAATCATAGTACACTTTATCGGTAACAAAACCGAACGAACCGTTTGCGTTGACTGCTCGAAATGATCGAAGCAACACAGTGCCTTCTCGTACTGGCAAGACATTGTCGATAAAGTTTGTTTAACAATGTAAAAATCAACAAGCTGGACTGTTTGCAGAAGACATGCGCCAAGCGAAGAACAACAGATATGCCTCAATGCCTTTCGTGCGTTGATGCAAATTTTTCCGAGAAACTCTGGTATTTTTTTATTGCAAAAATACATACAAAATGTATTTTGTTACATGTTGTAAAAGCGCATATCTTTTCAAATTTCGGTGCTACGAAAAATATTTTTCCACGAAACATTAATATCGCCCTACAGTAATCCTTTTTTATGGAACCATGCAAGCTTTCCTCCTTCTTTGAACATTTTAATACTCTACCGTTTATTGAAAAATCGCCTTCAATATTACATCAAAGCAATCCATTGGGAGTAGTTCACCACATAATGTGCGGGACCTGTGCACTGAGCACGTATCGTCACCGATGCTACACTCTCCTACACCAGCTGTCGAACCTCCCGTGATAAGTAATAAGTCTCGCCTACCAACGTTTGATCGTTT
Organism: Anopheles farauti; assembly: GCA_000473445.2. Lineage (NCBI taxonomy): Eukaryota > Metazoa > Arthropoda > Insecta > Diptera > Culicidae > Anopheles > Anopheles farauti. The sequence continues at coordinate 25,378,768 of KI915040.1, forward strand.
ACGTTCGCTTTTGTGCGCTTTTGGCGTCCCAGAATCCCTGCGAATTTTGGCTAAAATAAAATCCCGTCAAACTTGTTGCTATCCAAACATTCCACCCCCATCGCCGTTCCCTAATCCTGGCTGGTAGGCGATGCCACACGTTTTCCAATGCCAGCATGCCAACGCGCACTTCCGGGTGAAAGCTTCGCGAACGGTAAAGCATGGGAGAAAGGGAAAAGTCAATGTCAAAACGAAATGATTACTGTTCATTTATCGCTCAATCTAATCACGTACGCTCGCACGGACAGATGGGGAACGGATTGAGGGTTTTTACGCGTGAGTCGGTGGAGCGTTTGCGTCATGAGGACCTCAAACTGGCGTACAACTTCAGGAATTCTACTCAACTCCCAGCAATGTTTTATGGCAAGTGGCCCGTAATGGCGCGAGGCGTCGCGATAGGGAAAATTTTGAAGACGTATTAAACATAAATCAAGCATGTTTCGCTTTCCCCCCTACTTGCGAGTCAACAGACGGACGAAGTTGCAAATCAGCGTCGGATGAACAACCAATAAAGCCTTTCAGTTACCAAAAACATCTTAACATTCATTTGCAAAATTTAGTCACTGAACGTTCCTGCTGTCACCCTCACTTGTCACGTAGAAGCTGACGATTGCTTTTAAAATTATTTCTCAAATTTTCCCGACATCTAGGAGGGATTTTTTTGGATATTTTGTACCAAAGAGTTTTTCCAGCCGAATCAAATCATGCAAAGTTTTGCTCCACAAAAAGTACCACAACCACTTGTGGCAATATTTAATCATAAAATTTAAACTTTCATCCAACATCTGTGCGACCGGAAAGCAGGACAAATAGTTGAAAAAAAAGTACAACCTCTTTCCCTCCAATTCCTCGCGTTTCCTGAAGTACGATATTGTTGAAAGACAAAGTTTCTTGGATGTTTTTTTCATTAATCGTAATTAAATCAAACTATAATACATGATAATACCTCCATCCATAAATAGTAGTGTACACTGGGACACGTTATTCGGCATACATTTTTGGGACACGTTGAATCAGCTTTTGATGGATGAAACTCACGGCTACAGTATAATGCTGGAAAATAAAACCAAAATAACCCGTCACAGTAATTGAACCTATCAGCCGCTACTCAATGAACGGGGCAGGAAAGCACGCAAAACTGCACCAAGAATTGAAGATGTTTATTTTTGCCGCACCGGAACGTCACGCCGAAGCGTTAAAAAATGCATGACACCATCTGGCAGCCGAAGTGCGGCACGACGGTTGTCGTTTATTTTACACCCCGATGTGACTGTTGATTCCGTCACGAATAATTATAATCGTTCCCAGCATTATGCCACTCACTCGCGCAAATGGTTTCCTCTCGGTGTCATCAAATGTTTGCCCAACTCATACTGCATGCTCCCGGTGCGAACACAACCGTCGGCTCCAGTCCGGATGTTGGTTTTATTGTTACCTGTCGCATGGCGGGATGCAATAAAAAAGCACCCTTCGCCCGGATGCTTGTTTGTATTATAAAACCATCCTGTTTATTTTTCTTTTTCATTTGCCTTTTAAAACCAGAGACCCACTTAAATTCCGTCAAAACTGATGACTTTTTTTTTAGTGGCCCGCGCTGTTTGCTCAACAAGCGTGAGTACTGAAATTTCCATTTAAACGCCAGCCTACCACTCTTGCTCCCGCTTTCCGCGACCCGCTGCCAATCCCATAAAGCCCCTCCTATGCCACCATTCAGCGCGGTGGCCACGCATGACAACTCAATTTCAAATGGAATGGTCACGGGATGATACACTTAAAAAAAGGAACTAATTCGTCGATCCTTGTTGAATGGACCAGATCCTTTCCAAATTTACGACAACCACCCTGGGGCGAACGAAAAAAAAAAAATAAGCGCAGAATGATTCGCACAGACAGATCATTCAAACGGCTTTCCGGTGCCCATTGCAAACTGGGGGACGCCATAAAAAATCATTCTTAAAACATAACTACACCATTAATGGTATTTCTCGTCCGCATCGTTCAAATGCTTCGGACACTGTGCTCGTAACGTTCCACACGTTCACAAAACCGCAAAAGCGCACCCTGTTGGGGGCGAACCGCAAGAAGCAATTTTTCAGCAATTACATTTTGGCACGTGAAGACTCTTCGTGTATTGAGACACATTACAAGCATCTCGATATCTTGAAACCAACCACAAACAATAAACGGTGTGATGGTGTGAATAGCTAATGGTTACGACGGTAAAAAATAAAGTTTTTTTACAACATTTTGGTTAAAAATTAAAATTTTAAATGCAGAAGAAATCGAACATCACGAAGATGTAGATAGTTTTATTGCACGCTGTCTTAAATGTACTAAATATCGAGGCCACGTATTCCAAAACAACATTTATTCGTTTGACATCTACTTTACTTTATACCTTGATATAAAATTTGTCAATGTAGAGTTTCAATTTTTGCTCATTCGTGTTCACTTTTTATTTAAATGATGATCGTGTATGAAATGAAAAGTTCACATTGTCTGATCACTTCAAAATACATACCAATGCTTGTGGATCTTTTTTGGCGAAGCAGTTTTTCTAGGCAAAAGTTATCAAATACGATTTCAAATATACGTTTCTTTCGAATGCCTATACGGCTGATTTCATATTTTTTTCCTCGAATGAAATTATCTTTACGGAGCTTACTTTAAAGTCGATCTGAAAATCCAACATAAATACATCCTTATCCCTTGTCACGCGCAGGAACCCACTCTGGTTTTGGGTCAACTCATGTTGATCAAAGCGGAATTGGCTGCCCTCTAGGCCTACACCTAGAGCTATCAGAGCAGCGCAAACTGGCACAAAAAGTAGCGATGACTTGTCCTCCCCGATCCCCGGCCCGGTGTCACGTCGACCGATTGCGAAAGGATTATAGCTTTCTAAAAAACACCTGTGAGCGGTTCACGCTTCAATTCATACACCAACACCATCCGCTCATCGCTGAGCAGAGGATTTAGCATTTAAATTTTAGCAGATTGAAAAACGCAAAAACGCGGCACAAAAGAGAGTTCGGGAAACAGCCACGAAGCACGATAGAAGCTCAACACTCGGCAGGTGTGAAATGTCACCACGGCTTTGTGTTTGCAGCGCGTTTGCTCGTGAGTATGTTTCGGTATAGATTAGGCAGTGCATTGAAATGGGACGATTATTTATTCAAAATTATTCAATTGTTCTTGCTCTAAGCAAAGCGATGTTAAATTATTATTATACCTAAGCGATAACGAGAGAAACGATTTTATGTTTTATTGTTTTCACTCAATTTAAAAACTGGAAAAGCTATTCCAATATTCCTTCAATAATGCTTTAATATCACACTATTTAATTTAGATTTTTTGTTCTATATTTTCCAATACAAAACTTAAAGCGAAAAAAAACTTCTTTTCTCTTACTGAAATAACGACTTGTTCTGCCATGCCAAGTTCAAAATGAACGAGCTGTCCGTTACCTAATCCCAGCCAAAAAAAGGACACTTAAAACGCCAATTACCGTGTAATGAGAAGAAATCTTTAATTAATGCTTCATAATTAACGACCAATCATTAGTTTATTTGCCTTGTCTTGTTGTCAAAACGTTGCTTTAAAGCGAGGATGAAAAGATGCTCACTGTCCTCTCCCTCATTATTACTCAATATTATTAAAGTTTAGGAAAGAATTTTAGACTGATTTTAATACATTTTTCCCCGTCATGGTTTTTGCTATTTCAACGGAAAATAATTTCACGCTAGGTACATTTTTTCACTTAAATCCAATTGGCAATTTATTATTGGACAGCCTCGTTAAATACTCAAAGGCACTACAAAAAAGCTTTGCCGCTTATCTCAGCGAAAACCCACACAGTCCAGTCATAATGGCTCTCGCGAAGACTGATGGTGATCCAAAAAGGCCACTTTCGACGATGGGTGGTGTTAATTTCAAGACGAGCCATAAAATCATTTGGGTCAGCTAGCCGACTCCACCCCCTAGGTTCCCAGACACTACAGTGAAGATTACCGCGCGTGTGAGCATAACGATTATGTTACGCCCTAAACGAGTGTCCAATAATTTTACTGGTCACCATAAGGTTCATCGATAAAATTGTTTGTATGTCTCATCCACTCTTTTCCAATGCTTTGCTTTGCACGATTTATCGTGTAATGAACTTTTACGCCTCCATGTTCCAAATCGCTACGAGTGCTACGATAGCAACGGTTTTATTATCTGCCAGGGGGCATGAAACTAAAATTTTATATCTTAAAAAGACAACTAATCGGACACATTTTCGAAAAAGATACCACTACAACCTGGCGATAATAATTTGGCCCACCGCATTTTCCGCAGCTGGTGTCATCTGCTTCACATCCAACTACTTATGTTATCGTTTCTTACGGTAACCTCTGGTGGAGATGATGGATCACTGCGCCATTTTTCTCACCTTTTTTATGGTCAACGGTAAAGCTTGGTGAAAATAGCCCTGAATGTATCATTGCAGAAAGACAGAAAATTGTTCTGTTTTTGCGCTTTCGTATGGTTTTGAACATGAGTCATGAATGCTTGTGAAATCAAATATCTCAAGATAGATAATTATACAACCTTTGAAATATTATGGTATGCTAACTATGATTAAGATAGTAGAATAATAATAGTATTTTTAAGAAAAATGTAGATATAATACGATTTGGAAAGTTAAAGACTTATTGAAACAGGTATTATTGTGAGTATGACAAGATTTTTTATTAAAATGATGAAATCCTGGGAAAATTCATGTTACAATATGAACAGCTATTCTCTGCATGTTTATTTTAAAATTTAATGTAATTACAAAATTAGTTGAAGTATTTTTTTTAACAGATTCATATCACAAGCTATGATGGTACAAAATGTTTGCAAAAAAAACAATGCTCGGAGTGTTGCTTTTTCCGCTTCAAAATTCGTTATACCATCTGCACTTGAGATAACACATGCACAGAAACACACACCCTGATGCCCAAATTCGATCTGACAAAATTTCCACCCAGCTGAATGTGAACTGAAACATGTGCCTTGCAGTCCGCGCATCATACTAACCATACGATCCGTGGACATTGAACTACTCGCGAAAGGGAACGTTTTGCCTCTTTTTTTCGCTACCCTTTCAGCCATTTTTTTACCATCAAAGAGCACATGCAAAAAATTACCGGCCAATGAGTCGACGAGGAAACGTGGAAACAAGTGACGAGCGTTCACTTTTCTGTTACGAAACGAAAAATGATTCCACACTGATTCTTTCGCATCCAGTTGCCGCTTCATGGGCGCTTTTTCTACGTCCTTCTACGTCCACTTTGGTAAGTGGGTTTCCTGGATATACGTTTAATTAAATTGATACGGAAGACAGCCTCACTAAAGGAACGGGTGGTTCGCGCCGGTTCGTAAAATTGTACGTTTTTTTCTGCAGATAGAAAGAAACCAAGTGTTAAAGCGGTGTGGTTCAGGAGTAAATTAGTATAATGTGTTTAAAGTGTGCCGCTACACCTTAACCTCATTCTGCAGAAGTAGTTGAGCGGTGCAAACTATCCGCACTGCGTTATGGCTCAATCTTTAATATCATTCATAATTTCAAATATTATGAGAGGACAAGATGCTTTTCTCACCTTTTCCCCGCAAGCTTATTAACGCCTCACAGATATCATCTCGTTTGGTAGGCAACTAACTGTACGTGCGAGGAGCATGTTGATTTTTCATCTTGCTAATTGCAAGTGCATTTGCACGAAGAACATTTGTTCGCGTTTCGTTTGTGCTTCATTACTTTTGTGCTCCGTTGTTGAAAGTATGAGTGTAGGAAAGAGAGAGAGGGAGAGCGAAAATAACAAAAGAAAATAATGAATCAGCGAACATTGTTGCTACTTGTGCCTAAAATAATATAAAACAACGAGGTCCATTACATTTTTTTTAGGTGATCCAAACGAACGCAAAACCACTCCCGTTTTTGGTAATATTGTTTGGCTTTTACATTAACTTTACATAATTTTATGTAAATGAAAACACGTGCTGTTTCTATCCAAATCGTTCATACCGTTTGACATTTATCCAGTATGAAATGCTCGAAATAATCTACCCAACTTCACTCAAATATGCTAGATTCATTTTTTATTGATTGTCTCTAGCAGACCGTATCCTACGCACCATTTTGTTTGATATGGGATAACACAAAATGGTTCTTTTCTACTTCCCCATCTAATTCGAACAAAAATCATACAAAAGGTACTGTCACGGTTGCCTTCATCGGAAGCTCGACCCTTCGAACTTTTTGAGCTAAATGTGAGCCGAATTTATCCATAACGGGTGAGGCTCGGTAATTTCATGCAAGACTAGACGGTTTCGTAATTCTACAGTGATTGGAATTAAATATTGATGTCTGCATTACCTTCTTACCATTTTTCTGAATCACAACACAAAAGCTGCACCTTCGGTAGCATTCGAGGGGCTTTTTAATTCGACCATCAGTACTGCAAACGCCTTAAGATGAGTTTCGTTTCGTGTTAGCCCAACGCTCAGTTACTTTTAAAAATACAGCCACTTTTGTCAGCACGAGGGGCAAGAGAGCTAATCAAAAGCTACAAAAGCTTGCCGCAAACCGAATACTGGAAGTACATTTTGAAGTTGACCAAGAGCTTTGCTCAACGGGGCGACCTAATACCTCTCACTGTAAGCCCTTAACATGGTCACACTGTTCGTATCTTCCCATGCATAGACTAGGAGCATGTGCCGGGTAAACTAAACTGAACTGCATCGAATCGACGCTCAATAGAAACCCCACACACTTGTGGTCATTTCATAACAAAGTCCCCAAGTTCACAACGACCCAACTAGGCTAGATTAGATTTTGCGCAATCGTAGCACAAGTGCAGTAGGTGATATGTGAGATTATGTTTGTCCCTAAGGAGAGCAATTTCGAGACTGTAGTGTCCACAAACGCAGAAGAATGCTGTGCTGTGTCCGTTCAGGATCCGGGATAGCATAGCCTGAGCATGAGCCACTTGCAAAGTCAAAGTAAAGCCGAAAATTTCATTTCGATAAACGGTAAAGGCTCACTTGGTTGAGATACAACAGTTGTATGTCTTGTAATGAAATTTTGGATGGATTTTAAGCTGAAGAATCCATAGGCTTCTGATTGAAAAGATATTTTTTATTATCTTTTATATCCATAATTGTTACTAATTCACCTTCTCGGGTACAAATTAAAGTAAGCAACGACTTTTCCAAATAATTTTCTGTCTCGTCAATTTTATATTATAATCAAACCCTTTGGACAGTTTAGGACTTCAGCGAAAACAATTTACAATTCACTTTTGAGGCTTTTTTGTTTAAATTCACTTCATGTTGAAATAGCACTTGAATCATGTAATCATTTACAACGGCAATTTACGTCTACACAAAGCACTTCTCCCACAAATTACATGATCAATAACACGTGTTTGAAATGTAAAGCTAATAAAGCACAACGCTCGCCCATGTGCGTTAAGCACGTCAACTAATTTGAGCAATTAGTTTACCTTGACCACGCAAAGCAACTTGTTCAATTTTCGTTCAGCTGTCGGTTGTTGATGAACCATGGACAGTACACCCAGTGCCGGTTGATTTGGTATGCACACTAACTACCTGGATCGTGTTGGATAGCTACTTAACGAGGTCATTAACTAGTTTTCAAAATTTGCTTCAAAAATTATTAAATTCTAAAAAAGAACTAACAAACTAACACAGCTCATTACATACGCCGACGCTCATGGTGCAAGAAAAAACTTTTTATCCTGTTTTCTCGTCCATCAAAACCATCACGGTTGCCAGTGAGCGATTATTAACGACTACAGTGTGTAGATGGTGAAGTAATTAAGATGGATTAAATTTTATACGGAATTTTCCTCGCTTCCTTTACGTTTGGATCGTAACGTAAAAATTTAAGCACGTTCTCGGCAAGCTTCAGCAACACCTTCAGCAACATGTTTAAATTTCACTACAAAACCCTCCTTCCAGAAGGCATCAATCATGTTTTGCTTACATTACCCCCGCGGTGAGTACCGTTCTGTGACAACAAAACCGATCGTGCCGGTGAATGCATCGTTATTGGATTAATAGTATTATTTTTCTTTCGGTACAAACAACGACTTTCCAATATCTTGCTTTGGCCACCTCAAATACCGGCGGTGACAAACCGTCTCACATCAGTGTCGACCCTTTTATGTAGCGGCATTGTAATGTCTACCGAAAACCCAATAACCACCTTTCAATGGACGCTACTCGGCTCGCCAGCGTTCGTCAGGCGGCTGGCTGGACGACGGGTTCGGCGTCGGGCTCGGTCGAAATCGGTTTTGCTGCTTTTCGCCGCGCAAACCCACCTGCACCCGTCAAGCTGTCAAATCAAGTTTAATCAAATTGTCATTTACTCTGAAAAGGCCGGCTGTTTACTTTGTACACACGCTACGACACGAGGTTGTTCACGTGCGAAGGGATCGTTCGGAGCATGCTAACCCAACATGGAACCTTTACAAGATTTTTTTTCAGCTACACATACCCTCTCTATTCCTGGAAACACGGCGTGATAATCGATTTTTGTACGCACGCTCGATTAGAAATATGTTGTTTTTGTTGTGACAATTTTTATATCTGTTAACTATAAAATACAGCAGCTGTATGAGCTTTGCTGAATTTTATATTTTTCCTATCGGACTGAATTCCTATTTTTCCTATTTTTCTTATATTTCCTATCGATGATTAATCATTTTGTTGTAAAATTCATCCTTTATACATGCGATCATTTAAGCTATTCCAAATTAATGCCTAATCTACCATCAAACCAAATAACATTTCTGTCGTTCAATAAGCAAGTGAAAATTCATCTATTCGTTTAGTTAATCAACAGATCAGATTTATAAACAATTTTCACAAATTATCAAACTGATTATTTTACTTTCAAATCCGATCAAGTACCTGGAATTTCTCCTCTGCTCGGTTATTGTCTACTCGATCGTGGTCCAGATTGAGCTCTACTCAAATGGATTCTTAGCTATTTTTTGTTCAACAATTATACTTTTTTTCAACATTAATCGCAACTAAATTGATTCTTTGTTGTTACGCAACTATCGAAGCTGTATGTTTCTACTCTATTTACCATAATTACCTGGCGTGTTTTTTCCTGTGTCCAAAAAAACTTCAACTTTCGTTCTCCGTTCCATCGATCGTCCCCATCGTTCGTCCACAGGTGACACATCGTAATTGCTGCGTAATTAAAATTGTAAGACTAACTTTCTTATTTTCATGTTTTCTCCATGCCACAGCTGTGTCGGTATTGCACGGGCCGGACGACAATGTGTGTTAAATAAATCCGTCCCCAGCGCGTCCACCCGTCTCGGGTCCGTAGAACAAATAGCACACAGATAAAAACCAAATACAAACCATAAAGCTTTCCTTCCCACCCAGAGGTAGCTGGCAATCGCACACAAAACACACACACATAAACGACCGAACTTCGTTTCGACATCCAAACCAAAAGCCGTACCTCAAATGTACTGTACTAACCCTGGCTTCGTCGTTTTTGTGCAGAAACGCGCACAGCACGGACAACTTTCGGCAAAAGTGTTGCTCCGCAGGCACGTCGGAAATGCATGCAGGTGCAGATGAACTTTCGTCCATTCGCTGTCGTTCGGTGCTGTTGTTGTCCATTTGTTGTATCAGCATCTGGCGGTGTACGAACAAATTTCGTACGAAACCATGCGCGCAGGACGTACGGAGCGCTGCGGAGCGGTCTCGACCAAACTATATGTAACGTAATGATTGTAATACCGTGTGCGGTTTTCCGGAAATTTACCGGAAAACCGTACACCCACTTTCGGGTAGGATTTTAAGCTTAATGTGAAGATACTATTTGGAAACACATTTCAGGTGAAAGTTAGTGACAAGCAGAGAAATATTAAGTCTATGTTCTCTCTCAGAAACGAAACGATGGTATGCGAACAATCTTGAGTAGTGTTTAGTAGTTTGATAGGACATGTTCACAATTATTTACCGAGCGATTGCCTTTACGTTTACTTTAAATTGATTTTTTCCATTCATTGTCAAGCATATAACTTCCAAAGATAGCGCGAAGTTTTCGATTTGGAATCAATTTCTTTTAACAATAAAAAATCTTTTGCTTCCGTCAAACATGCCCAAAGCACAGTTTTTCTTTCATAAAACAGTTTTTTCACCTGGAACATACAATACTTGATGCATTCTACAACCTATTCATTGCTGAGGCTGTCGCCCGTTGACAATATTTGTGATGACATACTCACCCAAACCATCTCCAAGTTTGCTTCCGGTCAAACTTGTTCCGATCACGTCCGACACGTGAGAAATTCTAGTGACAATAGCCAGCAGTGCAGCGTGCTATGGGATGGAGATAAAATAAATAACTTCCAACCTATGTTCCACAAAAACAACCCGCTTGGCGATCGGAATCGTCTCCATGGCATGTGCTAAGAAGAGGTCAACCGTGTTTAATTTCATCACGTTTTGAAATAATATAATAAACTTTCACTGCTCGTTTTGCTGTCTTTGGGTTCACGGACGATGATGAAATAAGTATCACAAACTTACTATTTTTTAAGGCTGAACCTCAACGTTCGCACTAATCCCGTTTCTGTTCTGTTTTATGTTGGCAGATATTCCTACAATAGCACGATTCCATTTGAGATGTTTCAGCAAAAAAATGTCCGATTCCAGTAAAAAATATGTTCTTAAACTCACTACATCAAATATGCCGTGGTGACTTACAGAAACACATTAAAACACCTTAAAATGAAACATCACGATGAAAGCACCAGAAACCGTCCAAAGAACTACGCTCGTGAAACGAGTTGTCCGTTCAACTTTCGCCTGGTAACTCTGTAAGTTGGGTCCGTTTTTGGGCTGCTTGCTGTAAGTCATGCATCGCGAAACGAAGTCACGAACGCGAAAGGAGAAACCGGACGCACGAGAACTTGATAGAACATCGTCAATGGAAAATATCACCCCCCCCCGCCAAGCACTATCTGAAATTACTTCTCACGCTTTTTACCACTCCTTTTCGCACCTGTTAGGGAAAAGCTTCTTCCGCCGATGGCAATCGAACGAAAGCATCATGAGCAGCATAGCAAATGACCGTCGCTTTATTTTCTAAGAGTAATTTTGAATGGATTTTGGATTGAATTCTTCTGCAGGCATTATAAGCGGATGCTTGCAATGCAATTTTCTACATATAACTATCCCATTTTTCCGGCAGTTCCGATAAAACACATGCAAATTTACACCCTTTTCCCAACTGCTATTTATTTTATCTCATGTCTAAAAATCTCAACATCAACTACATCCAGCCCACATCAGGGCCGGTCGGGCTCAAGCCGCGGTAACACCTCATCGTTTAAACATGAGTATGCTAATTTCGGCTAAGCTTGAATGTAAATCATAACCGGCAACCTCGCCCATACGTCCCGCATCGTTGGGGTCCCGTAACCAGTTCCAAGAAAATTTCAAAATCAACATAAGGATGAACGACGGCGAAGACGCCCGCTATTTCCCATGACCGGCCCCAGTTTCGGGCCGCTCGCTGCGCTGTCAAACTATGATTACTTATTTATTTATTCTGCCTCGTTTCGTTTACTGTAATCATAATACTGGCGATGGGTTTTACAGTTCCGGCCCGTTTGCTAGTTTACGGTTTCACAGCGTGCGCGAATTCCGTCCGGCCGAGTTCCATATGCAGGCGGGATGCGTTAAGAAAATAATCATCCCACGTTTGGTAGAATTGTTTCTCTTTCGCGTGTCTTCCGCAAACGGCCAACAAACACCCGTTTTGGCTGTGATTGCGCAACAGTAGTAGGTCACTCTGAAACGGAGGAGGGAATGGGGAATAGTTTTTGACACTCGGTACTTCATTATCCAGCCGTACCGAAACCCGGATAGAACTTTGCTGTCTAAGATGGCGCTGGCTTTGGCTCAGCGAACTATTTTCTTTCATTATAACTTTTTGGTTTACTTTTGTTTCCTCGACCGGGAGCTTACAGCCGATACTGCAGGGCACTTAAGTGCCCGCTCGACATTCGCATTCATTAGCGATCGCCGGCGTTGGTGAAGAGAAACCGCCGGGATTTTATAATGCATTTGAAATTAAGCGATAGTTTTATGCCGCTCATCTTTCCGATCCCACCCCAAAACCCTTTGCCAGCCAGACCGCAAACTTCAATTAGTGCTGTCGGTGGCATTGCTAAAATTTTGGGTATTAACTTTTCCCACAAAAGCCACATGCATCACACATACACAATCCGGCACCGGACCGGAGTGCCCTTGTAGCTCAGCTGATCCTCCCGAACGTCCCCGTTGACACATGCCGTCACATTTCGTTCGGATTTTGCCGAGCTTAGAGAGCGTGCAATGGCTTCCGGAAGGGAGTACGTTACGGTACGCTCACTCACACCCACCGCAAGTGTCCACGCTAAAGCTCAACTTTAAGCCGGTAACCGCACGAAAAAACCGCCCTTCCCCTCAATCTGCCCCCGGGGTTTAAAATCCCATCACGCGCCCGCCCATGTAATGGCTTTCCTGCATTCGATTATCAAATTATGCACCATCATTCACGTGGTGTGGCGAACCGTGATCGAATCGTTGCGGCCAAGCACGTGTTGCGTTTTATGCTGGCGCAACTTTTCGCTCATTTAGGGCGTGTACACAGTCGAGCTTTCTTTTTCTATTTATCTCCATTTTTTTATCTCTCCCATTTTGTGGACAAGGCTTCGGGTGCGGGTTCAAACCCGCTTGCCCCCAAACTAGTGCGGCACGGAATTCAATTAGTGCGTGCGTTTTGTGGGGCCAACAACCTTTGGCAACGGGAAATGGGTCGTGCGTACTAACAGGGTGACCAAAACCCCAACCTTTACGCTCCCATCAGCACCGACCTTGATCGGGGCTGACCAGTGTGGTGAATGCGCTCGCTTTAGCTTTTCCCTTCCCCGTCCAACCAACGGAAGGGCCACCGTGCATGGTAAAGTGCCATCCTGCGTACATATTTTCGCCCCGTACCTGCTGTGAAGCGGGCTTCGGCTTCGGCGTAAAGTTTCGGTACCGAAATTGGAAAAACTAGTTACGCCACTAATACTTTATCTTCCACTCCGCTATTTGCAGTCACAGCGACAGGTGTGCCGGGGTGCGGCGGGATCGAAATAAAACTCGACAAGAAACGAGAGAAAGAGGACGAGAAAAAAAATGGAAAAGAATATATCAGCTTGGGCCACCCGTGGGACTGGCGGTAAAGTTTTTCTTCTGCATCACCACGCGAACAAGACGTATCACCGCGGGTGGTGCAGTGGGGTGCGGTGCGAACGGTGCGAACAGTATCGTAAACTTTCGCTCGCCCTCCCTACCGAACGTTACATGATCCAACAGCTGTCTGCATGATAGACGGCATCATAAATGCTAAGGTATGCGTGCATTTTTTGTGTCTTTTTTCACACACACACATTTTTTGCACTGCCAGATACCTTTGTGTATCTGATTGACTAACATCGGTTTGTGTTACTGCTGTGAAGAAGATTTGCGGACCACCGGAATGGTTTGCAATTCAGAATACGCCATCTGCACGGGTATAACATTCTGCCGGTTTTATAACATTACGAATACTGGGACAGTGGAGTAGGCATTTTGTGTGCGTATTTGTTTTATGTTTCCGCTCCTCTCCGTTACGGTTTGTGTGTGTGTGTATTTATATTTGCCGGATGGGAGCAAACGGAACTCGTGCACCGATGCCGACAGTGACAATAAGAATGGAGACGCCCGGTGCTTTTGGTCGCTCAACAACACACCAGGCGTCTCCATCGGGCCCGATGATGATCGTGCTCCATCGTGCTCCGCTGCGGTCAAAGCCATTCATTAGTTTTGCATTTTCCCACACCGATGCCAACACCTGAAGCTGGGGCTGCATCGCATCCAAACGACGCAAGAGTCCATTCAGGTCGGAAAATCAAATCATTTATGCCCAAAACGTTTTAGCTTTTTGGCCCGAACCCCGGCACCCTGTGTCGGACCGGACACAGGCTGGGCTGTGCAAATTTGCTCTCTCGATTTGGTTGCATCCGCCTCCGCTAACAACCACCATTCGATGGGACTGGCTGAATTGGATGGAAAGTGCGCTCCTGCTCGATGCGGCCATATTTGTTCTTTGCCCGCGCGCGTTGGACACATTGTCGCCAGGATAGGCCTTCAAAGGTTGAACCCTATTTACAACCGAAATGTTGGTAAACCCATGTACCTCTCTACGCCAAAGCATCGTTTAAAATTGAGGCTGGATTAATACTCGATTTGGGAACCATTCATTGAATCAGTGCAATGGTTTGTATTTAAAAAGCCGCCCGGCGTCCGGTGCAATTGAAAATCGGCTAAAGTTACATTTACCATTGCGACTCTACTGGTAAAATGCATCCAAAAATAGCACGGTACACAGGCCGAGGCAGATGGCGAGCTTATCCCGATCGCATTCATTTACAACCACCAGATTTTGAAAACCATACCAAACGCCTATCTTGGCGGTGTTTGTTCTGTTAACTGCGAAGCATGTCCTTACGCTATTTTCGATTTGCTTGAATTGACGTCCAACCACAAATCCACGCATTCGATTTCGTACGCCCAATTTAGGTTACACATTACAAAGAATCAGACACGCGGGCTATTTCGCAAACAGCCGCCCTCGCGGTTCCTCTCATAACTCACCACATTAATGTGACCGTTTTGCAGACCGTCCACAAGCGAAGAGCACGCCTGGTCGGAGGCGCAATTGCCGGGATTGCAACACTCGAGGCAATAATTCTTTCCAACACTTTACCCCGCAATTGAAGCCGAACCGCTTGACTGTGGGACAGTTTGAAGGAACGCTTGGAAAGCTTGTTTCCGAGAACAGGCGGCTTAGTTAGGCAATAAATAAATACCAGGAAAAAAACATTCTATTCGGGTTTTTTGATTCATTCGTTTTGGTAAATTACGGTGTTGAAATCGACGGATGGACGGAAAGTAAATGGGAAATGATTTTTGTACGCTTTGTAAGGGTAATTTAGAGATGGTCTCAATTTTTCCCCGTGTCCCAAATCATGTCGATACCAATCAAAGTTTTACGCGGTGCGCCCAGGGAAGTGAAGTTGAAATTCCCACAAGTATACGAACGCCGCGCGCCGATGAAGAAATAAATACGAACGCTCCGTACACGGAGGAAAGTAAATCACGGTCAAACTTTCTTACGACCGTTCCTCGAACATCACTTTGCCGATCCCTCAATCCCGTGGGTGAATTAAATCTTGAGGGGAATTTATCGGCAGCCGATGCTTTATCGTCCAGCGTTCGAGCAATCGAGCGCGGGAAGGCAAGATCAGCTCGCGTCCAGCCGCGACACAGTAACTTGGCACGGAATTAGTTCAAAGACGGTCGGAACAGCAAAAGTGTACAACTAATGGCGAAGGTCATCAAAAAATGGTTAAGAAATTGTTCTTCTCCGTCGAGACCCCGAGAAGATGAGCCATCCAACCGACCAGCCAACGAAGTGCCGTTTCGCAAACACAAAAGGATGACCAACAAAATGGCAAACATGTACCTTTGGACGGTGGGACGGAAGTGGGGTGAAAGTGAATTGATATAAATTGAAAATTGCCATTTTATATATTTCCCTTTCCGTGTGTCCGGGTGCCCGCGTTCGCGTTCCTTCCCATCACAGCACGGGACGATTCGAAGCGTCTCCATTTGGTTGGTTGCCCTGTCGACCGGAGAGGAAACGTACCGTGCACCTCTGCAATAAACAGGGCTTCCCGAGGAGCCCCATGAAGATCAGCCGCCCTTTTCTTCATGTGGCACATTTCTTCGGAACAGGGGACGTGGAATTTTGCGCGATGAAAAGCACAAACGGATAAAGTTCTTTTTTTTTGCTCTCCTTCTTCACTTCACCGGAAAAACGTCGAGCTAGCATTTTCTGACAACATTTACCATCTTTCTCTTTCTCTCTCGCTCTTCGTCGTGCTCGCTGCCACCACCACGGGAACGCTTCTACAGGCTTCCTTTCGCGCCATTTCCTTCTCTGTGGCAGCATCTGCCGCGTTAGTCAGTGATGAATGAGTAAAAGGCCACTGTGCGGCACCGATTTCCCTTCATTACCACCGCTTGTATTACAGCCGGTTTGCCGCGTCCCGGTCGCCGTCGCCATCGCCGGGCGGGAGTTGTTTCGGGAAGCAACGCTCCGTTTTCATTAGATTTCCATTACAAAAATTCTCCCGGGAAGCGGACGAGCGCCGGAACGACGTTCCGATGCACCTGGGCTGGGGCGAAGTGATGCAATGTCGTGAGTACGGTGCGCCTGTCGTCTAGGCGACATCTCGTTCGATGTTGCGCGTCCATTTGTGTAACCCATGAAAGCACACCGAAAACGCCATTTGTTGTTTCGCTGTTTGCAGCCGTGATTCCGATTTCATGAGCTAGATCGATTTTCCGTTTGCTTTGTTCATTTAACGTCAACTGATTGGAAAGATTTCACACACTTTGATTAGAGATCCAATTTTGGATTTCGATATCAAAACTAGCTGTCGATACGAATCAGCAAGGTTTAAGTAGAACCGTACTTCACTTGTTACTTTGGGGTGTACTGGAAATAATGTAGGACAGAAAATATGAAAAATATTTTTCTGAAAAATATTACATAAAATTGTTTCGTTATTGACTGATGATTGAAAATGTTTATTATCGATGTTTATTATGTTTTAATCGCATCGCTTACCGTATATTGAAACAATGACTTAATTGTTATTTCAAATTGACACATAAACAATACTTTCTATAAATATGTGAACGATATTTTAGACTCTTACTTATGTTCAATTAAAAATTCTTTCAGTTTCTTCTTCTAATTATTAATATTTGTTTTGTATTTTTCACCCCTCTCTTTGACTAAATATGCATATTTTTTAGGATTGTGCAATTTAATATCTTGATACGTTATTTACAGTAATTTTACTAAAAACAAAACAGTGCCGAAAAACAGCGATAGAATAGAAGCACAGTGATAGTAGGATAAAATATAGCTCAGTGATAATAAACTACAAATCAGAAAGTATTTCATAGCATAATTTCAGCATTTTCATATAAACTAAAGTAAAACCGGAACGTTCTTTTCTACTCTATCGCTTAATCGGTTTATATTTTTTCGATACAAATTATGTTCATAAAGCAAAACCACCCAACCACCTCACATTTACTTTCGTCCATTCTTAACCCCATTACATCTTAAAATGGGCGTTGCAAAAACAAAACCCTTTTGACCCAAACTCACCATCGATTGGTTGGTAAATACCCGTGTCGGCGCGCCTGGTGGTGATTTTCATTCCACCAGCTAACCTTGAATTTCTTGCCAAAGGTACGATTTGCATTTTGCTGCGCCCACAATGACTTTACCGATAAATCTCTGTAAAGTTGCTATCATTAATGAAATTTTTAATTAACCGCCGGCAACCGGAGTTTCGTTGCGCCGACAGAAAAGGGGACTCGAGGGCTAATATTTAACCGCTCTTTGCCGAGGTAACGAGGAAAAAAAAAACGCAACACGGGTGAAACAAACGATGAGAAAAAAAGGTTTCGGGAAGGTCGAACTGCGATTCTTGCTAACCTTTTCCGAGTTAATGAATTGTTTATCATTTCTCTGCCGGTTCGTGTGCGAGTTTTTTTTTTGGGAGCGATTTTTTTTAAATTGTGCATTTAATTGTTTTCAAACCAACGATCCTCCCAGCATGGGTTTGTGCTGGAGGTGAAACGTTCCCGACGCTTTCCCGCGACTATGGTTTTTGATTACGTTTCTTTTTAAACCACTCTCCACCGTTTGCATGACCACGGGATAGGATTGTATTTCTTACCGAATGATAAAATCAAGCCCCGATACGAGCGCGGTGTGGAACGGCACAAAACAAAACGAAACAGAATGGTTAATGTTATACGAATCCATAATTTTATCAATGTAATCCCGCGTGGGTGCTGCCAAGGTACAGTTCGGCACCTAGCGCAGTTGGCTGAGGAAAAGGCGAGAAAAATCGTTTCCATTTGTCCCGCCGAAGCAATAAATCGAACACAGACACATTAGTTTCCGCTGCCTGGTCAAGGGATGTGATTGTGTATTCCTGATGGGTTGCCATAATTCTTCCATCGAGGAAAGTTGCACGCGGTTGCCGCAATCACCATTGTTACTTCTCTGACATGAGACATTAGCGTGATTTTTTCGATTTTTTCGATTTTTTTTTTTTCGTTGCCAATCAACCAGGCCAGGTTCGCCCATCCGGGAGCAAACTACGTAATTCTCACGATTCCAAGACAGCTTCCTACTGTTATGGTGCACTCTATAAATATTGCTCCATTAATTATTCAAAGCATTAATTACTACCATCGACGGTGTTGGGTCTGGCCGGGTTGCGCTGGCGAAAATTTCCAACGGCTATCGTTCCCCCGAGAGCGGTAGATTGGGCAAGACAAACTAAATCACGCCCTTTTAGCTCGTTCTGTGCTTGCAACACCGTGCGCTGTGGCGTCATATCTTTGACCGGCGTGAAGCTACTTGCTGATCGGAATATTAAACATTTCAGTGCTGCGGTGTCTTTCGATTGTTTTTTTGTTCTTCGTGTGAACAGGTTTTCTTTCAAAGGAAATTCAAAGTGAGCTTGCTTTTCATACAACGGACAACTGCATGGTCATGGCCAGATGCGGTTATAGTGCATACAAAGTTCTCGATTTGCAGAACATTCCACTATTTTAAGAATCTATAAAATTGATGACAAATACGTGAATTGTGAGGGACAAACATGAAAGAAATACCACGCTGAGCAAGTAAATAAATCGGAAGAAAAGGTATTAAAAAATCAATTTTCAACAGGTCGAATGAAGTAATAATGCTCACAATTATATTTTACAAAATATACGGATATGTGTGCAATCCACTTACATTTCATCCGAAGTAATGTTGTGCAAATAACTCGAAAGTATCGATAAAGAAGCAATCAGCGCTTTAAAAATAGAAAGTGGATGTTTTATAAACAGCATAATGCTGTTTCTAATAACCTTAAACAATGTACAGAATGCTAAAACTTGGTTTATAGCTATTATTATATGGAAGTGATGTTTTAGCATAAAAACTTGTCGACTCGATAGGAGCAAAGCTAAAAATGAATTGGCAGATTAATCAATTTTAATCAATTTTAAATGCAAATCATTTATCATCAATTTCATGTGAAAATCGTATGCCATTTGTAAATATATAAAAAAAAACATTAATAACGCTTTTGGTAGCGACTGGAACAAACAAATTGTTTACTTTTTAGTACAGTTTTCTACAAAGCTCATTTACAGTTTGAAATGACTACCAATAAACGCCACAGTTTTTCTATCGTATACGATCCAAAAACTTATACACTTGCCCTGGGACAATTTCTGAGTGATTGCTTCTGAGTGAGTGATGCAGTATGATACACAAATGTAGCAACTTCAATACCTCCTATTTAGAATTTATCGAAATTATAGAGCTTTCTGAATTTGTTAAAACCTTTACAATAACTAGTTTCCTTTCGGAAACATTCCGTTTGGAATCTAATTGAGCAGAAAAAAGTGGCAGTATCGAGAGTCTGTACGTTACGTTACGCTTTCACAACCCTATCGTCACTGCTTAAAAGTGATTCGCCGAAATAATTATCTGCTTTTAGCGCGACCACCTGCCACCCATATCTATCCTACCCGGGGTGCCACTAGCACGAAAGGATCAAATTACTCATTCCCGGTTGAAAAACCACGGCAGCACCAGGCGCCCAACACCACGCCGGCACAGGTACGACGGTTGAGATCGCTTGGCTCCTTCTATCGCCCATACCTCTGTCTGGTTCGGACTCTCTGCGTGATCGTTTGGCCAGTGTTTCGAAGGTGAAATCTATAGCGTTTTCTTCATTATTTTCCAACGTACCGAACTCACTCTTCACGCGCCCCCGAAGTCTACGTCTAATTATTTCGAATTAATCTTCATTTTCCGTACCCACCCACTAGTGAGCCCCGAACGCTGGCGAGCGTCTCATCGCAATGAAAAAGAATTCAAGGGTTAAACGTCGTCCCGGGACGTCCCCGTATTGGAAAAGCGCCCGAAGCGCTCGTTTGTTCCTATCCTTTGACGCCGCCCCGGTTCCCAGTGCAAACGTCGTTCCATCGAGCGCAGAGAATAGATTATCTCGAACAAAGGCGACAACGGTGTCGGTGATTATAATTAAGGCATCTGGAGGCCAGCGCCAGCGCTGGAGATGAAACGGACGCGCGATGGTAGAAAATCAATCCACTTCCGAGCACCAGCTCACCGATCGGGTAGAAAATCTCATTTTACCTTCCTTAAACGACTGCGCGCTATGAGTGTCAAATGGTTTGGTCGACTCGTTGCACGAGGTATTGGTTGAATAAAAAACAACAAAAAAAACCTGTCGGCGACAGAAGCTTCACTGACGTGCTGTTGGAGAAATTTGGACATAACCTTCCCCCCGGGTGGAAACGATTGGAAGCAGCAGGTGTCGATAATTTGCATATCATATGGAGGTCGAGAGCGCACGAACGGGAAGATTTTTCAAACACGCCCTTTTGAGAATTTCGGTTCCCACGCAAGCTTGCCGAGCAGCGTCTTGGAACGTTTGCAATCATTTCGAGTGTGGATTTTCCCTACTTTTGGCTGCACCGAACCGTCTGCACACTTTCACCAGCGTGAACTGGGGCGGGTGGTAACGTTCAACCGCATAATTCAAGCGTTGCATTATTTGCATGCTTTGCATTATCCTGCACCGGGTTCGAGCTGCTCCTGCTGATCAACTGGGAGGTTTGTTTTTTATGTTGGGAAAAATTAATTTTTCCTTTCATCCACTTCGCGCGAAACGATTCGGTGCAGAAGATCAGACTTGTACAAGAACAAAATCGGGTGAAAGTTAATCCAGCTAACTCTTATAATTTAACGCGTTTAACTTGATGGCAGCAACCCAATAAGCTATAAATAAGCCGATTTCATCCTCAAGCTAATCAGCATGAATGCTCATCATCGTTACCATTGATTTAGCAAATCACGTGTGAAATACCGTTCTCAGTTCGCTGTTTCCAAACGCCCAACAGCCCCAACTCGCCATCCCCTGCCAATCACTGCCAATGTTATCAAATTTCGCTCCAATTTACTCGACGCTCCTGACGCGCCAGGAATGACCCAAACGGCTGCCAACACAGCCCGCGCCATCCTAGACAACGGCCACCTAGCGCATCACGACCGTGGGTGGGCAACGATTCGTAGCAAAAATTTAACCAACCATTCAACTATGAAAAAGGCAACCGACGCACGCTGCGTGCCGTTTCCCTTCTGTCGCCGTGTCGTATGTATTTGAGGAATTTTCATAAAGTGAGAAAACATTGTCACAATGTCAGCTGGCTGTTGTCGGGCGAGGGACAGCGTTTGCGCCAGGTCGGATATGAGCCGGACGGACGCTGAAAAGGTGAGTCGATTAGCATATTTGAGAAATATTGACTATCGTCGAGCGACCGCATCGGCCCGTTACTGGCCTACGCTTTTCTGGGCCGTAGTTTTATCGAACAGTTTTCCGACCGGTGACCGTTGTTGCCTTCAGCCCGCTCGGGCTTGTTTGGCTCGGGAGCTTTTTCTTTCCGTATGATTGATGACGATTTGCAGTGCCACCGTACGCCGATCGCTTTTTCGATCCGGTGTGTGCTTGGCTGCCATTAAAAGAAGCACATCAAACCACCCGGGATGGTCATGCGAGCATGGGTAAGCGCAAATGCTTAACCGGAAAAACAGGTTTGCATCCTTCTCCGCAAACGATAAACAACGTTCGCATGCATGCTAAACAACTCCACTCCACGCCAAACTCTCGACAGACGCACTCGAGCACACTTGCGGGGAGTTCGCTACCGTGAACTTCTGGTAATTGTGGAGCAGAAATTTATTCAAATTTCCACTCCAGCTGTTACGCAGCCGTTTTAGGCACAAGTGTGTGTATGTGTGTGCAATTGTAGGTTTATGGGTTTCCGTGCCCAAAACCCGTCCCGTTTCAATAATCACTTTCCATGGATTGATGGAAGCCACTCGCAACAATTACAAACTGGCAGCAATAATTACTCGAAACGGTGGTTGATTTTTATTTTTGTTAAGCTTTTTGCTCACTGTTGTGCTCGGCCTTGTGTCACCGCTTTGGTTCAGAACGGTTACGCTAGCTCGGTTCGGTGATCGTATTTGCGTATAGAAACCGAGTGGATAGTTGAATAAATATTTACGCACGAAAAGGGCTTAGACTAACACTTCGTCAAATATCATTACCAAGTGGCTTCGGGTGGGCCAAGTCAGAGAAATTACATCAGAACGCCTAGCCCTAGGCCTGGAGGGGTTACGTTGTAATACGGTATTACATGTCCACAACCGCTGGGCTTCCCAGCCCAGCTCCCTTCCGATTGCTGGGAACGAATGGAGATATTTTTTGCTCGCTTCCGACACACGGATGATTCCTTCGGGCAGCCGGATTCAACACTGTTTTGATTTTCTCCTTCCATCCTTCCGCTACCGTCCATTTCCCTTGCCCACCTGGCGCAGTACAGCCGTGCGCCCGCAGACATACCATCTTGACAATCTGCCCGTCGGCCCACGCGTGATCTGACCTGTATCTGTCCAAATAATGTCGCCAAAATCCTTTCGAAGCCGGCCGATCGCGTCGTGCGGGAGATGTGCTTCGAGCTCGGGTGCTTTGGCTTAGTGTAAACAAGAATCACGCCCGTGTACACAAGCCTCGTACGTCAACTCCCGGCACCCGGCCAAGGTATTCTCGTACGCTACGCGCCACGCCAGACACTGCAAGCAAACCTCGTGCCGGGCGCTTGAGGCGACATTGCCGGGCCGGCATCCTTGTCCCGTTTGCGAGGAGTGAGCCAAAAACAAGCGACCAAATGAACAAACCAAACCGAACCGAACCTCACCGTCTGCTGCCCACAAATGGAACGATATCAAATAGTCACCGAAAAAAAAACACCCCATAAACCCTTAAATGAACAAACAGTGCGAACCAGCAAGCGTGTGGGTGCATTTTCTGTTTAAAATGCAATTAGCAACATGACAAATAATTAATATCCACGAACGGTGAAGCAGAGAATTTGATAGCGATTAAATGCATGTGCGGTAGGGGTGAAAAATGTGCGCCACGGTGCGAAATCGCCCGGCACAAGAGAAGACCGAACGGCTCGTTGACGCCAACAATGTAGTCACGGGGACAAATAAACAGTCGCCAACGCTAACAAGCAGGATGTGGCTAATATTAATCAGCGCATGATAGATGGCATCTAAAATTAACACGCACAAGACAAACGTGCCCCTGCCACGGGGAGTCAAGTTCCGCTGCGGTCGGTTTGCGAGCGGGGACACGTTTAAGGAGCTAACTAATGATGGTGCAATGACGTAGCAAAGCATTCGCCCGGTCCGCACCTTTCCCGTCGTCTGTTGGGAAGGGGCAGGGCTGTGAATACCAACAAACGAGTGTGGCAATGCGCACGAGTGCCGTGCCCGCAAAAACCATTCATCATCGCAAACCCATCAGGATTCCTTAAACAGTTAAAGTAACACCCCTTTTACGCGCCTTCCCTGTGATTGGTCCCATTATACTGTGCACGATCATAATCGCAACCTTTTTTTTTTTTTTTGCATAAAATACCCACTCATTTTCATACCGCCGTCCATGTTTACATTTTGTTTCACTACGAAAATTCTACCACATCGGAAGGAGGATTCCGATGAGGGAAACAGAACAGCAGCTGGTCGAGCGAAATGGCGTCGCCACACTGAAAGCGTAGTACCCCGATTTATGGTGGTTTTCTTCGTGCCGAACCGAGCGCTCGGCACGCTCAAAGCTCCAACAGTTTCGAGACGAAAGCTCCGACGGTTCGGTTCACTCTGCAGAGAGGGGAAAAAACAGGGAGCATGTGAGGGAAATTTTTACTCATAAACAGAAATGCTCACTTCACAACCGAATAATAGCGTGGGAGATATATCTCCGTTCACATTTCTTTTTCTCACCACCTGATGAAGCGGTGAAAATATTTGAACTCACCGAAGCCCATCTTTTTGTCCCAGCGGCCGGTTTTCTCGTTTCCTAGCCGCTGGTTCCCGCAGCTTTCCGGCAGCACACAACAATCAACACTCACCCACTGGAAAGCGGGTCGTTCGGTAGAAAATTTGTTTGATTTCCTGCTACCACCAAACTGCACCGGATTCTACAGCGTTCGAGTGGCGCAAAATTTCCCGGAACGCCGGGCCAACCGTCCCGAGAGCCAATTAAAGCTTACCACTAACGCCTAATCGGCTTCGACTCAAAGCTCAAACAGCCCCGGTTACTATGGCGCCAGACTGTCGCGTGCTGTTCGGTTGCTAGAAAAGTGCATCGTAGCAGCCCACTTAAGCTACGATGGGCGAGCAGAGATGCACCGACTACTCATCATGTTCCGATCATGTTCCGACAAACGAGGTTAAGCAGTGGTCTTTAAGTGCACACACCACGGAGACGCGCTCCTCGTGCAAGTGTCTTTTATGCACATCAGCGTTAGCCCACACTGGGGAGGACGAATCAACTTTTCAGCATTCTCTTGCTCGCCTCAAATGCACCGTTGAGGTTCGTGACGATCTGCGGCGAATGTGTTGAAACAACTTACACCGCCAAACTTGAAGCGCTAAGACGCACTCCGACATGTTAAAGACGCTCGCAAAAACCTCCTCCCCGTTCACGCACCTACTCACACATACCCATAAGATCACCTCGGAAAAGTTTGCCGATCCAACGATACCAGATTCAACTACGGTGCTGCTTTAAAGTTGTACGACCGGCGCTGGGCGCGCCGGTAGAAACTATTCGTGTGAGCCGAGAAATTCCACTGCAGCCTCTCGCAACGCAGCCGTCGGTAAGGTAATCAAAAATTCACCTTTTATGAAATGAAAATCTCGTCCTATGGTGCGAAACTTCGCCATACCGCAAACACGGTGGCGCACCGAAAAACGGGCGATCGCGGTGATCCCGACAAATACCCCAAGATTACAAGTACACACACACACCGGGCAAAAAAAAACTTCTACTAATAATAACGTCTTAGACTTCTAGCGCTCTCACGCCTTGGGGGAGGCTCTCGCGCGCGCATTGCTTCCGGGAGGGAGGTCGGTCGCTTTAAGCGTGTAGCGTACATGATGAACATACTCTGGGGAGTTTTTTTGCTACCCCGTTTTCTCACCCAAACGCTACACCAGTAACGAACGAGCTGCATTTGCATCATGTGTTAGGCAATGTTGTACATTATCGGGACCACCGTGGCAACCGAGGCAGGGTGAGATAACAAGCAAGTTAAAGTTTTTTTTGTTTTTATTCATGCTACCCCCTCGTTAAATTGTGCTACTGTTTTGCTTTCCGGTGGCTGGTTAACAGAAGTATAAGTTCTCGTTACGGCAAAGTAGATGCTGCGATCGCTTGCAGATGATGGCAACAGTTTCCTGTGCAATACACAAGAAACGATGGGGTTTTTTTTACTGCGCTAGATGCAATGCGAGACGCCGGAAATTCGCTCGAAATACTGCGAGCTGAAACATTGATCGGTCCAGGGTCAAACATAGTTTCGGTAAAAAATGCTTTCAACATTCACATAGAGAGCATGTAGTTTAAGGAGAGTGTTATAATTATAGATCGCATTCATCAAATTAAAATTGTATTTAAAGCTGATTTGCATCGGTTTAAATGGTCTAAAACTAATAAGTTTAATGTTTAATTTGATTTCAATGCTACTTACAATTTGTCCAGTGTCCAACCGTTTACGTTGCGAGGTTGGTGTTACAAATTGTAAAGTATGAAACATATTTTAAAAATAATTAAAAAGAATACTAAGAGAGAAAAAGAGAATCACAAAAATGTTATGCAATTTTGTAACAAATAACACAAAACAACTTTCAAATATTTTAACACAATTACATGAAAAACAAACTTATATATTTGCTATGGACAAAATTTTATTCTATAACATAATTTTACGAACTATTTCCACTCTTACGCAAGTTTGTGTTTCCTCCAAAGTATCCGTGCTAAGATTCGCTTCAGAATACTAGGACTAGATAGTGTAGTAATTTTTATGAAATCTTTTTAAACTTCATCAAAAATACATCCTGCCACTTAGGGTTTACAGGTGTTAAGATTTAGGAAAACTGGTAAATTTTGATAAACTGGTAAATTTGTTAAATTTTTGTAATTGTTAAACTCACAACCTTTCAAAACATATGTACAATCAACAAATTCAACTCCAAAATATTTTGAAATAAACGTTATTAATACTAGCTAGACTGAAAAAAAAAACCGATTCAAAATTGTCATAAAAGTTGTAAAACAATCCATACAAATTTAAACATTACTTTTACACGCTCTTGAAATGTAAGAGCAGTCAGAAAAATATTACAATCATAATTCCCTCGTCCATGGGTAAAACCTACTCAAATAGGTAAAAATAGCTTAAAATAAATGTTTAAATTTGTGATCCAAATGAAGTTTTATTACTTTAAATACAATTCCTAAAACAAGTAAAATAATATTCTTTATTGAGATTCAACTGCTCGCTGTGATGTTTATTCAATTAAATATAACCTGCATCGGCAACAATTATATTTTCCCATTCCTGTTTGTCTTGCCTCACCACCAGCAAACACAACGATTGCATTCGAAGAAAACAACGCGATAAAATAAAAGAAAACAACACCTATTTATAAGTATCGCTTTCCTCGAATTTGTTTTCCGCTGTCCTGCGAAAGGTAAACAATTGTCACGTGCAAAAGAAAACTAACACCCACTGACGCCGACCACGCCGTCGCCACCGCCGTGAACCATTATTGTTTCCCGAAAGCTTCGATAAGCCTCGAAACGACGCGGTGCAGACGCGATGAAAATGGTCCCTTATTGTGTGAGAAATTCTCGATCTCGCTCATCCGAAGGGTGGGGGGGGGGCGGGGGGGGGCGACCTGTTACGGCATTTCAGAAACAACCGGCAATGCAATCCCTGGCAGTGGAGGTTTCGTGCAATCCTAGCGGCAGGAAGTGGCGGCAGGCAAGGGCAAATAACAGCACGTGTTACTGGCAGCACCTTTTTTGATGGCGAACCGCAGTCGGCATACAGCGTGGGCAAAAAAAGGCGGATTTTCCACCGCTATTTATCGATAACGCCCCAACAGTGGGCTCCGGCGTACCGTTTGGGGATGCAAAAAGAGCACTCATAACACGATTATGGGTAGATAATTTCTTATTTCAGCGATAAAATTGATTGTTCAATCGAACGAAAGTCATATTTCCGCATTGTGTTTCCGTGCCCGGGCGCGTTTGTGTAGTACCACTCGGCTCGGCTCGGTTTGGCTTCCGCACCAACCCCGGATCGGATCGGATCAACGGAACGGAGGTGGAAGTGCGACAGAAAGTGAGCGAATAAATATGACGAAATTGGCTACGGAATTGCTGCAATTCAATGTGCGAAACCGCACGCAAACGCTGCAACAAAAAGGCACGGAAACGAATAAAGCAAATCAACAGGAAGAGTAGCAAATAAAAAAGCTACATCATAATTACGTTTCCATCGACTCCGTATCGACAGAGGCAATGACATTGGGGAAGAGATCGAACTGCCTGGGGAAAATTCGAAGCTTGCTCTGTTAAAAAGGAATGTTTATTAACAGCAAACATGAATCGAACCTCGATGGCATTTCTAGCCTCCAAACGCTGCTGTAATGAAATATGTTTCGTTGTTGCGAGTATTAAAAGCTTTCTACATTCGACATTATTGCATGAACAATTTTCAGCTTCCGAGCACCGGTGCACGTTGCAATCATCTTTCTTCTTTAATTAGAAACTTGAACCATTCCGTAATTGGCATGCCCGTTCGAGGTTTCAATCGTGGCCCATTACGGGAGCTTTTGGGTTGGTTAGTTGAGCTATCCGTTTACCACGTTTATTTTGCTCGTTTTTTGTCCACCAGAACCTTGTCTTTTGCGTCCACCGCAAGAGAAACCGAAGGAAAGGAGAATTGTTTTGAAGTGCCACTGAAGTGCCAAAATTGCTTCAACCCCCTGGATGGTATCAAGCCTGGTGCTTGAATGGCATCGAGGAGACGGAATGTAAGGAAAATTTATAACCCGCTGTTGCCCAACGGTCGAAACCATCATCATCAAAAAGTTAGAAACGTAGCATTACGGCAAGTAGGGAAAATTACAGACCATCGCTGTCATTATTGCCGAACTCGGGTGGTTCGTAAATCCTTTGCATAGCCGCCTACTACGTCTTGCGGGTGGTCAGAAATACTGGCTTGTTAAGATGGAATGCGTTTTATTGCAGTTTGTGTCCAGTCGTCTACAATGCGTTTAGATGAGTAGCACAAATTGGTAGTTTGTAAAAATAATTTTGCTTCAAATAAATCGCTGCTCGGTCGAATTTGTTCCGATGCAACATGTGTCTCAGCCACGTGCAAGTTGTGGTTTTCATTCACAGGCGTCGTGAACGAGCCATACTTGTTCTGTCTACCGGAGTTTGCCTTAAATTAGATGTTGTATCGTCTTCGCATGCATATTGTACAACATTCGCCACAGTAGGTGTTGCAGTTTGTCAATTAGGAAATCAACGATTTGATTATGTTCAATTTCCATTGAAACGAGAACAGTAAACAATAGCATCAGTGTATCTGATACGCTATACGGTTGTACGAATTGGCAATAGGACAAACTTCGCACGACGTTTTCCCACATTGCACACGGATTATTGCACGTGGACCGATGTTGTATGCTGCACGGATAAGATATATCATTCGCACAACGCCCGCAAGAGAACACCGCAAACCATGAAAACTTAGGTGTATGAAACTCGCACGATAGACTTACAAAAAGGTAGCCTAATTGGAAACAGATATGAAATTCTACTTTAATACTTCCTGAAGCAATTAATTCTATGGGGAATTAAATTTACACAAATTGTTGTAACCAGAGACTACAAAATAATACAACCCATAAATACATCATTGAACATTACAATCGTTCTATGGAAATATAAGACAAACAAGTGAGTAGTGTGATTCTCTGATATATTTAAATTATTTGTTTTTCGATTGTTGTTTCGTTCCATAGCGTTTGAAAAATCCAACAAACAATATTAGCGCCATCTGTCGAGGAGAATCACGAAACTTGCATTTACATACAGCTTTCGAGCTTTCGAGTCAGGGCTAGTCAAATATGTTCAGTGCTTATCAGGCTTATCCAGAAATTGTTATTCTACCCGTGATTTCCTTCACTAAAAACTCAATTTTTATTCTATTTTATTCACTTTTAATTATTTATCACATTAATTTATTTTTCATTATGCATTGATATACTGTCATCACGCCTCAAATTGGGGTACATCTCTTACCTATACACACCTTAACACAAATGGTACGTAGAACTGTCAAACTCGGAAAGAAAAACAATTCTGTCAAATCCTCTGCTTGGGCAAAACAACAACAATGAGTTGTTTACATATTTTTTATATTGTGAATACACGCGTGGTGCCTTTACTTTTAGCAAGCTTTAGTAGCATTAGTACGTTCTTTGGTTGAAACTTTCTTGTCAGACGGTGTGCAATAGTGCAAACCACAGTGTAATTGTTTTTGTTGAAATGGGTGACCAGGAAACGAACGGCTATAACGATGAAGCAAGCGACTTCAAACGTAAAAGCAATGCTAGTCTTCGCGAGGTCGAAGATCAAGACGATGATGGTGAAGAAACGAGCAAGCAGTCCGAAAAAGTACAAGAATACATCAGGAGCATATTGAACGAGCGAATAGCTCTGGACCGCAAGTATCCCATTGCTGATCGGTTGTTGGAAACAGGTGTGTAGGACTGCTTCAAAACACATTTGAAGAAGCATTTTTTTACAATTGTTTGTCTATTGCAGAGGTTGAAACAGCACAGAGAAATGGAAAACCTCCTTCGCGGCGTTATATCGATATCTACCGTGAAAAACCAATCAAAGTACAGGTGAAAGTCATTGTGCCCGTCAAAGAGCATCCTAAGTTCAACTTCGTCGGCAAACTGCTTGGGCCAAAGGGAAACTCCCTAAAGCGTCTCCAAGAGGAAACCATGTGCAAAATGGCCATCCTTGGCAGGGGATCGATGAAGGACCGCAAGAAAGAGGAAGAGTTACGCACAGCGATGGATCCGAAGTATGCGCACCTCAATGATGACCTACACGTCGAAATTAATGCACTCGGACCACCGGCCGAAGCCCATGCTCGTATCGCCTACGCGCTGGCAGAAGTACGCAAGTTTCTCATTCCGGATAGCAACGATTTCATCCGCCAGGAGCAGATGCGCGAAATGCTCGAAGACCCTGAGTGTGATTTACCGTTGAAAAAAGCCTACAAAAAATCAATGGGATCGCATTCTTCTGGTCATGACGGTCGAACGTCATCGACTATGATGCCATCTTCTTCATCAATATCCAACTCGTCGCGATCGTTACCTCCCCAAAAGAAAGTGCTTTCGATTCTGGATAAAGCTCGTGCTGCCCTCGAGGATACCCACATGCCACGGTTCGTGTCGCCACATGATTGTTTAGATGATTTTCTTTTTTGTTGGATTTATAATACTCCTGTTTGTTTTGCAGTGCGGCTCCCGTAAGGTATGAAGATACACGTTACGACCGAGGACACTACGAATCAACCTACCACTATCATACACCGGCACCACCGAGATCAAAGTACGACAGCGATAATTATGACCACGAATATCGAAGGGACTACTATCGCGAATCCAGCTCATACTCCGGTAAGTTTTGCCCTTACACGTATTTTTTTTTGTAGATTTTTTTATTATTCCTTCGCGAGTTGTCGACAAGTGATTATCAAAACTTATGTATAAAACCAAACACAATAAAATTGTTGGTCGATGAAGATTTAAACTAATCAACCCGTAAAATATAAATTTACCACCTCTGTAACGCAAAAACAAAACGAATTTGAACTATCGTCCTGAATCGTTATCAGCTCCACCAAAACCGAGCGGTTCATCAATCAGCGGTCGATCCTGGAAACCGTCCGCATACGGTGGATCATCGCGCGAAGAAGTCGATCTCAAACATCACACCACGCGGGAACCTCGTTCGTACCGACATGCACCTTATGCTCGGCATTCGAAGTGAATTCGTGTACAATTAATTACAATATATTACTGTTCTCGATATGATAAATACTTTCCCTTCCACAACATTAATGCAGGTAAAAGATTGTTTGTGATATATCCAAACGCTAAAGGTTGTTGTAAACGTTAAAGCACATTATTAATCTACACAATTGCTTATAGCCTCTCTCTATATATATGATAAATAAATTATAAAGAGAATGTATGCCAGGTCCTTGTTCAATTTGGAAACAGAAGCAGCTAGTTAAAGGCTGTTTACTAAATTCGTCCAAAATAGATGTTATTGTTTGGAAATCATCGAGTGATTGCGACTAACGTTCATATAATTATCGAACCCCGACAATAGTTTGTATTAATCAGACGACAGTTATTCTTTTCCGATTAACAACAAACCAAATTGAGAGCTTCTAATATTCAAATCCAAACAATAATATGAGCGCATGATGGTATTCTGCATTAGTAGTTTATGAAAAAGATTCCAAAGAACTAACACCGATAAATAAATGGAATAAAATATAAATCGAAACAACCTTTCATCGTTAATATGTCGTTGATGTTGAAATATTAACGATATAAATGTAAGTCGCTTAAACATAAGAAGCATTCCTCTTAAACTAAACTCGTATTGAAACCATATGCATAATATTAGTATCCCTTTAAACACCATAAGAGTCCAATACAATGTTAGTATCAATATCTTCAATACACCAAATAATTACTATAACAAACAGCAATAACACTGCGACATCCCTAATATTAAAATTCTGAAGAAACGTTTAACATAACAACCAGCAAGCGGTTACTATAGCGGTTAAAGTACAAACAAAACAAGAACAAAAATTAATAATCAAACCTATAAACGATAACGGAATCGTTTAAAAACGAATGTTGCTATCACTTTAAAGCAATCTATGATTGAGGTAAATTTTTCTTTTGTACATACATTACTTTATACGTATATTCGTAAGCGTTGTTCCCTATTTTTGCAGTTAATAATACTCATTTCGCGTATCGCGGTGCCATGAACTAAAGGAGTATACTGATACGCATATTATATTTTCATTAATCTAAAATAAATAATAGAAAATATACAATACATAAAAGCATCATCAGTTAAAAAACTATGAATAAACGTTTACCCCATTAAACCGTAACTTGTATGAATCGTAACTTGATCGATCGTTTAATAAAATAAACCCCGTGTTGAAACCCTCATCTGTACATAGTTGACTCAACTCCAAATAAATCGGATGCTGCGCGGAACAATACTGTTTTATTAGTTGTTTTTTTTTTTTGGTTTATACACGATACGCGGTCTAACTTGGACGGAGCCGATACCGATTGAAAATTGGCAAATGATTACGAACGATTGTTCGCTTGGTAACGGCAATATGTATTCAACAATCGTATATCACTTAACAATCGCTCCTTTGCCACCTGCTACGTGTCACACGTGGATAGTATGCGATTGTTTCATTTTCGTTTTGTGCTTTTAACGAATCCCCAAAGCGATATTTCACGTACTGCAAGTCATTGATATTCACAATATGATTGGGATTGCTGTCATCGTATCACTTTGTTGCACTAGTTCAGCGAATAGCCACACATTACATACACTCATGATCGTACGTAAAGTCTAGTAAATCTAAAAACAATAAATTTTTATTTCATGAGGAGTAAC
Source organism: Anopheles farauti (assembly GCA_000473445.2). Lineage (NCBI taxonomy): Eukaryota > Metazoa > Arthropoda > Insecta > Diptera > Culicidae > Anopheles > Anopheles farauti. Next base: position 25,411,767 of record KI915040.1, read on the forward strand.
AATAAATGCAATCACATTACATTCGTTAATTACACTAGCTATGATGACAGTGGGAATGACTGGATGTTCTATAGAATCCCGTAGACGATTGTGTATCTTTTAGAACATTTTTTCATTCCCGCTTTTTACTCGCCGTCGCCGGCTTCGACGGATAGATGGCAAATAGTGCCAACTGAATGCCACTGAGCGAAACGGCAGCAACGTTTTGCAGCTGAAGAAGACAAATGGACACCACTTAACCCGCATGCTAATAGCATTAGCTCACTTTATCACTCACCACTACGAACACATTGTTCAGGATAACTCCGTACAGCAGCCAGCTTAGCCCGACGATCGTACCGGACAGGATCATGGCAAACGGAAGTCCCTCGGTGCTCTTTCGGCGAATTATATCCGGCAGCCCGAACAGCGGCTGTCCGATAAGGCACAGCATCAGCACGGTGATGATCATGCCGAACCGATCCTCGACCACGGCAGGATTCTCAATTTTGGCGTACCCGAGCAGTGTTAGGGTGAACAGTATCGTACCACCGACCTGCTGCCAAAAGGCTGAGCGACCCGACGGTGGTGTGTAGAGGAGAAAGAACGTCGCATAAACGATGCTGATCGCAAGACCGACCAAATTCGCGTTGGTCATGGCCGAATCGTTCATCAGCATACCGTGTTGTAGAAAGAGAACAGTACTGCGGGGAGGAACATATTGTTACGAAGAGATGTTTCTCACTTCAAGCATACCAGAAACCAGCCGCAACTTACAGACCACAACCACCGACGAAAGGCATTGCCGAAAAGCCTTCCGTGGTACCCTTCTTCCGGATGTCATTACACACGAAGCAACCGCTAAACATCTGACCCACCGTCAAGATTCCGGCCACCGTGCCGACGAGATCTTTGTACGGTTGGAGCGCTTGGGATATTGCCTCCATTTGAAAGCAGTGCAGTTCACAGGCTGCGGATTGGTTCACGAAAACTCACAACACCAATATTATGTTGAAGAACGCCGGCGATGCTCGTGCGTCGTGCTTCTCCGTTCGCTACACCACAGATACTAACCCAACCCCACCTACAACAATCGGTTCAACAATGATCATCCCCACCGGTCCAGCTGATGTGAATCGTGTCGGTGTAGTGGACACCGGATTGCTCACACACACACACACATATAGAAAACTCCCCGTGCATTGGTTCTCTCCACGCGCTGCTGACGGCGAATGTCGAGGTCATCGCGTATGCTTCGCACCGTTCTCATCCCCAGCCAGCGCTCTGACGATCGATTACAATCGGTAGGGTAGTGGGGAAGAACGTGACTTAGCACGTTCCCTATCAGATGCGCCCGGTGGTTTGCGTACGAGCAGTGCCGTCTTTCATCGCGTAGTCGGTGGCGGCACTCACGAATATTTGAAACCGGCGGCATGCGTAAACTCACACGCTCACGCTCACGCTCACCACCACGTGGTTGGAGATGACAATCGCAAGCTGCGAAGCGAGAATTTACACTTCACCCTTCTTCAATTGCCACCAAGCGTCAGAGATGCAGGAGTACCTTACCGTTTTATTTGTATTTTATTACCAACTCACCACGGAAAGCGCACGTCGCGATTTATCTAATCTTATCTACTTCTCATTGGACACGGCGTGGCGTATGGGTATGGAGTGGAAATGATTGCGCTTCGCGAAACCATGATGGATCTTCGGTTGTGAAATTAAATGCTCAAGGAATGCTTCGTAAAATCGGATTTTGTTTAAACATAATAATTTATTTTCTTTGCAACATGACGCTCACTTTGTTGCGTTTAGTCGGTGTGTTTGTGTGTTTATCGTTAAAGCTGGAATTTTACGGATGAATTCCCACGGAAACTTGACGTATCACTAGACCAAAAATATCACGTATGGTCTGTGACAGAGATTGCACACTGGACACGCTAGCAAACAGTATCACAAAAGAAACACAAACAACATCATGCTCCCTGTACGATGCACGTCGCTAGCTATGCAGACACCTTATCAAGCGTCCAACAGACAGGCGGACTACTTTTTTGTGTTCCCGTTTGCTACCCGGCATCAGCTTGAAATCATAGATTTAAAAACGAACTTTCTGCGACTGGATTATTGTGTCTTTTTTCTTTCACCGGTTGAAGCTGACGCTGGATAAATGATAAACAACGATAGCTGAACGGTGCACAAAACCATCGCGATGGCTTTTTGGACCTGTCAACGGTGGACATGAGTGCATGAGCATGGGTAAATTCGAAAACTTGCACTCACTGTTTCCCACTCACCACTATGAACGTGTTGTTGATAAGCAGCCCGTACAGCAGCCACAGGATCGTAGCACCGGTCGAGGCGAGTATCGCTGGAAGAGGCAAACCGGCGCTGCTTTTGGCGCGAATAATTGTACGCTATCGAACACGGTTAAACACGGATATTCGTTCTAGCTCTTGTTGTGAACTGCAATCTTCAACGAACGGAGCACACTTACCAATTGGGCCAGCGGTAGAGCGATAAACCCGAGTGCTAAAGCGGTCAGCACCATCCCTAGTCGGTACATCACTTCGGGACTGTTATCCTGAGCACCATACGCGCACAAACCTGCCGTTACAGCCGTTGTTCCTGCCGCTAGTCTGAAGAACGGTCCTCGCAAATTGGTCGGTGTGTACCACCAGAACCAGACGGAGTAAAGCAACGAAAATATTAGCGTGAAAATACCTGTCCAGACCAACGCCGGTGCCTGCAACTTCTGGGAATACTGCACTTGAAGGATGGAGCTGTGAGAACGGAGCGGTGAGAAAAGAAAAGCGATCAGCTGTGCGCGTACACTAATGCGAAAGATTCACTTACAGCCCACAGCCGCCGATGAAACGAAGAGGAGAAACGCCCGCGGAAGTGCCCTTGCGCCGAATGGCGGTACAGATGAACCATCCCGCTAGGTACTGAGCCACCGTCAGAAACCCGGCTGCCTGTCCGATCCTCTCCCGATACGGTTCGAGACCAGCCAGCACTGCCGAGGGAATCATCGTGCTACGTCCACTCTGATCGAGACACTAGCTAAGAATAGCGTTTTTAGAACACTGCTCGGAGCGACAGCCTCCGAGCACTCCGAGAAGGAACTCAGCCACAGTCACAGTCACGTCATCAGCGAGAAGTTTGTCGAGAGGAAAAGGCGTCGTCTCAGCATGGGCTAATCTGATATTTTACACACATCTCGCGTGTGCCAGGAGGGGTTAAGAAACCATGCTAATCGCTCGTATAAATGCATCGAGGCACACGACTGAAGGTGACGCTCACGCAAGTGAGAAACGCCCGGTATGTTTGCTTTAGAATCAACACTTCGAGCAGCGGAATCGTCATCAGCACATCTTGTAAAAGCTATGTTTAACGGTGTAAGTCACTGAAAGATGCTGGCTCAAAACTGCTCTACGAAAAGTGGCTAAAATGTTGATTTGTTTTTTTTTTCTTCATTTGTATAAAAACGGAAGTACTCTGGCAGGCGCAAACCCTGGTGGGAAATGCAGCAGGAAACAAACCACCTACCACTTCCACTGCAACGACTCTTATTACCTTTCCTTTCTTTATGATACTTGCTTCCGCTAATATTGCTGAACAATAATTTCGCACCATCTCCCCACCCGATCCATTTACCGCGCCATCATGTACGGTTTTATCCCCTAAACTAGCAAACTTCCGTCTGCCCGACAGAACCATGGCTCAGCGGTACCGTTTTGCAATGGCTTTCGCTACTTTGAGAAGACGCTACTTTGCGCGCAAGACACTACAACGGAAAAGCGCTATTTTCTTTCCATTTTCGGTTTTGCTTTATGCGACAATCGAAGCAGGAATATGACGCTTTTAGGTCCGTTGCACCGTGCGGACCGATTTGGGGGGCGGTAAGGAGCAAATGGTTACGAGGTTTGGTGAAATTTTGTAATCGCGTTCAGCACCCGACCAAGCGATGGCAGCCTGCTGACGGAAACGAAGAGTGTATGCAGATTCCTCCGAACTCTCTTGTGGCAGTCTCCGATAGCTTTCATGCATGTTGGGGAGGAAGGCAACCATTAGCATGCAACTTTGAGATAGACAACAGCACAAACAATAAACAGCACACTAAGAGTAAACCACCCATACCAAGGGCAGTTTTACCGCGTAAAGTTACCGCTTCACTCTCTGCCAGTGTTTAGTGAGGAACCTTCTATCGGAACCGATTTGCATACACTTTCGCAATCGGTTTTATTTGCCATAAACGCTATAAATGTAGGAAAAGCCGGAGATACAACAGGTGGATAAGGTGGATAAGTAGTGTTCATGTGAAATTTAAAGTGATGCTACTTCCACTCGTGACAGTTTGCACTGTAATGTGTGCGACATTAATTCTGGCAAAACAATGCAGTAGAGGCTTTGTTCCTTAAAGTACTTCATGCGTTGCCGTCTAAAGCATCCGTAAGGACAATAGTTTAATATGCTAATGCGCAGCTGGCAATATTGTGAGAGAGATGAACAACGAAAAATGCACTCATGCGGGAACACTCTTAACATTTTATTGCGTACGTGAAGCCGTAAGTGGTTGAGTGAAAATTGCAATCATCTAAAATTGCCCCAATAGTATCTCTAGAATCAAGTTGAATGGTAGTTATTTATATAAGATATAAGTTAAATAAACGAACTACTCAGTTACTCATATATTCCACACAAATATTATATGTAGTTTCACCCGTGGGAATACAATGAAGTATTTTTTATATACATTTCGCGGCACGTAACGGAGAACTGTTGCTTGGTTGAAATAGGGCAATGCTACACATACCACTATCTGCTATCAAATGTTTGCCCTTATCACAGCGAGCTGGTTGAACACATTTGATAAGGTGACGGTTGCGACACGGTATGACTAAATCATGATGAAAAGTTGTGCCAGGTGAATGCACGGCACGAAATGGTAGCGAATTTAGCCCACTTGTACGTTCGCTACGTTTGTTACTGCTGGCTAAGGGTAGTGGAGCAACTATTAGTTTAAGCATTTCCTTCCATTAGTTTCAATTAGCACAGCATTTCCCTCATCTGTCAATTCACGTCGTCTGTGATAAGTTCGGTTGAAGTAAGTCCTAACGAGAGCTGAGCGTAATTACTGCTGGACGCACCGGACGTATCGGTCTTCGTTAACGAGCAACAATACGTGTAGGTGCAAACCAAATTTTGCGTCCTGCCTATGAAATGCCACAGTCCTATACATCCGTTATACATTCAATAATCCGCGCTTTCGGCAAAGGTGACTCGTTTCCCCCACCCGAGCACCATTTACCTTCATCGGTTCACCATTTACCATCATGCTATGGACGGTGCTAATGTCCACCAGACACCTCGATTCACTCCTCGCTATCACTATAATCAGACTAGATCAATACGCAGCCCGCTTTCCATCCCCCCTCAATTGGTCACATCTCTCGCCCAATTTGTCCATTTATTTCTATTCACCCGGACATGGTGCAGGATATCCGCGATGGTAGCGGTTCTACCAGTGCGGAACGTGACGACGAGCTTGCCGGAAGGGATTTTTTTTCGCTTTATTACGAATTGAAATGTCGGCATTGGGTGGAAACCAATCCGTTCGGTTTACGCACGGTACTGGGCGGAAAAGGCAACAATGCCCACACACGGGACAGGAAAACGGTGCTGCTCACGCCGTTTCGATTGAACTCTGCTCAGTTAGGTTGCATGGGAAGATTGCCAGTATGTGTTTTACAGCTCAATTTGTTTGCCTTTCCATATCCTCGGTGTAGAACTAATTTTTGCAGAATAGTGCGTAACCAAAACAGTGGATGAATAACGAATTCAGTCACTGGATTCAGTCGAAACAGTGTTTTTTTTCTTTTATATCGTTTAAATGTAATATGATGCAAAAATAGAAATATCATACAGTGCGTAACACAACTATACGACCACCCTTTTTTTGTGAATAAAACGAAAAGTTGAAGAGATAGCTAAAAACAATGTTCAGCAAAGATGAAGCTTGTAATAAAATACATTTTTCTATATTTTTTGTAATTTTTTAAAACTACCGTTACTATTTTATTTCACAATGGTGAATAACGCTCCCTGTAACACAACTATACAACCACCTACGAATATTTGCGTTTTTCGATGGATACAATCCGTTTAAAATGCGTTGAAAAATATCTGTAGTTTTGAGCGTACAAAACCCGTATACACATATTTTTCAACGGTTTTGTCCTAGAGTCCTAGAGTCCTAGAGCACACATATGATGGGAATGATATCAAGACACAGGACGATGAGCAGATTTACAGATATTAAAGGGTGGTCGTATAGTTGTGTAACGCACTGTATTATAAACATTACATACTCAAAAAACTGAGAACGATTTGGTAGGCATAATATACCATATTTGATTTCTTAGTGCTTATGATTCGTTTTTCATGAATTTAAACCTTCGAATATTTGTCTTTCTCTCAAATCTCTCAAAACCTCCCTATTATAAGCTGATCCTATCCTGTTTCCAGCACACCGCATCCGCCACCGTTGCAAGTTTCATGTCAACCTCCCAGGGTACACTTTTGATAAGAAAGCAGGCATTTGCAAACAGCAACGTAATAGAATAACTTCCTGCAAGCCGATATCCGCTACCCTTTAGCCGTTACCTCGCTCCAACGCCACCGGCATCTTTCCACGCGAAATTGACGACAAAATTGGATACTTTTCAGCCGATGGCACATACATTCGCCGTACTTTCTTCTCGCTAACGAGGATCATTTTTCCACGGGACCGCCTGGTGTTGTCGCGCAGCAGGGAGTATTCAATGGCGTAACTCTTCATTAATCATGTGCGGCTGGATGTTGCCGCCGGCGAATCCTCGCGTACGCTATTGACTGCGGCTGTACTGTATCAATTCGTGAAAAGGCATCCGTAGTGAAAAGCGCCCGGTTGTACGCAAGCAACCTTTTCAAATTACGCACATCACGACCGCCGCCGTCGTCGGTTGGAATTAAAGAAGATTGACAGTGCTCCGTACACCCTATGCCACGAACGATTGGCTGGCCCGCCACCCGGTTGACCCTTCGAGCGAATGGCAGGATCGGTCTCACATGCCCACCCACCGAGCCCACGCACCCACCGAAACGCACTGACGATGGCCATAAATTAATATGCAAATTTGAGTGACATCGTATTAATTGCCATCCACCGGGCGACCTGCGGCCAAACCGGTCGATAGCGATCGCTCGTCGCGTCCCTTTCGTCCGTTTTGGGTTATGGAAATTAAATGCCCACGAATAGACCGCAATTTGTGCAGGCTGAGCTGTGGGAACGGGAAATGTATTTAGCTGGTTGTTATTTTTCCTATGTTTGCGAAAGCAATGTTTTGCTGTTGCTGTTTTGGTTTAAGGGTAAACAACGCCGGCCCAGGGCAAGGGAAAACGATATGAAATTGGATTGACTTTCATTTCCTTTCTTTTTTGTCTGTCACAATTTGTTTCCGTTTAAAGCGGGTCCGCTTCGGGTACATGGATTATATATTATAATTGGATATAATTATCTGACTTACGTGAGGATTATCTGCGTCGCTTTTTGAAAGGGAGGTAAACGGGAAGAAAAGTATTTGGTTGACCACCCAGTGAAACGTGGTAGAATTGGCGCTAAATTTAAAATTTAGATACTTAGCCAAACAGTGTTTTATTCACCATTTTTGGCGACATTATGAAAAGAAGTATGTTTGACTTACTCGATGAAAAATATATTAAATTAATCCCCAAACTGCTTGCAGTATACATTTCAGCTATAGAATATTTACCGCTGATGCGAAATGGCTGCTGAATGTGGGTTACGTATTCGCGACATTCGCGCATCACGGATGACAGATTCCAATTTTCCCAACACCAGTTTATCTCCCGATACCGATATTGCATCACTGCTCACTTCGCAATTCGTTTCAACGGGGTATCGAACGAGATGCCTTTTTTTCCCGCTGGCAAATGAATCAATTTTGCTGAAACCGTACAATGGATGTAAAAAGGTGGAACGTGTAGAGTATCAATATCGCTTAATCTTCTTAGCCAAGTATCACACCTAGCGAATCAGGTTCATGCTAGAGAAATGTCGTCAAAATGGAAATAACCTGCAACGTCAACAATCTCATGAAATTGAACGATTTACGAGACATCGTGCTCGCGTAGTTGACAATTCGCCACATATTATTGTGGTGCAATCCGATTAATACTAATGAAAACCAATCTTGAGGCACTTCAACTTCTGTATTAGAACTTCTCTGATTAAGCAAACGGAATAAAAACGTAATTGTGATCATAAGGTTAATTTACACGTACGTGGTTTGCATTGCAACGACATACAACTCTTTCCCCTGCGATAAATAATAAGTCGTTCTCTTCTTCATTAGAGCATAAGGTAGACAGTGCAACTGCACCTCATTTGTCTAACCTGTAGTTTCGACAGCAAGTTGATGATGCATAATGAAAACACTCTGAAAAGCGCCTTTTTTAACTGGCAAAAATGCTTCGACCTCTTTCCAAAGCGATAATTAAAAAAAAAACCCCTTGTTTGCTCAGCTGATAACGGAACCGAAGACGGGAAGGTGGACCAAATTTCCCTTGTTCATTTTATGGTTCCCCGCTCTGACCGTCGGTTTTTGTCGGCAAACACGGCTCCAATCGGTTGTTGGACGCGTTATGTGGGTTCCGTGCTACCAACGCGGGAACGCAACAGATAAGCACGCACGCGCTAAGGCATGTATGTTCCAAGTGTTCATTTTCGGCTTCGTACGATTGCACTATAGAACCACAACAGTAACGAATAAAAAAGAAATGAATTCATATTCATTAGTTCTTGTTAAAAACTTTTTGATATTTTCAAACAGAAATGATTTTTTTTATTTTTTTATAAAATCAGTTTTACGAAGGACACTAATAGATGAGATCCTTTGGACTTTGGACTTAGGACGAAACACAAAATGTACAACATAAATACGAGAACCTTGCATTAAAAAACAATAGATGATTTGGAAAATCTTCTTGGTTATGAATTTTACATTCTGTGCTGTGATTTCCTTGCTTTATAAGAGATCTCAACCACTAAAACAGTATTCAACCGCGAAAGTATTAAATAAGCTCAATTTATTGTAATAAAATCATTTTTTTTTGTAATCACAAGAGAGACATGATTGCCATAATAATTGCGTATTAAAATATGATAGTTTCGTTAGCAAATATTAAATATGTTTTTACACAATTGAACGCAATATCGTTTTATAAATATGTCTTTGTCAAAAATGAATTTCCTTTATACATGACGAAGATGAACAAAATATATATTAAGCATATATATATTGTTTAAGGAACGACTGCTTGTTTGTTTGACAAAAAAAAAGTTTCACGTAACTTATTTATACAAGTGGTAATTTTTAAAGGGACACATAAACGCATGTAAAAATGAACTCGCCTAGTTTTTAAACGTACGACACATGATCAAACATAATATTTGCCTTGGTTACTTTATGTTTATTGAATATTTCCAGTTGTTGTTGAGTATATCACTAAAATTTCTGTTATATTTCAAATTTTGGACACTAACAACAAACACGATTGAGAAGGAATTCAAATTAGAAAATATTATCGGTACACTAGTACTATATAATCTAGCATCAACACATGAAATAATCTGGTAAATGTCCATAGTCATAATAAAAAAGGTTGTTAAACACGCATTGTTATTGACGTAAAATGAACTCATTTAATTTCTTTCCTTTACATTAACTAGTTTTCGAAGCCTAAACTCCCTTTTCTGACCCAACCAACCGACGAACAGCCCCTATAGTGAACCGAGCAACGTTGTTCATTCATCCTTATCACCATGGCTTCGGTTTGTTTGGGGCGCTTTTCCGATGAAAATAACCGTGCCAGAACAGCTGCTTCCGTGCGCGTTCACCGTGTGCAAGGGGGTTGCAAGTCAACGCAAGTCAGTCTAGCCGAAAACGTGCTGAAGGCAGGACGTCCAACAACGCGTAGTACGCCGCCCGCGATAAACCGATCGAAAGCTGCTTCTTTACGGTACTGGTGTGACGAAATATTCGGCCCTAATTCGGTGCTCAAGTTGCCGCCCGTTGTTATCTTCCCTGATAGTGTTTGATTAGTTCATATCGAAAGGGGAGATGTGTTTGTGCCGTTGAAGTGTGTACATTTCATCAGCACACGCGAAGTTCCTGTGGGTGGTGCTGCGGGTGATGAGTAATTCCGCGTCGCCAGCCCGCTCGTCACAAAAGCACCGAAAACTTCGTCGCCCCGCTGGTGCGGACAAGTGCCTATTGTATGTAAATCGCGCGAAAATCTGCAAACACCAAACAAAAGTGCGCCTCGAAGGCGCATGTAAATTAGCGTACCAAAAACCAATTTAAAGTGGAATAATTACTGACGCGCGGGTTTGTGCGAGTTCTGTACTAGTTTCTGATTATGCCTCACCACCGTGCACTGCACTGTGGGCGTAGTGCCGGGCGGTAAGAGCTGCTGGTGAAGAAGAAAATATTACATTCGTGTTAGAATTTTCCTCGCGAAAAGGAATCTGCAGTACCCGGGCCAGTGCTAAAAGGAACAAATTCCTTTCGAGTGAAACGGGGGGAAAGGGAGTGGTGTGTGGGGAAGATGTAAGCGAGCGCGTTAAAACATTCCAGGCAGAATGTTCTTTCGCACTGTAAAAATCGCACCTTTCCGGACGTCGATCTAACGGCAGAATCGTTCGCCTCTCCGGTGCCTTGCTGCCTCACACGGGATAGTGCTGTGTATGTGTTTGTGCGAATACTTGTGTGGTGTTTTTACGTGGTACATAATTCCTTTTCTCGTGCTATAACCACGCTGGGAAATCAGCGGGAAGTATCTTCAACGCGGGTTAGAGTGTTGGTGGTTCACCGCACACACAACAGGATGGCAAATGTGAAAGAGGAATTAATTCTGGTTTACTTTATTTATGCATTCAAGTATTGTATGCGCACCACTTTCCCCGACCACGAGCCACCCGAAAGCTCAAGAGTTGTGGGAAGAAAAACTCCCCACAGCAAATCCTCCCACCGGTAGAAAGTATTTTACAATGCAAAAGAAAATCCATCCTCTTCTTTAATTTCCCTCCATACACACACACCTATACTTTGTTACCCTTCACATCGCGAGTAATTTACCCACCGCGTTGTGCGGCTCGAGAGTAAGGCCAGATTCGATTACCCACACGCGGTGGTGGGCGTTCGCGGCGTCGGCATCAGAAACAACAACGTGGCACGGCGCACTATGTGTTGTTCCAGGAGCGTGTGTTGGAGCAAGTGTGTTTTGTTTGGTGTGAGCGCGCGCGCAGGGCTCTCGACGCCGTTCGTGAACCTATCCGTGCCGGGCCAGCCGTGAGTTCTGGCAAAAGTGTGACCGACAAGTAAATACCCTGCCCGTAGCGGAGAGCAACCCACTTTTGCCCTTCATGTGGGCGCTTCAATCGGTTGAAGCGTACGACGGACGCTGTAACACTTTCGGCTCGTTTGCTTTGACGCGAAAACGTTACTGCACTTCTGGTGCAATAGCAACCGTCACTGTTGCTAACGTTCTTTGCGCTGCGTGGTAGGCGCTGACGCTTGAGATTTTCCCTTTCAACGCCTACTGTAGCCGTTTGTGATCGCCGTGCATCAAAGCGATGACAAGTGCCCCAGAGTGGCTGGTGGCGCATCTGCAGTTCTCAGCAGCTGCTCAGCCGTGCCAGCTGAAGGATGGTGAAAATTTAATTAAGAGAACACTTACAAATAAAAAATAAAACTCCTTATGTTCTGCTACATGCGTTAAAACACCCCATGACGGGTACATAGAAGAAGCAAAAAATAATGTGTATGTGGTGAATGAAAAATGAGCAAAACAAACAGAGTGGTTCCATGTACGAGCGTCTCCATCGGGCCCATGGGCAGCCTTTTTACATTTTCCAACTCTCCGCTACTGAAGCAGCATTACTTTTAAAATATTGCCAATGTTTTTTTTTTTTCTTTTTATTCATTCCATCATCTGCTGCTCAAGCTTGTTTCTGTTTATTTTCCTCCCGTTTCCAACATCAGAGCCGAATCGAACGTAGTTAAAACCGTGACGTTTTCGTGTAAAGTTTAGCGTCTCCCGTGTGCTTGATGAAGCGAGCAGGTTAGCCGGAGTTTTGTGTCGAAAATTGCCACTACACAAATTGGATAAGCAATTTTTAACACACAACCCAGTGCCCACAGTGCAAACCACCGAGCCGTAGTGCGTTCCGATCCAAGCGTTTCCAAGACGTCACCAACATGTACCCGTACTACGAGCAGGACTGGAGCATTCTACCGCCGCAGCACAATCGAAGGTACGTACCGCGTGTCGCTGCTTGCGGGGCCCTAATGATGGAACTACATGGAAACATGGGAAGTGACATATGAGGGCGAGAACATGTACGCAGTCCACAGCGCGACCCACTGCTACAACCCACGTCCTCACCGAAGGGTGGAAAAACTTTCGTGACCGGTGGAAAAAGTTTTCCACCCATTCCTGGCGCTTCAGTTTTGCTCTCACTACACTGCTATCTCTTTCCTTCTGTGAACTTCCACCGACCGCGATGACGAAGACGGTTCGCTTGTTGACCTTTTTGCCTGTTGACCTGCACTCACACACACACAAGCACACATACGGATATATTGTCATACGGATCCGTTCCGTTTTCGTCTTTCAATTTTTTGTCTCATCATTTCGCCGGTTCGCTCGGGTTGTGCGCCGTTGTCCCGTCCAATATCCGTCACGTTTGCTTGCCATCCTGCTGCATATCCCGCATTAGTATTAGCCGGCTTTTACCCGCACTTACTACGCGGCTACTGGGTCCATTTCGCAGCGTTCAACCGAGGCCACGGTCTAGCCTGCGCCCGAGTGCCGCACTGTGGAAAGTGGAACAATCGCGAATCGCAGTTCTTGGTGGTGCGCTACTCGCGTGCGGAGACGGTTGGAAAGTTCGAAAAAGCGTTCGCTCGTTCAGGGCTCGCGTTCTGCTCGGTGCATTGCGTGTTCCGTATGCACCGTGTGGTTCAATATTTTATTAGACACTTCACCGTGTAGGGCACACTTCGATGGAGAACCTTTCAGAAGCCGGTACGCCGGTAGGGGAATTGTTGAAAAATTCAACAGATGAAGGTTTTTTTTGCGGGGGCTTCGATTGTAGCCTGCACTATACAGCAGCTGGTTGGTTGCCTTTCGCTGGCATACAAGCTATGATACTGTGGGATTTTGTGTGTGTCTGTGTTCCTTTTTCAATCAATTATGCTATCGATCTTTTAATGTAATGATTTCTTTTTCATTACCACACTTTATGTCTTTCATTTTCATGAACAGTATAACCCGATTTAGAATACTTTTTTTGTACTTTTGCACTTATTAGCACGAATATCATGTACCTAAAAGGCTTTCCTTTGCAAATTAAACACTGCAACCAAGCAAATCGAAGAGCAAAATTTACTTGTGTTAAACGTACACTGAACGAGATTTTTCTATTTTCATTACGTGAGGAAAATATTGGAATAATGTTTTAAGATTGTTTATAAACATTTTTTTTCAAAATTATATTTCTGAAATATTGCTAGGATGTTACGTTTTAAATCGATTTTAAATATTCTTCTGCAAGGTAGAAGAAAATATTTTATCATCATTTTTAATATTGCTCTTGTGTATTTCTTACTAAAAAGGAGGATAAATGAATTTTAGTTACTTTTGGAACTAGATATAAAACATGCCTTGGTTTGATGCCACTAAACCGAGGAAGTTTGTTACAGTTCTATTTCATTAATTAGTGCAGTTACAGAAAGTAATAGCATAAACAAACTAGTTTATCTATTGATTAGGATAGGTCGTTGAGTTCCAAATAATGATAAGCTTATATGTGGATCTCCACACGATTGTCGATTGTTTTGAAACTGGTTGTAAAGTAATTCTCATCAGAAAAAAATCAGACTCTCTTAGCCAAATTTTCTCTTTTATGTTCGCAAATTGGTTTACCAAGCAAAAACACTAATGCGAGCCAAAACGTTTCCACCATTTAAACAGTGCTTTGACGAAAGCGGCGGATAAGTAAAGTACCACCTAAACAGGTCAACTGTGGCACAAACAACGCGTAAAGAACCCCCAGTTTTACATTCGTGTGTTTTTTTTCCCTCTTTCACCCAACTTCCACTTCCGCTGCTCAATGCTCCCAAAGCGCCAGAATCGCTATCATGTTCCCGAGAAACCTCGATATCCGGCATAAAAGTATAACTTCCCAACGGCGGCTGATGTGATTGAACGCTGCGCTGAGCTGACAGATCGGAGACAGTGCGGTGCTCGAATCGTTTCAGCTTTATGCTTCCATCAATCGCACGAGATCGATCCGGCTGCAAGGAAGCCGCCCGGACAGCAGGTGTATTATTGCCCGCCCCGACGTTCGACGGCGAGCGGAATAAACAACTTTCGAACAACTTTCCTACGAAAGCCATCGGAGCATTATGTGTTCCTTGCCGTGCCCTTTTCGCTGCCCTTGCAGTGTGTGTGTGAGGTTCCCTCCACTTTGCGGTTACTTTTAAAGTCCTCCCAGCGAGCATTGAGAAGATGTTATTTTTCTACGCTAAACCACCGAGCAATAAAAATACGACGCCGATTGATTGGAGACAGGAGGCACGTCGGTTGGAAACGCACCCGAACCAAATGTTTGACGGAAATTGTTTGTTTTTTCGCTTTCACTCCCCCCCCCCTCCACCAACCCACCCACCAGCCGGGCATTGCATGACTCTCCGAGTGGAACCGTAAGTCTGCTTTCCTCTTCCATTTGACTGATGTATTCCGTCCATCGAATGACGAAAAGCTGCGGCACATTGACGAGTGGATGTATCGATGGTGGGCCACTGGATACGATTCCGGGAAGAAATATTAATAACAAGCCTACACGGCGCACGGAAAGTTGTGCACGGGACCGAAGTTCGGTAGTGTATTGCTACGTTTTATTGATTCCTGTCACAAAATGTAGTCCCGCCAGCGGTTCAGATCATAAGGAGGAAACTTTGGTCGAGAGTCGAGCAGCAAGAAATTTGCTCTCATGTGTGGTTTGGCAACTTTGTCCTTATTAATTTTGCCTTGTCCATCATTCCAATTGGTAAACTTATGCTTTCTGAGCTATGATAACTAGCCACGGAAGATATGAATCTGTTTAAAAATGTGATTGGAACGTGGAACTGATTTTATCGTAATTAAAAGAATGGTACTGTATAGATAAAAACGATGTTTTCATTATTTTCCCCTGCACATATTTTTATATACTTTTGAATCCGTATATATAAACGGATACTTTCCCTCGGCGATATTCCGATGGAAGAAATGAAAAATTTAAGAAAATCGTTTTAAATCAGCTTTTAAAGAAATATATAGAAATATGCCTACTATAAATGAACATCGTTCTAAAATGTAATCATTTTATAATTTCCTGCATCCCGCTTCGAATACATTTCCCGGCGTTTATCGTTCTGGGGAGGAAAAACTTTCACTCCTGACCTCCTCCCTGTGCTCACGATCGCTTAGGATAAAGACCATGGAACTGCAAAAGAGCCGTTCAATCACGCTCCGCCGGGGGTTTCCGTAAAACAAGCACATCCTCGCCTACTCCTGACTGTAAAATCCCTACAGGCCCATTTCGAGTCGATATCGAAACCGAAACCTCCCCCGCAAGCAGTTACCGCAACAACGTTTTCCATTTCCCGATTCCGAATGAGTGACATACCGCCGAGAGAGCAACGATGAAAAGTGCCCCTGTGTAAGTGCAGGGCAAATCGTTTCCCCGGGTTCGTCGCGATGCTTCCCGCATGGAGTCTCAGCTCATGCCGCCGACGAAGAGAACCATTTCCTGGATCGATTTTGCCGTATGCCAAATTCAATCACACTAGCAAACGAGATGTAATTTTTAAATAAAATTCCTTGCCTTGGAAACCGCGCCACCGCCAGCGCGTTCTCCAGTGCGATTTCAGTACCGGGCGCAAGAATGAGCGATCTGTAATGTACACTACCACACCGCACACCGAGATTTAACGCCAAATCGACAGCGGATGGATGGGAGAAAATGTTGCCGAACGATGAAACCTCGCATCGAATGTCGCCATCGCTGAAATGCGACAGCCGAAGGCACTTACCTGTCTCCGGGAAGTAATCGTGTCAATTGAACAGCTAGGATGACAGGCGACATGATCCATGGCTGAGTGGTTGAGAAAGATCAACCCAAATGGGGACGAACATGGAGCTGGATTTTTACCACATTGAAGTGGAGATTAAGTTGTACTAGTTTAAGGAATGTTTGAATACTAAACAGAAACATTGCCTTCAAACTTAGGCTTAGTAAATTAGTTAATATTTAGTCATGCTTTCTATGAAATATTGTGCCGTGAGGTAAAATAATTAAAATAGATTTCTGGCTTTAATGAAGTTTTCAACCATTACTAATCCAAACTTATAAATCCAAAAGTGAACGTGTTCGACAACTATGAGTTTTTTTTTCTAGAGTTTTCAAAAGTTGAATTGGTGTCTCTCACAAAGATGAAGCCATGTAATTTCCGTTTTCTTAATGTTTTGTTAAATGACACGTCAATAATGCTCTATTGTAAACGGTGTTGAATGTATTAATATATAATTTTGAGACTAAGCATATGTGATTGCTGTTTATGAATTTTTTTTTTTATTCTAACGACTTTAATCGACGACTTTAATGTCATTAAATTGTTACTTTTAATTTATTAACAAAAAAAAAAAAACAAGAAAATAATCGAATTGGCCTGAAGAACGAGTTGTGCCAAAACACCCATTTTAATACGACAGTGTATTAGTAAATGGTTAAAAAATACATTCCCAAAAAGCTTATTACCAATCTTCGCAACACGTTTGTAACCACGAAAGCATTTACGATGCTAGATACATATTAGCTTTCGCCAATTGCTACAGTCGTCCCCAAAAACCAATACCAATTTATTGGTCAAATAAAGGGCAATCATGCAGTGGTTGTATCAACGAATGGCGCCCGCCCCATACACACGATAAACATAGATGGATTCCCTCGCCCAGCCATCACGCGCTCATGCAGGCGTGAAACAATACATGGCCAATCTTTTCCAGCTGATTAGGTTACATTTAATGCGCCAGACCGAGGCGTTCCTTCTTCCGTGCGTTGTTGAATCGTTATCTTCACGACGTTCAACAACGAGTGAGCGATGACGGTGGTGATTGACCTGCAGAAGAATCTCTCGGAGAGAGGGGAGAGAACCCGGGAAGGTCAAAGTGCGATACGCTCGATCGAGAAGGATTTAATGTGCGTCCACTTACTCTTTCCTCCCGCACAAGCGCGCCTCAAACAATTTTCCCCGAAGTGAAACAATGCTACCATTGACACCAGCGGATCGAATAAAGAATATGATTCGGCAAGATCAGACGAGCGCCGGCCGGGTGGGTTGGGTAGGTGGGAGGGGTGAATACTTCCCAGAAGATGCCCTCATCGCTCGCAGGACAACTCGCCGTTCAGATGTGCCTCAGAACGTTGCTCAATATTGACACGAGCAATTCCGTGCCGCATCGGGCCGAACACGTTGTTTGCCGACGAAATTAAAGCACGTGCAAATTTTTGCGTCCCCACTAATCTCCGGGTTATATCGTCCGTCCAAGTTCGACCGTCCCAGTCGTCTCGATTCCGGTCCGAACGATGTCAATTTAGATTTGTTTGTGTTAACCTTTCTCCCTCCCCGCCCCAACCCACCCCTCACCCACCGCACGTTCGGAGTTTCCAACAGCCGTACAATTTACAACCAAAAACCCTTCCAACTTCAATTGCATTAATGCCGGCCAGGCCAGTTATCTGCCCATCGGAAAATTCTCTCACGTTGCGCACGGTGACCTCGATCAGAGATCGGCGGGGATGCGGTACGACTACGGCAGCACCGAAAAACCAGACGACAAATGACAATCCTTGACATGCTGTCTGCCAGATTCCGAGCTCTGAAACATAATTAATCGTTTGTTTTAGTTCACCCAGCAGCGCTTTGCCCGCTCTCGGCCGTTGCGAAACCGACCACTAACGGCACCGCAAACATATGTTCGGAAAATGGACGTGTTTCCCTCATGGCTCTCGCATTCCTCGCACATCGCTTGCGTGTATGTGTGTGTGTGTGTGCGCAAGAAGACGCGACTATAGTGGGTTGAATAATTCCGGCCCGTGAGTCTGTGATCGCCGAAGAGGGTACGTGCGTGCAAAAGCGAAGAAACCCCCGTTCGAGACGAAGACAGAAGCTAAGGTTTTCCCGCTTCGTCCCGGTCGCAAAGTGGTCGCATGAAATATTAACCAAAACTGCTCGCCAGTTTTCCGGCGCCCCTGTCGCTCTCGAGGTGGTCCATTAGGATTCCGGCCCGGTCCTTGGTTGATTACACGGCCCATCCGGGCTGGGCGCGCCTGTTTCGTCGGAACGGATTCGGAAATTGTGACCGACATGCGGAGAACGTATCGTCGGGACCATTAACGCTAGGTTGCGCATCCACACGAGTGTGGAGGGATGGGCAGAAACGTATTCCACACTAAGTACGGGTTCGCACGTTCGTGTATGTGTGTGCGTGTTTGTGCCGCGGTTAATGATCGAACGCGAAAATCCCATCACCATCATCCGGCGGCGCGCTGCCGGCGTGTGAAGATTACCACGAGGACACGAGCGGACTCACGCGCTAGAAATAAAGCTTGGCGAAACTGTTCGGTGAGACACAAATAACAACAAAGTCAAATACCCTTTCCGGATGAGCATTGGATTCAGTGTAAAATGACACTAAAACCGTGCGTGCAAAAACCAATCCGAGTAGGCTTGTGTTAAGCTCTTCTTCATTTGATATTTACACAACGTGAACGTCGCACTTTTAACTCGCGCTCAACTCCTTCACCCACCACGCGGGCTGGAACGGTGGTGTGTTTACCCGAAACCGACTTAATTAGCACGATGTCTCAACTAATACAGACCAAACCACAACTAAGAGCAAACTGCTGGTGACTAAAACGCCACCGGTGTCGTCTGGCACCGTTCGCAAAGGTTCGTGGTGGTAGGTCGACCGGTAAGGGCCCCCTTACTGCCATTGAGCGCATTGTGACTAGCTGTGACTAACATCACACGCTCGGAGGATGTCTCAAGCGAACTTTTCAAAGTAGTTTGCCTAGACAACCGATCGATGGCGGAAAGCTCAAGTGACGGGTAAAGGTGCGTAATTGTGAACCGCTAACACGATTTGCTTCGTTACTGGAAGCGACCTTGTTCGTTCCCCCTAGCGAAAGTGTTAAATTGCTTCGCTTGGTAGAGAGCGTCCCCACAATCACGTCCGTGCCATTTCGACGAAGTTATTTAAAATTTTTTCTTCCAATCTCAACCTAATTTAAATGTACGACAGGTTCATGCATTAAATTTGGGATCTTACACTATTAAGTGAAATTGTTTTCTAATCTTTCAAATTCTTCATCACCTGCCATCCTCTGCAAGAGAGCAAAAAAAAAAGGATGACCCGACAGTTTCTTCTGACCCAACAAGGGTGGTTGCTGTACGCCGGCAAATATCATCATCTAACCCTCTGCTTGGCCTCGCTGCTAATCTCAAAAGGATCTCCCATTTGGGGAAAAGTTTTGCGACCTTTATTTGATTCCAACACCTATTGCGAGCCCTAAAACAGGCCGAGCGCACCAAACCAAACCAGGGCGGTACGGTAATGGTGTGCAAAGATGTGTGCCTTGGTTTGCGTTTAACCCGGCCGCTTCTGCCGCCCACCACCACCAGGCGCCTCCATTCTATGCGTGCTCAAACGAGGGCAAAACCCCGAGCAAGCACGCTTGAAGGATCAATTCCCCGAGAGTTGATTTTATGATTGTGTTGCTCGATCGGGGAAATCAACCATAAACCGTAAGGCACAAGCTAGCCGCCCAACTCCCCCGGGGCGGAAAAGCGAGACCGTTAGCCTTTTACCGCTTACCGATGATTTCGTTTTAAAAATAGAAGACACGGTTAATGAGCTTTCCCGTGCCACCCGGTTCAGGCTACGCGAGTGTCACTGACGATCGCAGCCTTCTGTGCTGGTGGCACTGTTCCCCCCGGTTTTGCGATTCACCGTACCTGTGAGACGTTCACCCACTTTTCCCACCGTCCTAATATATTTCTGGCCATTAGGCAGCTTCCTGCCTCTGTTGCGGAAAATGTATTTTTCAGCGTTAAACAACGATTTATTGAATAGCAAATGGCACCGGGGCAAGTGCAGTGTGTCTTTTTCTCTCTCTCCAATTTGTGAACCCAAATTCGGGGAGGCTAGTTTTTTTTTGTTTTTGTTCCACCAAGCCGTGCGGGAAACGCGTGGGGATATTTCTTTATTCCGTTTTTTTTTACATCACGCTGTGATTTATGCATCAGTTCCGCTGATCACTTTTCTTCACTTTTCCCGTATGGTTCGCACGTAAAAGAATGCAGTAGAAAAGCCCTGACGCGATGAAACCGAAACCCCGGAACCATCACTATTCATTCGTCCGGTCGGTCGGTCGGTCGGTCGGTCGGTGCCCTTGAACGGTCCATTTGTGCCTTCGCGTGGGAAACTAAGCCCTGCCGGAGCGGGGAGCGAATTTCGGCAATAAATTTCTACGACCGTACCTTACTTACTTGCCCACTTTAGGCAGATACCCGGAAACGAAACCCAGCAGGCACTGAGAGAACGTCGAGCACGAGCGGTTGCGATGGAGACGGGTCACCAACGAACGGTGCACAATGAAACTAACCTTGCTTGGTAGCCGCCAGGGCAAGGTAAAGACACCGATTCGGTCATTTCCGACGTTTCGCCGGCGTTACCGGTAAGCCAAGCCGTATTTTATTTTTATGCTAACATTACCACTTCACTTTACGCCGAAGGTACACCGGTCGGGAATGAAGATCGCCTCCTCCGTGATGGATGGTGGCGGGCGGGAAGGAGTCGAATCGACACGGTCGGCTCGTAAACGATTTGTCGACACGGTTTTCAATCTTCCAGATCCAAGGTGGGCATGGTTCGCGGTGTGCAAATTGCGTATTGTACGCCACCAGCGCGAACGAACGATGAATTTAAACAAATGGTAACAAACGCAACAAAAAAAACCAGCGCTACTTTACGCCCTAAACGAAACGAAACCACAGCTCGAACCATCGAAACGGTCAACCAGCGTTCAGCAAAAGAGGCGTGCTCCCGCCGGGAAGGATAGTAAATGCTAAAGGATTAACAGCATCCCACCCGAGCGTCTCGTTCGGAATTAATTACTTTTTTTCTGCTTTACTTTGTTGTTCAGCAAAATATATCGCGCTGACGAGCGTACCCGTGCGTTCTCTTCTCTCGGGCGGTCGCCATTTACATCCCTTCGTTTAGTTGCGATTTCTGCTTTGATGTGTTTGACCCGTTCGCTCGGTAAGCTATACAACCACTGTCATCATTACGTGACTGGGCGATGATAAGCTTCCTGCGACAGATGTACCGTTTCCTCCGCCGAACGACAATGGAAGAAAATATTCCAATATTCGGTACGAATTCGGCATCCATTGTGACACGGTGTGACGACGGTGCCCGAGATGCATTTCTCTGGAAAATTTAATATCGTGCACCAGCCGGGAGAAGAATGGCACAACGTCATAGTGGGGTTTTTGGTGACGTTTCAGCTGAACGTGGCTGTGACTTCCATTTTACAAAACCAACTCCACATCCACCCGAGCGGTTTCCCTTGCCGACGGCAATGCTTCGGGTGACTTTTTAATCTCGATTTTGGGTGGCTTTATTTACTCTTCGTGCTCGAAAGTGTCGAAATGTGACCAGGCTTGCGGTGCTAATCCTGTCGGTGCGGTTACCGCAGTGGTTGTGTTCTGTTGTTTACACCCGGCTTCATCTGTGTGCTTGTGTGTTATCATCTTATCTTTACCCAACCACGAAACACGAAACCTGGGTGTAGGAACGTTGTGGCACGGCATGACAGTGGAAGATTATTACTTTTCCTGCAAGGTCCTCGTTGAGATGCTTTTTTTTGGAAGAACAATATTTTTGTTGGCTGGTACGGCTTCTTTCCACGCGGGCATGAGTGGAAAGATGCAGCTTATACACTGACATAAGCAATCAGATGACATTTATGCCACGAATCACGCGTTCAGTTCGCTCGACTTGGCCACCATATTTAACAAAATACAAGCGTTCGATAAAACTCGCCATACCGTACCGTACATACCGGCTTACCGCAAGGGCAACAGGCGCAAATTGCACATCAGCACCACCCCGACGGGAGCGGTACGGTGTATCTTATCAGCAGATAAGAATACTCAACGTTCAATCTCGAACGCAACAGCGCGGGTTGAACGAGTGGAACGAGGAAGGACGGACGAAGGTACGCCATATTTTGTCCTTGTTCCCGTCAGCTTTCCGCCACGACGATGCTCTTGTGCAAGAGTGCTGCCGAGAGAGAGAGACTAAACATGCGTTCGTTTGTGGCTGCAAAACTAAACTGCAGTGGTTTGCGATTTTCACGATATTTTCTTTTTTTTTCTAACACGTCATGTGTTATGTTTGTGTTCTCTATCCCGCTCGTGCGTCACCGATGGAAACATAATGTTCCCCGCCGCGTTTCCAGATTCGTTCCTTATACAGTGTTGTGCTATTTAACACTTTTACACCGG
Organism: Anopheles farauti; assembly: GCA_000473445.2. Classification (NCBI taxonomy): domain Eukaryota; kingdom Metazoa; phylum Arthropoda; class Insecta; order Diptera; family Culicidae; genus Anopheles; species Anopheles farauti. The sequence continues at coordinate 25,434,494 of KI915040.1, forward strand.
CTGGAACGTCAGGATTCACACTTTACGCTGTCGAATATTGAACACCTTGAGCACGCTCATACGCACGCTCAGGATCATCATTCGCTGTGCGGTAATAAACGTTTTAATGAATCGAAACTGGGGAGAGATGAAATTCGGTCGCTGGGAGGGAAACGAAACCATGACAAGGACTGGGGACGACGCTGTAACGTGTATTTTTGTATATTTAAAGCTCCCCCAATCGTGCGTCTCGCAGGATTTGGTTCGTTCGTCAGCAGCCGATAATCGTGGAAAATGGAACTTTTACCACCATCTGTACGCGGGCGTGCGCTTGGGTGTACCCACCGTTTGGCAAACACTCGACGGGTTGCGAAAGACAGCAGGAGCGTAAAAGGCACCGCCGCCGCACGATGGATTTGTGAATCCGACGGATGGGGAATGATTTCATGCGGAAACGCTTTTCTCTTGCAAAAGAGAAGCAAGAAATTGGGAAGAAAAGATTAATCGAAGGTACCCTAGTAGGCGGCGGCATGAATGTGGCTGAGCAAATACACAAATGTCGTTTACCTATTTCGAAGAATTGATTAAACTGTTCGATATTTCTTGCTATCAGTCGAGGAGGCATAAAATGTGCCAAATATTACATTTGCAAATTTGTTTTCACAGCATGCTTTCTGTCTGCGAAATCCGCTTGTTTACACAACAAGATACATATTGTTATTTTGATTGCATTGAAAAACTTGCGAATAGGGTCGGATTTAGCGGTTTCTTTATATTAGATGCCTAAGTCCAAGGCAAACGAGATTAGAATGAAACATCTGATAAAGAAATGTTGTTGCCTGATGTTTGATAATAATATGTAAGATGTGTCCCAATTACTTATATAGTTATCAAAGAGGCAGCCAAAGAAGGAAACAATGACTAGAATTGATAAAAAAAAATATCACAAACAAGTGATAAACAAATAAAAAAGAAATATTTTTATTATTAGACGATTAACAATGAGATAAACTGTAAATATTTCTAATTTACTAATCTAATTTAAAATCTAATCTTCTCCAATTCTAATTTACGTACGTAAATATTCAATGAGCAATCCCCCAATCCGATGGCTAAACAAGGTTTGTTCTAAGATTAGACTATTTAATTCATTTCCAACATTTGTCATATCGGCTTCCTACCCCAGCGAAGAATTGTTACGTCACGATCAGTGATGAAAATTATTCAAAACTGCTACCACCGACTAGTTTGCGAACGAACAAAGTTTTCGAATAATGCCAACCCAAAGTGACCTCCAGATGCTTTTTAGCAACCAACCACCTCGCACCACCTCGGCCTCTCTCCCGTCGTTCAGTTTTAGCACTGATTAACGATTCGAGAGGCCGACGATCTCGATTTCCAATCTATTGTGCGAAAACTTTCCGGCCACTGCTCCCACCCAAAAACCACGCTCCCTCGGACTCGGTTTCCATGCCAACGAACATTTTCGTAACGCAACGGTGGTGATGCAACATGGAAACGGGAAACTTTTGATATTTTGTTTCTGGGTGCTAATCGCCACAAGTGCCGGCAGAGAGGTCGCAGAAAAAATGAGTAACATTGTCATGGCTCATTTACCTTGGGCCGCTGCGTTGAACAACTTTTGCGTTTCTAATCAACGAGAAAAACTTTGCGTCCTTTGGCCGATTAAAATCCATTTCGGATCCCGCCGAAAAGGTGCCGATCCAAATAATTAAAATTAATAGATTTTTCCGTAAATCCCCTCGACCAGTTCCGTTGGATATTTGTTTTGGGTAAAAAAAACCCTCCCAAAAAACATGCCACGTAAGTAAATTTAGATAAGTAAAACGCTCAGCACACGCAGGAATGTGGCGATGGAGCAGAAAAAAAGCACATAGCCTAGTCCCTAGTCACTTAATTGGACCATTATTTATATATTCCTTCTGGGCGGAAACCACACACACACACACACACACACACCAGCCAAAGTTTTACTTACCCATCCCATCCCATGGCCCATCCCAAAAATCTAATCAACCGTCGCCCGAGCCTTCTTCCCCTAGCCATTGCTGCTTCGTTCACAGGTAGCGATTCCGTAGTCTTCATAATCGTTTTGACACTTTTCGATGCGTCGGTCCCGCGGGGAACAGATCGGCATTTGTTCTGCCTCGATTCTCGATTTGCTTTATTTTCCACCACCACCACCATCTACAGGGGATAGCACTGCAACACTCCGGTGACGATCGCTTCACTCGAATCTGGCCGCGTGGGATGGTTCGCTCGTTCCCGCTGGAGAGTGTACTTCAGAAAATCTCACGAAAACCACTTAAGATGCTTATCGAGTGACCGTAAACAAGTGAAAGTTTGCCATGGAGACGCTAAAGCTTAAGCTACCGAGCGCGAAGGGCCGATGAAACGGACGGCGGTGTGTTCGATGTTTTCATGGAAAATCGTTTATCAGCTGCTTAGATAAACCGTTAGCTTTCACTGCCTCTTCCTTTTTTTTTCTTGTTTCGGTAATGGATCCCCTTGGAGGGTTTATGTTTGCTCTGTTCGACAAAAAAAAAACGGCACGTATTGCCAACTAAATTGATACTGGAATCAAAGTAATCACATTAAATGAAAAAGTGCTTTATAAAAAGGAAAAAAACTTGCACCTCGCTCAAATCAGCGCGAGCTTCATTAAGAGGAATTTAAACCGAGTGTTTTAATTAAACGAGCAAACTTTCGCTATAGTTTCTTCGACGAGCAATTTCTCCTCTTTCATACCTGATTAAAAAACCAAATTTTTTAAGCACAGCTGCAACAGTCCAATACTTCGACTTCCTCCTCTTGCTAAGCGGTTTTCTATTGTGTGTGAGGGTTTTTTTTAATTTCCCACAAAAGCAGTTAGCGAAGTTTGACGAAACTTTCCACACGCCACCGATTGGATGGCGCACGGTGCAAGGAAAGTTGAGAGTTTCATTATGCTAAACGCCGGAAGGAGAAGCTCTCTCTCTCTCTCCCTCTTACTCAGCACCCGCGGCAGCGATCGGAGAAAAATCTGTTGCAAATTAGATTCCTTCATTTAAATGAACACGCGCCCAAAATCCCCTCTCCATAATCCTTCGTCCTTAGTAGTTTGTGTATGTAATTGGTAAGCGCGCCTCCACTTTCCTTGACGGCGAGAAGTGTTGGGTGTTAAATGTTCGTGTTGACTTCTCAAATCATTTGCCACCGTTTTGCCGGACGTGCTGTTTCGTTCCGTTCCCAGCAGCACTTCCACCGGCGGAAATGGAACGCCGTGATGGAAAAATCGCTCGACATTTCCACCGCACCCACGGTTTGCACGGTCGAAATCGCTCCCAGAACGATAAACGGGCTGCCAAATGGAACCGTTTCGGGTGCAATCGTACCAAACCCAAAGCGCTAACCGTTCCACGCCTTGCCTTACAAAGGCTGCGATCATGATTCTGCTCAAACGAAAGCACTTGTCATTAGTTCATTGCGATTTCATCTCACATCCGTGGATGAATGTTTCCTGCCGAGGCGCTCGAGCGCTTTCATTTCCTCCCATGACTAACGCTGCGCGCCTGTTTTTTCATTCGCCTCTCGTTTTTATTTCCCGTAGGCATCAAAACACTGGCGTTTCGGCGGCGGCTTGGAATTCGAAAATGGGAAAATTTCAGAATTAATTGCTCCGAAGATTCATCGGAAACGGTTTAATTGATGGGTCGGCATGCACAAGTTTATTCAACCAAACTGTTGCCAGTTTATACGGTAGAAGTGGTGCAAATTGCTATTCGTTAGCGATAAAATTCATTAACAGCAATTAACAAAATTTTTGTCATTTTAATGATCGAATAAAAACTATGTAACTCTCTATTGCTGGAAAATTTTGTTGGCGCTTTGAACTAATTTACAAACATATTAAATATTTCAGTATACTATAAAGGGTGATCAAATGACGAATAAAATGATAAATGTGAAGCACGACAGAACCATAATCACGTAATAAAATAATTTGATACTATTAAACGTATTAGCACATGTTACACATATTAATTATGAAATTTCGTCATGTAAGAATAATACACGAATATGAAAAATCTCTTTTACAAAAATGTTTGGATTTTCTAGATATGGGAAAAATGTGATGTATGGAAAATGTGAAGAATTATTCGATTTTTAGGGACTTAAATTTTAGTTTATTTTTCAAACCTACCAAAGTAAGCTCATTGCTCAGAGAAGTTTTCCGAGCACAGGAGAAGAATGTAAATTTCAAGCTGAATCTGGCTTATTAAAATTTTATCTTCACCACATGCTTGAAACGAAAAACCAACGAAAATGTTTTCTCACACGAAAAAAAAAGAGTCCAGTAGGGTTAGTTTTAGTTTCCTGCCAGTGATGAAGGCAGAACAACCCCGGCAGAGCACACTATGTTTACCTTTGTCAATGTCATCCGCAATCCCCCTCCGCCGATTGGTTCCTCCACCAGCAACCGCAACGAATCATCGTACCAAATTAGGTCGTATTCATTACCCACCACGCCATGGCACGAGGCAAGTGATTTGTGGGTTAAAAACCCAGGCACATCCATATGGGTACATTTTTCTTCATTTTTTTTGTCATCCTTAAAGGCCTATCTGCGTTTGTGGAGATTTATTTACTCTTCATTCGACGGAGCAGAAGATGTTCAGAGTACGGTGATGTTGGCCGGGTGTCACTAGAGAACAAATGTCGGTTACCCGGTTCCCCCAAACCCCACCGGGGGACCCTTGGTGTGACGGACTCATCAAAGGCAACATATTCTCCCCATTTTCCCTTCCCACGTCCGCCGAACGATGTCGCTACAGCTAGACCCTTTTTTCCATTACTTTCCTGCCTCCGTCTTCCCCCACGACGGACACTGCTATCGCCCGAGGGAAACCGAACAACCCCGGAGCCACTGGCTGGTAGGTGAACTGTTTTGATCGTTACTGAAGCATTCGGTAGCTTTGCTTTTGTGTGGCTCGGGTGGCTTTTATTTTTGTTCGGGCGTGTATGGGCCAAAACTGGTAAATAAAACCGAAATACTGCCCATTCATCGAGGGGATGGCACTAAAACGGAATAGGGAACCCCGGAAGGACACCCAGGGAAAAACGTTTTGGAATTTTCTGCACCAGCACCTCACCGGAGCCGGTTCGGAATTGTCGGTGTCGGCTGGCTGGCCGATGACCATTTCCTGCAGACACCGCCACCGGAGTATGCTGTTTGTTTTCACCAGATTGAGCTCTCCACGGCATGGCCCGGGCCGGGCTCAGTGCACGAGCGAGAGGAAAAAATTGCAAACTACCAACCATACCAAGCCAAGCCAAGCGAGCAAGTACAAACATCGCATAAAAAATAATGTTCCTTTTCCTTTTCCACCGAGCAAAGCTGCGCCGAGTGTTAACACACGTTTCCCGTGCGAGTATCGACGGCATAAGGCCACTTCGTTTTATGTGGCAACCACTTGTAGTATCCTTTCCAACGCGAAAGTCTGTAAAATCTCCAGTTGCAGATGAAACTAAGAAAATAGAGGTTTTTTTTCGCTGACCGCTCGATCAGGAATGCTAACCAGCGCTACTGTACGGTGGGAGTTCGCCATTTGGGAAAAATGTCCAATTTGTGCAAATTTTAACAATCATGTACAACGTTTACCTTTTCTCGCGCTAATAGGGAACGATTTGGAACATTGGAAATTACATTTGTATTTTTAAATGCGTCAAATGTATTTTTCATGCGATTAACAATCGCTTGGAATGATACTGTCAGTCGATGGAAAGGCTAGCAATCGAGTATTGCGCCATCGAGTATGATTAATCGATATCACGGAACGAACCTACAGCCGAGTAACAATAGCGTTCGTTCCAATGCATCTGTGTGGAGTGGGGTGTTCCATATTGGGTCGAAAGTTCTAGGGAAGCCGCATGAACCAGGCGCATAGTTGCTGACAAGTAATAGCCCCAAAAAAATGACACACGATCAATATGTTTTGTCCCACACTCTTGGCCAACGAATCAGATACCCTGTCGTCATACGTAGTTTTGCTGGCGGCCAATTCTACCTCACTTGGATGGTGCACGCACAGGACGCGGGCAGACAAGGACCAATCCAAAATCAACACTCAGTCAGTCAGTCGCACGTACCTCGCACCAACAAAGCCGGAACCCGGAAATCTCGCCCACAGTAACCATATTTTCCAATATCCACGGAAAAAACGAGCGCCACGAGCACGAGCTCGTGATGTCGAGTTAATAAGCGATGGAAAATGTGTCCCCCGTGTGTACGAGTTGCCTAGCCCGTTGCGGGCAGCCCCTCACACGATCCGCTCGGCTCGGTAAAGACCGCGCTCAGAGGGTAAAAGATGATGACACAAAATGATACGGCCTTGCGGCACGTTCGTTACTGGTGCGCTTTGTGCGAATTTGTTCGGGAAAAGCGGCATTTGGATTCAGTTGCGCCACCGCAGTTGATTGTCACGCGGGAAGTGATAAAAAATAACGAACATTTACCGCTTACTGCGGGAGTTGAAAAATGTATATCTATGTGCAGGATTAGCTGCTGGTAAAATATCTGCCGGTCAGCGTTGAACTAACTGAAATCGATTTTTTTTACATTACGGAGACCGTAATGTAAAAAAGCATTAGAAGTAGCTTCAAGGCAAAAGAGTATCATAAAAACAATAACATATTTTGAGCAACAAATCTTGACCAGCTTACGATCAGAGCATTATTACAGCAAGCTTATCATAGGGCCCTTGTTATTTTAGCACTATTCAGTACTTTAGTACTATACTTCAGTATCTATGTTTGGTAGACTGAAAAGCGCGTATTATTCAACAGAAAAATAAAGAATATCTTTTGTTTCAACGTTTTACTCTACCATTTTGGTACTGACGCCTTGAAACTCTTTGAAGTCCATTGGTGCATCGGTAAAAAATCGGTAAAATTACAAACAACCTTTTTGAAGCAGTTTGTTCCTAACCGCTTTATGAACGTACAAACGCTCGAGGAAATTTTAGTTTTAATTACGCAACAACGTTATTGCTACACGAAACAAACACAAAAGGATGACCCTGCGGATTCACTCTTGATCAGACGAGCGTTTGTTTGCTCCATTTCGTTGCCCCAGGATGTTTCGTTTTCAATCTCAACAGTTTCTAATTGTTTCATACCACGAGCGCCAAATCTGTTACAAAAACCAAAAAGATAAAATAAAGTAACAAAGCTTGTAGATTATAACATAAATACAAAGTTTGACTTTTGCTTTGTTGCTCGTCGAGTTTACTAAGAACCTTTTTTTTGGTGTGTCTACAGTAAGAATTTCTGCAAAACATATGCGTTTAAAAAGCACTTTCCGAACACTATTTGCTTTCCACTGCTTGTGTTCGTTGCCAAGCAACGATGCAGTGAGTAAAGGTATGGCTTGACGGAAAATGATGCCGATTCCTACTGTCTTCGTATCCTTCCTAACCCATGTTCCAAACTTAGCATGACCCTTTCTAGGAAGTTAATCTTCCTCCGAATGAGGTTTCTTTCCCTCTCCAACAGCGGCGTATCATATCATTCTGTTCATTTGAGAACGTAACACGATTACACTCGAACCATCGCACAAGATGTGATGGGAAGATGGGGAGGTCACCGAGCCATTCCATTTCCCAGAGCAATATCAACTTTCAATCCGTTCCGTTCCGGTCGCCGTCCGCTGCATAGTCGTGGAGCGAACTAGTGCGCTGAAAGAACTCAATCAACTATCCAAGCATTCGAAATCACGAGCACACAAGAACGCTTCCTTAAAACAAACGAAAAGCACCATCTCGTTACCAAACCCAGCAAAAAGCGATCATCGGTAATTATTCCATTTTTCTTCCGACGAGCAATAGCAACGGTGCTTTTGCGGCAAAGCAGGCGGTAAGCAAACTGGTGATCCCAGGGCACTCGTGTGTAGTCTCCTGTGGCCACTATCTCCATGCGACCGATGCCACCATCGGGACCGACCGACATTCCCATTTCGCAATTCAATCCCATTCCCGCGCGAACTAAATCAGCCAGCTCGAAAGGAACAGCTGGCACGGGATTGTGCTGCGAAAGCTCATATCGGCGCGTGTGCGCCATGCGGGACGGGCAAAGAAAACGAACGGATAATCGGTCGGAAGAAATGGATGCCTGCCTTTCGGCGTCGTCACCCTGCTGAATGCCCGAGTTCGAGTGAATGCTGCAAATTTATGGCTTCACTTCCGTACTCAGCCTGGGTCGGTCGGACGATGTTCGGGCGGGCAAACATTGTATGAATATTTGACGATTTGCGCTCACCGAAAAGCGAAAGCTCACCGACGGTAAATGGTTGCAAGTGCTGGGACGATCGAGGCGATGATGGCGGGGACTGGAGCATGGGTGCCTCCCATCCTGTTCGTGTCTCCCAATTTTGCGCGCAACAGCTGTTCGGTTCGAGGAATCAAAATGGCAGCCGAGCTGTGGTTGAGCAATTTGTGGGCGAAAACGTGCGTTATGCATGATTTTTGTGTTTCGTTCAATAAACTGGTGGAGCATGATTCGGGAAATCCTCTGTCATGCTCCAGCAGATTCTGCAGCATATTAGCGATTAGGATGTGTGGCGAAATCTAAGTAGACTGATAATTTTGTTCCGCCTACTTTCAAAATACACTTCCATTTCGAGGTATGTAAACAATTTTAGTAACATAAATAAAAATATATAGTAAAAATATATATCTGTCAGCTTCATCGACGTTTTTTTTACTACGAATTTTTCGTTCATATCATATTTCAGCGTGTGCTTGTACCTAAAAGGTCTATTGCTATCTTCTTACAGACCCTTTCAAGCGTAGATCAATCGATATGCTGTATTGAAAAGCTTGTGTTATACTGATGAACTATGAAGCATCCTTTACTCACTGCGATATTCTACCCTTCAGCGCTAGCCTTATCGTTCGACGAACAACATACTTCACACCACAGTCGAGTGTCACAAAGCCCATGTGAACCAGCTGCAAACCATCCCATGCAAATGCATCACTTCAAAGCAGATTTGCTGACAATATTCTCGTGTTGCACAGGAAAAAAAACCACTGCACGGTCGATGTACCGCAAAATAAATACTAAAAAATGTGTAAAACTTTGCTTTGTAAACGCGTTTTCCCATAAGCATAAAGCCGCGCGGTCCCGGAGTCGAGAGTTCGCGCCGGATGTATTTGTTTGCATCGCGCTTTCCGGAAAACGCATCACACGTTTTGTAGCCGCTTTCTTCGGCACATCAAACAAATTCGACCAGAGGATAGAGTGACATCGTTTCGTTCACCAGAAAAAGTACAGCCTTCAGTATGGGGGATAAAACAGCGGTTCAAACTAACCACCAGCCGTACTCTGAGCTGCCGCCACGAGTCGAACAATGCGCGGCACGTATTTTGGGTTGAGGTTTTCTTTCGTACGGTTTTTTTGTCTTCTTTCTGCTTGAACTGTTGCCTTATCGCGAGCCCCCCAAGTAGAAGCGTCACGTTTGAACGCCGGCCATCAATCAAATGGACTGGCCGGGTTAACACCCACACCCTCGCCGAACGGAACCGGTGGAAATGGGAAAACCAAAACCATCTGTTGTGTGCACGAGCCTTCCCCCACGAATGATGAGCATAACCTTCGATCGGACCAGTTCGAAATTCGGTCCCCTTTCCGTATGGGGAAGCGCACTGATGACGGAATAATGGAGTGCGATTTTCCTGCCAATAGCTCCAATGGTTCATGTTGGAAAACTGATACTTTGTCACTATTGACAGATATTAAATTAGCTCGTACATCTTATACAGAAATCAAGAAATGGTAGTAGGCTATCAAGCTGAAAGACACCTTGAAACCGTGTCGAAGCGAAAGGTACCATCGAATGATGCTGAATATTGTGATGGATTTGTTGATTGCGGTGAACAATATTCTCACTTTCTAAAGGAACGAAAACAAGATTCAAATTATCACTGCTAGAGAAATCAAGAATATTTCTAAATCCCCTTTTTTATGTAAAAAAAAAAACAACTATTGAATGCGTGATTGTGATTGTGATTATTAATTGGATTTATAAAAGGAAGAATCTGTAGCATATTTGCTGTTTTATATTAAATATTATTAAATGTATGTTTATCTTCTCCCAAGCTTGTGAGAAAAATACCATTTAAAAACTATCTTTGTAATATGAGGATTTATGAAATAAAATTGGCATATACATCAGAATCATTGCATACTATGTTTTATCAGTCAAAATTAGTTTTAATCGTTCATGAGAGCAACGATTTTTTCCAATTTTTGGTTTGGAAGTCATACCAATTTCGACATTTTAATCGGGTAAGACTAAAACTCTCATGCTAGGCTATTATCTAGAATGAAATATTTCATTTTTATTGCGAACTAAATATTTTGTCGACAAATTTTCAGCGTATGTCGAGCGGTGGCATTCACCCAGTAATGGAGACGCCTGGTACGCGTCAAAGTATATTGAAATTTCGACGAGTTTTAGCGATATCTTTTCGCCCAACGTAGCGCGCTTTCAAACATTCGCATAGTGAAATATTTGGATCTTTTATCCCCACAAAAATGCACACCAGGCCTTGATTAAAACATCACTCTTATATTTTTCCCTCCTGATGATAATGTTAACGCTCCTGGCCCAAGACTACGTCTACATCTATTCTCCCCAAGCCCGACGTCGAAGTGTGAATTTTTTATACATTCCTCAAAAATGGAGGGCTTAATCTGCAGGATGCTTACACAAATTATTTATGGACAATCATTTCGTGGTTTATGGCAGAACCGGCTTGCCTCGCACCCTGCTGATCGACCGACAGCTGTGCTTTAATCTAATAAATAAAACCTAAACTCTGCGCCCGGACTGCGTCGGAAGCACATTCAATACTGACCTACAAATCGTGGGTATTTGTGTTTTTCTTTTCTCTCTTCTCTTTCCGTACGCTCTGTTAAATATACTATTTGACGCCGTACCCGGACTCCCAGATTAGTCTTAGGATGAATGAAAGAAGCGAAACCAAGCCAGCGGTTGTACAAAATAACGGCTTGTGGGATTTGCTGTGGCTGTTGTTTCTTCTCTTGCCATGAACCTCCCCAGGCACGTAAACTGATTACGAAATTGAAGCTTTGCTGTATACGAGACCCCGACGCCGTGGTTCGTTGCACATTAACGGCCCAACCTGATGAGCCGCCTTGCTTACTTTATTGGGTTGATGTAATAAAAACTGAGCTCCCTGGTGATGTATTCGATACATAATTCTGTTTACATGAAATTAATATTTTTTATTAGGATGTACTGTGCCATTATCCTTTTACAGGCTCACTAGTAACATTAGTAAAGTGTTGAAACAGAACACAGTAAATAACAGCACACCTTCACATGCAAATGGGTGACTTCGAGTTAGTGAGTGACGGAACTTTTCGGGCAACCCCCTTAGCCATTCGTTTCATCTAAAGCTAGCCACATAAAAGTAACCAGCCATGGGTAAGCTAAATAGGATGAACGATACCAAAAGGCATTAATGTGACACTCAAGGGATGGGCAAGCAGCCGAGCCCGCAACTCCTTTCGAAACTGATGATGGTGAAAAATAGCCTACAGACAAATCACCCTCCTAGTAAAGCTCTGAGCAGCTCTTACCTTTCCGACCGAAAAGACCTGACCGCCGCAGGGTAAAGGGAAGAATAATTTCGCCATTAATGAGTTTGGCTTTATCTTGTTGAAATTTGATTAAAATGCTCCGTTTCTGATACGTAATAAATTTAGTAAACTATTTTGGAAACGATTAACCAACTACAAACATTCTCTTGCTTACAGATACAGCCCAGGTTTGACGATAAACAACATCAAACAGGTCATCAATGAAACAATTGAAACCAATATATGTAAGTATTATGATTTCCGGATTAATCTTTGACCCGTTCCTATACCTGATTAAATCAAACACTATCAATCAATGTATCAATTGATATCAATAAGGCATCAGTTGATGTGATACCTGATCAAATCAAATATTGTATTTTTTTTTGCTGTATTTCTCCACTCCATCGCTGAACAGTACGGAAACCCGCACCGACGCGCCTACGAGAGCTGATCCGCCAGATACGTGCCTGCCGAACGGCAGCCGAGGAACGCGCGGTGGTCAACACAGAATGTGCCTACATCCGGAGTACCTTTCGGGAGACGGACTGCATTTGGAAATGCCGCAACATGGCCAAACTGCTGTACATCCACATGCTCGGCTATCCGGCGCACTTTGGGCAAGTGGAGTGCCTCAAACTGGCCGCCAGCGCAAAGTACACCGACAAGCGGATAGGCTACCTGGGGGCGATGCTGCTGCTGGACGAGCGAACCGATGTCCACGTGCTTCTCACAAATTGCCTTAAAAAGTAGGTAGAATTAAACTAAAAATCTAAAATATGCCGATGTCCCTAAGCGTTTAGCAACCATTAGTATAAAATCAGTATAACAATTAGTATAAATTTGCCTTCTTCAGGTCAAATTTGCGATCATAAATTATTATATTTTATTCCAAAACTACTGCTAAAATGCACCAAAACTTATAAAACAGCGATAAAGTTGACGTTTGCATAGCAATCTGGTTCGTCATGGTTCATTATTTCGGAAAGTTTTGCACTCAATTTACGAACAACCCCTCCGCCTGCACCTTCATTAAGCCGCTAATGAGAGCCTCACAGCTTCATAAGCGTATGAGCATAATGCTGTCAGTTTCTGGTGTAAAAACTTTCAACGGAAATATGACACTCTTAACAGCTATGTGACGTCAGCTTGGATTGCGTTTCAACGCGACTTGCCAGCGAAAACAAAATGTTCAACGTTCATCAATCTTACGCAAGCAAACACGGTGTGATTGTTTGTTCTTGTTACGAAGAACAGAGATAGAATCATAAGTTGGATGATGTTCCAACAAATACACTTCCCATCACTGATGACTTGATGTCAACTTTTGCTGCACCAAACCGAATGCGTAAAATTTTTACTAACCGCAAAATTTCCATCAAATTGTCCACCATCCAGCGATCTCAACAGTCCAACGCAATTTGTCGTCGGTACGGCGCTTTGCACGCTGGCCGCCATCGCGTCTCCCGAGATGGCCCGCGACCTGTGCAACGACGTCGAGCGTCTAATCGTCTCGACAAACGCGTTTCTGCGCAAAAAAGCGATTCTCTGTGCCTTTCGGTTTATTCGCCGCGTGCCGGAGCTGATGGAGGACTACCTGCCCAAGTGTGAGGTGTTTCTGGCGGACAAAAACCACGGCATACTGATCGCCACCATCACGCTCATCACGGAAATGTGCGAACAGAGCTCACCGGTGCTTCGGTACTTCAAGTCGATCATTCCGACGCTGGTGCGCATGCTTAAATCGCTCACCGTTACCGGCTACTCGCCGGAGCATCTGGTCAGCGGGGTAAGCGATCCGTTTCTGCAGGTGAAAATCCTTCGCCTGTTGCGCGTGCTCGGCCACGGCGACCCGACCCAGACGGAGATCATGAACGATGTGCTGGCACAGGTCGCCACCAGCACCGAGACGAGCAAGAACGCCGGCAATGCCATCCTGTACGAGACGGTCCTCACGATCATGAACGTCGAGTCGGAGAACAGTCTGCGCGTGCTGGCGGTCAACATCTTGGGACGCTTTCTGCTGAACAACGACAAAAACATTCGCTTCATCGGGCTGCTGACGCTGGTCAAAACCGTGCACAAGGACATGACGGCGGTACAGCGCCATCGCATAACGATCCTCGAGTGCCTTTCCGATGGTGATCCGTCGATACAGCGTTGTGCCATGGAGCTGTCGTTCACGCTCATCAACACGCAGAACATCGAGATGGTTGTGCGGGAGCTGCTGCGCTATCTCGAATCGACTGACGCTGAAATGAAAGCGCTGTGCAGTAGCAAGATCGTGCTGGCCGCTGAAACCTATTCGCCCTCGATCCATTGGCATTTGGATGTGCTGTTAAGGATTCTCACGATCGTAAGTTACCCGAGAGAGTAAAACGTCGGTCCTTCGCTAACGTAAACATTCATTATTTAGGCTGGAAACAACATCCGGGACGACGTGATCTCATCGACCATACAGCTGATCTCGAACAGTCCCCAGCACGAACAGCGTTTCATCACCGACAAAATGTGGGAAGCCATCATGAACATGAACCAACTCGAGAACCGTCAACCGCTGGTGCAAGTGGCCGTGTGGACCATCGGCGAATACGGAGAATCAGGAGGATTCGACGGTAAGAAAAGAATTAATGTTACTAGCTACGAAACAATTTAATATTTTGTAAAACAAATAATGTCGATGAAGCGTACTTAGCTAATCGTACGCAAAGCATAAAACAGCTGAAAACGCAATACCAAAAGCAAAAAAGTAGAATGAATTGTTGCATTTACACAACTTTTTGAATTAGGGCTGTGTGACATCTAATTTTCCTACTCGCTCCTTCATCCACGCAATTGCTTCTCAATATTTTACCTTTTACTTTCGTCGTTTTTCTAATCGATATTTCGTATTGCTGTAAGCTTGGTTAAAGAATGTTCTATCAATTAACGCTAATTTGATGGTGCATTAATAATAACGATGCCATCTCCATTAACTATTTACATTCACATGCAGGTTGATAGCCATTATGAGAATTGCTCAGACATTATCAAAAGACTATCCTTAATTGGATGAAAGTAGTGAGCACTAGTTGATTGGATAGTAATTATCGATTCGATGGCTTTGGATGAACTTCAACAGCTTTCCTACAATCTACCGATGTTAAAGCAAACTAAAGACGATCATAATTTTTATTCCGCTCTACAGAGTACGAACTTATCGAGCACTATCGGCAACTATTGTGGGCTCCTCAGCTTTCCATCACCACCAAACAATACATTCTGGTGTCGTTGGCGAAAATCAGTGTCAGGATAGATGGTTGCACACCGTAAGTAAACTTTTTCCAGGTTCAAAATGCTACCATTATGTTAACGATTGACTTCATGTGCTTTTTCCACATTTCAGGGATATTCAAAACATCATTAACTCGTTCCGTGTACACATGAACATCGATCTGCAGCAGCGTGCGAACGAGTTCTCGCAACTATTCACCAATTACAAGCACCTGCGGACATCGCTGCTAGAAAAGATGCCAAAGTTAAAGCTATCTGAGCTAACGACATCCGAATACAATGCGGACTTTGCACCCGGATCGTCTTCGGAGACGGAACAAAAGCAAGAAGAAACCGTACCTGCATCAGAGCCATCGGTAGGAACAACTCGGAACGTACTGCTTTTCCTTTCGTTGTCTATAATGTGCTGCTTTTCCTTTCAGAACCAGGATATTCTGCTGGACTTACTGGGCGACTGTTTTGCCAGTGATGGAAACGGCAACAATGCCCTTGCCGTTGTGCCCGCAACCCAATCAACACAACCGTATCTATCGACTAGCTTTAACCATAGCGGACTATCCTCAAATAACAACAACGGTCCCAGTGGAACCGGTGTTGCCAACAACTTTATGGATCTGCTAGGCCTTACAGCACCCAACCAAACGTATCAGACAATCCATCACCCATCGGCAACGGCCGCAATACCTGCAATCAGTGTCTACCAGAAGGATGACATACACATTCAGTTCCTCATTCATCCTAATGTTACCGTTGACCAGCAAACACCGTACCCCACGGCTCGCATCACGGTGCAGACGACCAACGGTTCGCAAGCAACGATCGAAAAATTCCTCTTTCAAGCTGCCGTACCGAAATCTTTCGTACTGACACTGCGTGAACCGTCCAGCTTGGTGATGCCCCCTGGGGGAACGATCATGCAGGACCTGTTAATCGCTCGTCAAGCCCCACCTGGTCCTAGTGGTAATGGTTTACGTATGAAAGTTCGCTTTTCTTACGAAATCGAAAACTACTCCATGATGGAGCAAATCGATGTCAACGAGTTCCCGAACGGGTTTCTTCTTCAGTAGCATCTGAACGATAGACGGTTGCACGGAAATGGTTCGAGGATGATCGAAATTCCCAAACGAGAAACGAGAGCACGGGGTCGCCTTAATGTAAAACTAAAAACTAATAAACGTATGCATCACTTAAACGAATTAATAATGGTACAAAACACCTCCAGGACGAAATAGTACATCGCCGGTAGAGCTGTGAACTGTAAATTGAAATCTTTTTTGCACTCTACAACGGTTATTGAGCCAATTGACATACCTTTTTTATAATAATACGCAAAAAATAACTGATGTTGTTATCTGGAACCATGCTCAACATAAAAAACTGACCCTAGATTCCCACACATTATCTATCTATACAATTCGGAATACGGGTTTGGGGTAGCCAACACGTGTGATCAGAATGTATTTTAACTAGAAAAAAATGTCACCCACCTAACTAGCTATCGTGTACGCGAAAATTGGACCAAGAACTTGACCAGATGCTGTAAGCGTTTATCCAGTAGGTTTTCCAGCATCACCACCTTTATCATTCATCAAATAATTTCAAAGTGAAGGAAAAACATGAGCACAAAAGAAAAATACTTCACCACAAGGAATCCGTGTTTAGTAAACCTCTTTAGATATCGGACATCTAGCATTTTAATGACTGAAAAACTCATCACGTTTTCCATCGTGTAAGCATTTCGTGGTCACGGATCTTGGTTTAAATTATAAGCTACTTTTATTCACAAATAACATTCAAATGTGATTGGAATAAAAAAATCAACTTCTTATGTAGCATACTATCTGCGACGAAGAGGATGGTAGAAAAATCTAGGGTTCTGTAGCGTGCACCTTTAACATAGCTCAAGAGGAAAAACTCTTCTTCAGCGTGATAAACTATAGATTAAAGAACGAAAGTAAACAATAATGTGAATTTTGAAAGTAAATCAAATGTAACGAATAAACTGGAAAGGAGAGCCAGAGGCTTCGGGCGTTTATGAAGCGAGTTTTTAGAAAACGTACAACATTTTATTGTGTTTTCGTTTGTTATTATAGATGCTCTATAAAAAAGGAATACTTGAAATAAAACTTCTCCAAAACCCGTTTTGCGTTTGTGTCAATATATTAATCCATATTTAATCCAAATGAACGAACATAACACGCACTACAAATTATATCGGATAAGGATGGTTTCCGGCGGGAACATCACATATCAATTTATCTCCGTATTATCGCTTCTTGTACATCAAATTATCACCGTATGTAAGAAAAACAGAAGCCACTGAAACGATTGCTGATACGAACGATAAAATTAAAAAAGAGCACGGAAAAAAAGAATCTCTAGCGAGGCTATCAATTCAATCCGTGGGATTTTGTATGACGATCAACAAGAAGTCCTTGTCGGGAGCGACCATGATTTCATGCTTCTTTGACCGCACCCGCAGGAAAGACAAATCGTTTGAAGGATCCAAATCCCGCACCACCGATCGGGCCTTATCGGATAGCTGGCTCATCAGACCGGCGTACTGCACTGTGGACGTATTGTCGAGGGTGCTTTTCACAGGGATACCTATGGTAGAGAAAACAATCACATGCGAGATTAGAACACCATTGCAACGTTTTCAATCACCGTTGGGGCAGCGTCAACAGCACCAAGCCGACTATTGATGACATCATCTATGCCCCGTTAGATCCAACGTACCTTCATTGTTGACTACAATAGTTCCGACGACACCCTTGTGCGATTGAATCCTTTTCAGCGTTTCTTCAACTTCTTGCGACTGGTAAGATGGGAGATAGAAACCAAATAAAATTGCAGAAGAATATCTCCGTTAACTTTCTCACACACAGGTGATAGGTTTTGGTTTCTTTTCGTCTTTACTTACCATTTTTAAGATGTAATGAAGACACTTATGCTGGAAAGCGAAAGCACCCTGGATGATTTCGTTTGATGTAGAACGACGCAAACTGGTAGTGCAAAGAAACACAGCACTGAGTTTTGTAAAAATAAAAGGGTTTCTGCTATTAAAACAACTTCAGTGGATTTTTTTCACTTTCGGCCAACTACGAATCGTTGTTTTGTTTTGACAACCAAACGTAGCGTTACCATGATGACAGCCCGGATGGGTAACGGCGTTATGAAGGAATGGTGAATTCATGTATGTGGTGAATTTGGCTTGGTTTAGGAATGAAAGTGATTTTGAAAATGTTGTGTTGTTTTAGCACTCGTAATATTTGAAGTAGAAACATTACAACAAATTTGTTTAAATAAAGTAAAAATCTATAGAGTATAAATCAAATTATTTTGTTTTAATTTGAAAAACAACACAAAAAATTACAATAAACAGTTGAATGGAATTATACCACAGCTGTTTCAATATTCTAAAATGAATCAAGCAAATGTATGCATTTCCTCGATTCTGGTGGCGCCAAGTGAAGAGCAACACGTGCTATTTATAAGTCACAAATAAAGACAAAACCACTGTAAGGCGCCAACATCCTATGTTTGTACAAGATAAAAAATCGCCCTCGTGCTTTTCATTTCTTGCCATCACATACAACTACATCACACATTGCGCCATTCGTTGCGATATTCCGTCATAACGCTAATCTCGAAATAATAACACCACATAAACACCACATGTTGCTTTTAAAGTAGTTGGACACGATTACAGTCTGAGAGCATTGTGATTCATTCAATTTACTCCTTTTCTGAGTCTATCAGTTAGTGTGTCAAGAGAGAAGATGGCTACAACGGCAGCTCCCTACAGAAGCTGCTCATTTTCATCCCCAAATAGCTCTCCACATGGTATTTATCACGAGAACGATAGCGGTGCCGTCTCATAGATCATGGTAGGAATGTTTACATGCTTTATCTCCGTTACTCTTTTGTGTCAACCATACGAACGAAGATAACATGCAAATAAAAAAAGCAAGTAACACTCCTTCAAAACACATCTTTCTGAAGACCTTCGGTTTTAAAGGCACAAACTCCAAATGGTCCCAGTTCAGTGCAGATGATGTAATAGATAACATCGTTTTCTCTCAAGTTCTGTAAAGTTTTGTTGATTGCATAAATAGCCCAGGCTAACGCTACCATTGCTGAAGCGCAGGTCCATCGTGGCCCACAGACTGTATGTCGACAGCATAGACGGTGAAAAGAGACTCCACCCCGTTAGAAAGGAAAAGTGAGAGCGGGAAAAATGAGACAACGATAGGTCGGAGAGCGTACAACGTGCGCCGAGTCCTGGTTAGGATACCACCGCGTGTCCTTACTCTTCGTTATCAGCGACCAGTCGCTTCAAAACGCTGATTACTTCGCCGACGTGATTGACATCAACTTGACGCCAAGTAAAGTGCTTTCGTGAAGGATTTAACGTCTCGGTAGACTCGCAACATTAAGTGCAGCGGACACGTGAGAGAAATCGATTTGGTTTACCGCTTTTCGATTAAGGATATTTTAACGAGAGCCGATAGAACGCCACGAACGGGAGTAAAACGGCCACTGCCCAAAAGCAGAATAACCAACACTCACAGTGTTTGGAGGCCAGTTTTTTGGCAGAACAGTAATCGATATTTACTGCTACGCGTAATGCGAAGGTGAATAACCTTCTACGTAGACCTTTTTGAAAAGCTAACTTAACTACCGCAAAATTCCGTCCTGTGTGGGCAAGCCGCAGCATTTTTAAAGAGTTTCTCGACGTGAAGTGACTTAGTTAAGCAGACCTTGCGATGCATATTTCTCGTGTATGTGCAAATTTACCAAACTTAACACATCATCTTCAGTGTGGCGCTGCAGTGGGTGTTGCTGGCCACGGATATAGGTCGTTTACAGGCATCCAAGGCGTTTTTTTGCTCGCTTTCGATGCATCATCTTCTGGAGCTGATTCGACGACATCGCAAAACAAACACAGGTAATAAATCAGTGATATTCCGAATCGTTGGCCATAGTAGAGATGATTGTGGGCAAGTGGTTAGCATCTCAGACGAGCGAAAAACAAAACAAGCATAAATGCGGCGCGTGTCGGCAGGGAGCGAAACGATGGCCCAGCTGTTTCTTTGGCTGTTGACTGGCTGCATACTGACTCATAGCTGCGTTATTTGGACTTATAAGTTTTTAAAATATTGTATAATTTAAATTTAGATTTATTTAGATAATTTTAGCAATTTTATGTACTTATCTCCCCCAGGTTTTGGACACCACCAACACGATCTTACAGCCAAAAAGCTCACTTCTACAATGTGGATCGAAAGCGCCCTCCACCACAGGCGGATGAGTAAGTATGCGTAAATTAAGAGAAAAAAAAACTTGTTCACCACACCATAAGCCATCACGAACTCGGTGTGTCCAACATTCTCGTGGAGGACCAGCGACGTTTCGTACGTACAACATACACGTCAGAATCACGCGCTGCTGTCAGCTTCTAACTGGTTTCATGTAAATTACTACCGAGACGCATTACAATGATGTTTACCCCCTGCGCCGTTGTGGCTGCCATAATGTTTGTCCAGTGTCCAAGATTAGACGTAGCACCATAGTCGGTTTGTGCGAGCATCTTTAATTTTTTTTTATGTTGATTTCGAACCATGCATTCCTCTGGCAGGTAACACGATACGCGCCACAATGAAAAGGCAAAAAAAAAACGTAAACCACTCGTCGTTGATCCAACCAACGCGTCACGGATTGGCTAATGTTTTCAAATCAATTAACACCTTAGCCGCCTCCCACACCACGCAGAACGGTGATGACGTAGAAAACCTCAGGGCGAACGTGACGAACGATACAGAAATGGGCTCGACTGGTCTGGTGATCAGTGTGTATAAATGAAAAAAAAAATGACTGCACAAAATGGACTCATTTGTAAACAACTTGCTTTTGTAGCTTTTGCCCAAAAACTACGTAAAAATACGCCTCACGCTTTCTTTCCGCTACATGGCTTGATTACTCCTCTTGCCGCAGGGCAGTGGCGCATGTTAAGAAACGATCTAAATATTGACCACCATTTAACGGCTACTTGCCATTTAATAGCGATAAGCGTTGTCACACACTAACAAAACCACGACAGCAACAAATAACAACCGTAAATGTAAAGTAACAAAAACATCCACCCGCTACGCGCTCTCCCTTCGATGGTAGACGATCATTTTTGCACACCTTTTCCCTGCTCACTCATGGTAACAACGCTCGGATGCGATTGGCTCGAGAAGCTTCATATAACGTTCGCTCTGCAAACATCGCACCGGTGCTCGTAAACTCGATCGAATAGAAAGACGCAACGCGTGAAGCCTGTGCGAAGAAAAGCTGCTAATGTTTCAGTTGATATCGGAATCAAACTTCCTTTCCCTCCATCGCACCTCCAAACAACCCCACCTCCCAACAGCCAACGCTCCGATCAAGCCAACCCCAACGGATCGAACAAATAAAAAGCCGATCGCGACGATCGAATTTTTGATAGTGATCGATCGTTATCTATCGCGAAAGGTTGTGCGGAAATTTGTCTCCTCAAAGACACAAAGAATCTTTCGCTCAAACGGTGCGAAGCATTTCAAGTGTATCCCGATCGGCGTAAAAAAAAGCGCTGAAAGTGATTCCACAGTTGTTCGAACAGCAAAAGTGAAATATATCTCCGCCGACAATGGAAAACTTAATGCAGGACGATGAAAAAGAACGGCAAGATCTGAGCGAGGAATCGTTCCAGCAGCTGAATCGCACGAAAAGCAATGA
This sequence comes from Anopheles farauti, assembly GCA_000473445.2. Taxonomy (NCBI): domain Eukaryota; kingdom Metazoa; phylum Arthropoda; class Insecta; order Diptera; family Culicidae; genus Anopheles; species Anopheles farauti. Next base: position 25,456,175 of record KI915040.1, read on the forward strand.
AGTTACTCCACAACAGCGCGAAGCGTTTGTGAAGCTGTTGGCAAATTTTGTTAGGTATGGGGGAAACGTTGATGGATCGGCAAAACGATTGCAATTTATATGTCATAGCGTCAAAAGACTTTTTTCATGTGCTCACCTTTATCAACTCAAATTGCTGACACGTATTGCTAACGATGTTTCGGTGCTTTATTGTCCTATTTTTTTGCTGCGGCCTTATTGTAAACATTATAAAGGACGTGGTTTTCTATGCTGGATGTGTGAGTAGCCGCAACGGTGGATGTATTTCCGTTTGTAGTGATTTTTCCTACCGGTATACCTGATCGAAAAATAGTTTCAAAATTCTTATCATATCCACTCATGTTTGCAAAACAGCGCCCTAATCTTTTGTTTGCATAAACGAATTCGTCTCTACTGCATGAGAGTCCCGGTGTAGTGAAATCTTTTGTTATTTCTTAAGCGACAAACCCGACATCTGATCAATCGTTAATAGCTTGCCTTAAATAATTCGTTTTGTGTTCGTCCTCTTTCTCCAGACAACGTGATTCGGATAAAAAACACTCCGAGGATCAGCTGTTCAACATGTTCAAGAACAAGGACACGAACACGGTCAACATGGGAAAGTTTCTCGCGGTAAGTTCACACCCGTCACACCGTCCTGTCGCTTGGAAAATGTCGAATTTGGAACGGTTCTTTTTCTTGTGCAGGAGTTACGCACGATCGGCATTCGACGAACGGATCCCCGAATTCAGGAGATGATGGAGAACTTGAAGCGCGTGCACAAGCTGAACAACTACGAGCACGGCTCGCCGCACACGCAGCAACTGAACGAGGAAACGTTCAAGGCCGTGATCGCACCGAACATCGTACTGATCGCACGCGCCTTCCGCCATCAGTTTGTCATACCGGACTTCCAAGGTTTCACCAAAGACATCGAGGAGATCTACTGGAAGTGCAAGAGCAACGCGGACGGGAAGGTGGCGAACTACATCCCCCAGCTGTCCCGCGTCAATCCCGACTACTGGGGTGTGAGCGTGTGCACGATCGACGGACAGCGGTTCTCGATCGGCGACACGTCCGTGCCCTTTACGCTGCAGAGCTGCAGCAAACCGCTGACGTACGCGATCGCACTGGAGAAGCTGGGCGCCCAGGTGGTCCATCAGTACATCGGCCAGGAACCGAGCGGGCGCAACTTCAACGAGCTCGTGCTGGATTACGAGAAGAAACCGCACAACCCGATGATCAACGCCGGTGCGATACTCACCTGCTCGCTGCTGAAAACACTCGTCCACCCGGAGATGACGCTGGCCGAGAAGTTTGACTACGCGCAGACCTGGTTCAGCCGCATGGCGGGCAATGAACCGCTCGGCTTCAACAACGCCGTCTTCCTGTCGGAACGGGAAGCTGCCGATCGGAACTACGCGCTCGGGTTCTACATGCGCGAACACAAGTGCTACCCGGAGAAGGCGAACCTGCGCGAGTGCATGGACTTCTACTTCCAGATCTGCTCGATGGAGGCGACCTGCGACACGCTGTCGGTGGTTGCGGCAACCCTCGCCAACGGTGGCATCTGCCCGCTGACGGAGGAGCGTGTCCTGCAGTCGGAGAACGTGCGCGACGTGCTGTCGTTGATGCACTCCTGCGGCATGTACGACTTTAGCGGTCAGTTTGCGTTCAAGGTCGGCCTGCCGGCGAAATCGGGCGTGTGCGGTGGCGTTATGCTAGTCATTCCGAACGTGATGGGCATGTTCATGTGGTCTCCGCCGCTCGATCCGCTCGGCAACAGCTGCCGGGGTGTGCAGTTTTGCAAGGAGCTGGTGGAAGTGTTCAACTTCCACCTGTACGACAACATCAAGCACGGCTCGAACAAGAAGGACCCCCGCCGCCATCGCTACGAAACCAAGGGCCTTTCCGTCGTGAACCTGCTCTTCTCGGCCGCTATCGGTGACGTCACGGCGCTGCGCCGTCACAAGCTGTCCGGCATGGACATTACGCTGTCGGACTACGATGGCCGTACCGCGCTGCACCTGGCGAGTGCCGAGGGTCACTACGAGTGTGTCCGGTTTCTGCTCGAGCACTGTGGCGTGCCGCACGATCCGAAGGATCGCTGGGGCAATCGGCCGATCGATGAAGCGGAAACGTTCGACCACGAGGATGTCGTCGCGTTGCTGCGGCAGTGGGAGGAAAAGGTACAGAAAGCCAAAAGCTGCGACGCCAGCGAGACTGGGTACAACTCCGACCAAGATAGTGACGCGTCCAGTGGAAAGGAAAGCAAGGCAACGAAAGGGCCGGAAATTTTATCCTAATTTAGAACGACGCTAGGGGCCGACAAAAACCAACGACAATAATTATCACTGCGATTGGTGAGCGCATTATCTGCCTCATTCTACGTTATATTAGCAAATCCACCAGCAATTAGACGTTACCATTCGAGTACTCTCCTCACCCCATATCCACACAGTGTATTACATGTGTTTGTGTGTGTTTATAAAGCCTACATCATCGTCATTAGTGCATGTCAATTAATCGATAGCAAAATATTTAAAGCGAATGTGACACGCGTCCATGCATCGGGCCGAATAAATCATCAACAATAAAATTTCGTGAGACTGCAGCAACCAACGGAGGTGGTTTTTTATTGTACCTTTTCCTTGTCGCCTAGCGCACATCGGAAAACAAACGATCTTCCCCTAGCGAGTTTGATTCCTACAAACAAACGGCCGTCCCATTATCGGAGGTGAAAAACAAACACTAATTTCTAATGTGCCCTGCCTAATGACACATGTCGTTCCTCACCTAGCGGGAAAAGGGTTTTCATTAGCATAAAGGTCCCCTAGCTGTAGCCGGGACTATGCTCTAGCACCGCCGAATATCTACGATAGAAAAGGCAAGGTGTGGCTTTCACAAATCGATTCCACGTTACTGGGCCTTCGTTTCACGAACGTTTTGTGGTTTGGAAACACCAGCTTCAGTCTTGTGTGAACCATCGTTGTTGATTGAAATGGTAAGTATCGAAGTTTTCTTACTGCTCTACTGCTGCTAGAACATTTTGCGTTAGTGACAATAATTGCACAGCAAAACTGTTACACTATCTCAGGATAAACCGCCAAGCGTGCCTCCACCCGAGCCGGAACCAGAGCCAGAGGATTTACACGAAAAATACGTCGACCATTGCTTCGAGCGCATTAAAAATGTGCGCTTGGTGAAGGAAGTGATCGTAATGAACGAAAGTGGCCATCCAATTAGGAGTACGATCGAAAACGTGAAGGATGCGATCACGACGGCTGGGCTGTACGCCAGCTTAAAGGATAAAGCGTGCTATTATCTGAAGACAATTGATACGGCCGACGAGTTTCTGATGCTGCGCATTAAAACACGTAACAACGAGGCCATCATTAGCACCGATCCGGACCATGGCTTGCTGTACATCACCGTGCAGGTGCCAGAGTGAAAGAAGGTCAATGAGGATACAAAAAAATATGGAAGAAATTATATTTGTTTGAATTCCTTCGATTTAAATTTCTTATTCGAAATTGTAAATGTCCCGAATGCTTTATTTTTAAACAATTGGAATGCGTTTTGTAGAAACTCGACATACATACATGATTTGGAACAGAAAAAATATTGTGAAAAATAAAACAAACAACCAACTAATTATTCATACAAATTCAAAAAAGCGTTTAAATAAATCTGTACACAAAAATATTTATAACGAGCGAAATTCAAAAATCATTTCTTGTAGAACATGTCACCAAACATGACCGATGATTCTTTGCAGTGAAAAACACCTGTCACGATAGCTCGCCATATGACGCGTGGACTGACGAACCCTGCCTCTTCGCATGCATCACAATGGTTCGCTTTCACATGAAGCTCTGATTGTTTTCCGCAGTTGAACATTTCAAAATAATTGTATTCCTGTTAGGAAGTCTATTAATTAACTCATTTATTTAATATTAATATTAAGAAAGCTTATTCCTTTTAAAATACGAATTATCTACCTATATTTTTCTTGCTGTTAGTAAAAATATGTGTGTTTTAAATTCGAATACTGATAACATAATGCTGCTCTTGTTACAACCATCCAACTCCGATTATTTTTCTGTTCATATTAGTCACACAGTTGCTTTAGATAAGCGCCAACCCCCGGTACATCAGCGTTCGGAGCCTGCTGCATTTGAATCGGCCGTCGTGGTACGGAATCGTGTGCTCCCGCTCGCACCATAATATTTTGGTGCCAGCTTTTCCAGCCCAACGGGTTGATTTCCTTCGCTACGACGGTTCGGACGGAAACGGCCGAAGGAAAATCTGATTAGTCGAGTGTTCGCATCGGTCGCGGTCGGTTCTCGTGCCACGAACAGGGTGGTTGCTACCGATACGGGAGGGATTGCTGCTGTGCGCGCGCGTCTTCCAAACAGCCTGCTTGTTTTTTGTTGTTGTTGTTGAGGTTGTTTGCCATCGATTGTTCTGCGGGGTGGTGAGTTTCGCGTGCGTGTTCGTCGTCCGCCTTCCGGCCTTCTCGACCATGGAGCAGCAGCGACAGCAACACAAACTACTGTCGAGCCCACTCCGATGCAGGCGCAAATGAGCAGCAAGTGTTGTGCGTGTTAAAATTGATTACTAAGTTCGCAAAAAATATATATATAAAAAATACCCAATCCGGCCTTGGTGTGCAGTGTACGTGAGTGAGCTTGTGAGCTTGTGAGCAGCGCCCTATTTCCTGCCCGCAATCGATCTGCATATTGTGTTACCGGAAATCGATTTCGGGATGCTCGATCCGTGAGACCATCGATGCACCTTGCAGCCGCGCCTCCAACACCCTCTGTGTGCCTCTGAGGGCAAGGTTATTTGGCTTCAAGTGTGTCTGTGTGTGCGTGTGTGCCGACAGCCTATGCGAAACCATTTGCGTGTGCACGTGTGCGTCTAACGGGGGAAAGGGGAGAGATGTATGTGCAAATGAGTGTGCCACCCCGTTTGTATACAGAAGCGTAAACGCGTAAAAGCAACGAGCAATCGGCATCGCCTACTACGAGCTGCTCGGGCTGCTCGTGTCTCACTTCCACAAAACACACATACATACAAGCACAAACGAGCCTGCACGGGAGGCTGCTGTGAGCAGGCCAGCCGCAAAAACGCACCGGAACGAAGCAGGTAAATTGTTGTCAGGCGAACACAGATGAAAAATATGCTTCCCGATCGATTCTGCCGCTCCTGCCGCCTTCTCCGCCGAACGGTCGGCAAAGCATCCTAGTAAGCAGCAGCAGCACGGCTTGAAAAAAAGGATCAATGGGTGTAGGAGAGCGCGTGTGTCGGCGTGCCAGTGAGCGAGAGAGAGAGAGAGAGAGAGCTTTCTCGAGCGCCCTCATGCCTGCTCGTGTGCGCGTGCTATCCTTCTTTAACTGCTCCGACAAAAAAACGGGTTCTCTTGCAAGTGCCTTTGCACGGCCAAATAGGTGACAGGGTCAGGAAGGGGGTGTGTGGGGTGGCAAATAAAAAATATTCACCCCTCGTGTGATGAAATGCATTATTTCTCCCCCCCCTTGCATGGTTGTGTCTGTGCGTCTGCGGGGGAATTCACCGTCCCGGATTTATCGCGATTCCGCCTGGCGCTGCTTGCTCCGCCGCGGGTTCCGCTTGTTCGACGCGCGCGTATCGCACCGCCGCGCTTCTTCGCCATGCGCCGCGTCCATGTGTGTGTGTGTGTGTGTGTGTGTGTGTGTGCGGCGCGGCGAGGCTCTAGCGACGGGGCTTCCGTGTGCGCGTGTGCGTGAAACGTCAATGCTTGCTTTGAGGGTCGTCAAGTGATAAGATAAAAAACAACGTGTGACACACCACGGCTCGTGTTTTGCTGGCGGCTACAAGCCTAAAAACCAACAACAAGAACAAGAAAACGAATGATTTTTTTCGTCGTGATTGTATGCTTTGCTAGACGCAATGTTGAGGTGACGCACCGAAGCACATCATCGACCGGTGCAGCAGTCATTGATGGTACCGTCATGAATGGTTTCGATTCATTCAATGCATCGTTTAAGGGGAGGGTGTTGGCTGCCACTAATAACACTGCCGCACAATCCCATAAAAACAGTAAAATTAAATGTATTTTTTCATAATTACACCCACTTCTGTTGCAACTCAAAGCAGCTCGGCGGCACGCTGGTATGTCGAATGAAGAATGAGACTTCACTTTCACACGACTTCATCTCATCTCGCACTCCGATAGTGAGAAGAAATCTAGAGGCTCGCCACCGAGCACGAGCGAGCACTGGCCGTTCTAGACCGAATCGAACGCGCACCTGCGTACTCGATGCGAGAATTCGGCTGCCGATGTGTATGTGTGACCCCTTTTCTTTGGCTTTCAATCTCGCGTTCTTGCAACGGTTTCTCCCGCAGCCTCATCAACCCGTATCAGCATGTAACGCGAAGGCGTCAGAAAATCTGTAAACGTTAGATCCATCGTACACGCGTGCATGTGGAACTGGCTCGTTTCTTACCCCCGAAATATCCGCCCCCCCTCCCGGATGTGTTTCGTCGCCGGGGCCGGGAAACGTTTGGAACCAGTTTTTCTACTTCCATGCCTCCGTTTCCCACACGATCCGGGTGGTGCATATTCATAGTGCTAACTCTCTTTCGCTCGTACCGTGTCCGATTTCGCTGGCCCTGGGAACTGCTCACACATTGGACAATGCTTTACGATGGTTCGGGCCCTTTGGGGTTAGTTAGAAACCTGACGCTGCGAAACCTCGAATCGCCGCTGTCGGTGGCAAATAGGCAATGTGCGAACTTCAGCCTACAGCCGTGCCAGAAGTGCAGAGTCGGAATTCTTCTCGAGACTACCGAAAGCCCTAAATACTGGGACACCGGAAGAAAAGACAAAAAACAAGAGACAACAAAAAACTGAAATAAATACACGTACTCGAACGCACTGCTGAAAAACGAACGTAAAAAAAAAAACACAAAACCAACCAAAAAGAAATAGGAGCTGCTTATGTTGCTCTATTTCCTTGCCGGGTCTATTTTTTTTTTGTTTTGCTCTTCCGCCGCCACTCCTGCCGGAACCAAACAAGTGCTCTTGATTCGCTCGGTTCTTTCGTATCCTCATCCAGGTTTTTTACCCTTTTTTCGTTCCCTCTCACTCGCTATCTGTCTTTCTCTCTCACACACAGACATACTTATTTTATCTCTCAAAGCTCAAGTATCGCCAGTCAATCCGCTTAGTGTTCCCGGGCAGGCACTTCACGACAGGCGGGTACTTAAGGTTTAGGATTTATCGTTGGCAAGAAACCTGCGACAGGTTCTTATGACAAAACAACGGTCTGGCATCTGGTGAGAAAGAGAGTGTACGTAAGGTAGCAGCATCGCAAGGCATCGTGTCCATAATTTCTCGCTTTACTGTAATTTCAGCGAAGAGGAGCCTCTGATTGAAATTTGTCCATTATATTTTACGTAACCGTTGCTAACAGCAACAACGTTGTTTTATCACTTTGTTTATCACTCAATCGGCCGTCCGCGTACAACCGAGCACAGCATAACATTGACATTGAACAGATTGAATTTCTCGGACCTTAATCCCGGCGACATTGCGCAACGCCAAGCCCTGTGTCTGTGACAAATGAGGCCAAGGAAAGTGGTTCCTCGTAACTACGTAAACGCCGATGGGTAAAAGAAGTGCTAGAAATGAGCAAGTTTTTCCGTTGTTTGCCCATCTCACAAATTGGACATAAATTGCAAACTAACTTTCGGCTTTCGCCGAGAACGTATTGGCGTAAGAGAATTAAGTTTTGCAGCTGAAAAGTTTGCTTTGGTAAGCCTTTTTTTTTAATGAAGAATATTTCAAAGAGAAGAACCGAATCAACGCCAACTCTCGGTGCTATCGTTGGCGTCGTAGTTTGTTTGTTTTGGAACCAATCGTAACCTTCGGAATCGAAAACTACAAACATACGAAAACAATCGCTATGGTTGAAAGATTTTACCTTCCCCGAACCCTGTATGTTTAAAAACAAGTTTCGTTTGCCTCATACATATTTGGCGTGACATTATCGAATCGAACCGGAACAAACGCGCGACTATAGTGTCGTGAATTCAAATTTCAATTCAACATTCCAAAATGCCTGCATTCGATGATAGCCAATATAGGAGGAGAGTTAGATGGAAAAATCTATACTACATCCTCCCCCCCCCCCCCCCCCCCCCCCCCCCCCCCGTTTGAATGTTGCGTTTCGGTGCACAAAAAAAAAGAAGAGAAAAGCGAAAGCTAAACAAAGGGCAACATTGATCCATTTGTATCGACCTTGAGTGGAATTTTCCGATGGATGACTCACCCATAAAGCTGTTGGGAGAGAAAAAAGTTGGTTTTGCAGCCCGGAGGAAAGGTCTAGAAAATGGTGCGTGCTGAAAGCGAGCATCCGAATGAAGATGATGGCGATGGCGAAAGAATGTTGCCCGTGATGTGTTATTTTATGATGACTTCGGTTTTTATATGTGCCTTTGTTGCTGTTACTCACAGATTGTACGGTCACCGCCACCATTCTCAGCAATGTCTGCAATGGCACCACGACCGTCGCCAGTTCTCGGTCAGCGATGGTTTTTTTTTCCTGTTGCCTTTCTCAATTGATTATTGGGCACAACCGACCGACACCAGATCTTCGTTGCACTGACTGCGATGACTCAGCGGTAGTGAGCTGGGCCAGCACGTCCCGTCGAATGTTTCCAGCACAGAACACTCTGCCAAACCTCCTCCGTATCAGCCATCTGAGGCAGGCTTGGTAAGAATTTTGCAGATCGTTGTGATAACATTTTGCATTCGCTGCAGAACCGCTAGCTGCGACCTTTAACCTTAAGGGGTGTTGGAAATCGAGCTCCGAGCTCCCGGCCTCTATCATGAAGGTTTTCGCAGTGGTATTAAAAACATCCACTAAAATAGACAACCTTTTGTTGCTGGGGAGAAATAAGTTTTTCTCATCAGTCACTCAAGCACTATTTCTGCTACAAGGCAAAACCTAAACCGGGATCTAAAGATAAAATTTCTTTTCGTTTGCTGAAACGCGTGAAGCAGATTACTACTACAACGGCGCTATTGTTTTGCAGCCTCCGATGCTCGTCACAACCCCGTTCGTCCTGCAAAAGTGGGCCAACAAACTTGCGCTCAGCACAACACCCCAACCCGTTCTGTAGGGTGTTGGGTTGGTATCTCGCAGCACCGCAGCTCGTGAGCATTAGAACAAACAAACGCCTAACTGGCTGCATTCAACTGCGAGCAGCGTGTTCGCTTTGTGTTTCGCTTTGGTGGCTGTCTGTGTGTTTGTGTTTTACTTTTTGTTATTGCACTTAAGAAAATCCCGGCTTCCGTTTCCTTGCCAATGGTGACGCGGAAAGACATTACACGGATTGGATGTTTCAATCCGCACAGCGGAACTAGGTCGCTAGTGTTGTTTTTTTTTTTTGTTGAACCCTTGTTATCTTACCCAGTCACGGCAAGCTACCCGGTTTTGACGGGAAGCAACGAAAACGATTCTGCCTGCGGATTTGCTCACACCGTTGGATTTGCTCTGTGTGAGGCTTCCCGGCGCAAATACAAAACGTAGCATCCCCTCGCTAGATCGGTTCATGGCCGAGGGTGGGATATTTGTTTTTTTTTTTTTGCATGTTGTGTGTGGTTTCTTCCACTGATCTAAATGTCCTGGTTTTCCCAGGCACAAACACGCTTCACTCGCTGGCGGGTACATGTTGCTTTCCCGCTCGTCTGCTCCGCTGTAGTCGTTTTAGATCATGAAAAGGATACGGGCTCGTACGTCCACCGCGGCATCCACCCGGGGGTATTATAGAAACGTCAACACCGTCGAGCGTGTAGCGAGACCCTTCCGATAAGTGTACGGGTTTGATTGTGGGGCACTGTCCAGCGTCCAGCAGCAGCAGCATCATGGGAGACGTTTGCTGGTGCTCTTTTTCCACCTCTTTCGCTCCCACCGGGACCGCCTGCAGCCACAATGGGGTGAAGGTTAAGCCAACTAATCAACTGATGTCACCGGATCCCCCGGTTCTCCCGAGGATTCATCCATTTCTTTGAACACACTTTGAACCACCGGCAAACACCTGGCCCGGAAATCTCACGACCCTACGGTGAAGGAGTTTAAATATTTAGCAAACTATTTGCGTTCCGGGTTTTGCCTGATCGAGGCGAACAAAGCACATCTTCGATCGATTTTTTCGGGCCTACTTATAAATCCAATACTGTCTTGGGCTGGGGCTTGGAGTTTTGAGTTATCTCTCTGTGTGTGTGTGTGTGTGTGTGTGTGTGTGTGTGTGTGTGTGTGTGTGTGTGTGTGTGTGTGTGTGTGTGTGTGTGTGTGCGCTTGTATCTGAAAGGCGTTTCGCTTACCGTGGGCGAATTTTACATCATCATACATTACGTGGGCGTACCTGCAACAGGTACACGGGAACTTTCCTGTGCGTGTGTCTGTATTCGATGTTTGGAGATAAAAAATGGCTTTTCATGTTGCCAAAACGTGCTCTGAATTGAAATGCGGGGAACAGTTTTAAATTTTCACCCAACTGGAAACGGACTTCTGCTGCATAAGAAGGCCGGACGTTTAAGTCTCTTAAGCTAGGTCGTTGAAAGCATCGTTGAAACCCAAAACCCCTTGCGTACGGATCGTACGTAATTAGCAAAGTTCGTAAGTGCCATTTACCCGATTGTCGCATACCGTAGCAAGTTTGATTTTATTGGAAAACTTTCCGACGGACGACACCTACGGACTGGTAAAAGTACGCTGGGTGTTTTTTTTTACTCCTGGGAGATTGAAAGTATCGCGAGTAAAGAACGGCAAATAAAGAACGAACATCTTTAGAATGAACAACTGTGTGTGTGTGTGTGTGAATTTTTTTACATAATACCCTCACTATGAAGGGAAAAAAGTAATTAAGTTGTGTTAGACAGAACGAGGGTATTATTTGCTGAACCTTACTACCGAACGCGCCAGGTTTGGTTAAATATTTGCCATTCCGATGGGGCTGGATGTTGGAAGAGACCATTCTGGCATTCCGGTGGAATGTTTCACGATGGGGTGTATCTTTGGGAGGGGGGGGGGGGGGGGGGGGGGGGTGAACAAACTCCGAACTCATCTTCTAGCTGCACGTGACATTTGTGGCTCGGTAACTGTGCGCCCTGTGGTGAGTTTTAGAAGAAAAGAAGAAACCCAACCAAAATGGCACCCGCCCGGTGTGGAGTGGAGCATGTAACGGGACGGAGAGCAAATACGCCCCGTGTACCATGTTTTGCCACTTATTCCGTTTCTGAACTCGCAAATGCGTATGCGTATCATAAACTTTCCATTTCATCGCAGAGGAGAGAAACTTTGCTTCTCATTTCCCTCCGGGGAGGGGTTCGGGTTGGAGGGTAAAAGTTTTGTTCGTGAGTGAAATTTAATGATTTTCCAGAATGTCTGTGCCCATGTTTTTTTATATATTTTTCCAATATGTCATCCTCCCACACACATATTTATGTATTTCTTAGTGGATGGAGTCCTATTTGCTGTTAACAAGAGCGATGGCAAGGCCGTTCGACAGTCGCGTGGCACGTATTGTGGTTAGAGGGAAATCAAATTGAAATGTCATCACAGCTCGTGCTAACGGAACCAAAACTGGCGGTTTTCGAGGAAATTTTTATGTACCGAGTCCATGATGAATTCTCTGCTGCCATCGTAAATAATTTGATGACAAAATTGAATGGTATGAGAGAATGATCGGAATCGTTTTCAGAGTAAACGAAGAAAATTTTATCATGCTGCAACATGTACTATTGCCAAATTTGGCATCCACACCGTTACATTTGAATTGAATCCAAAAAGATTTAACACCTAACATTATCAAACATTATGTTCTAGAGCCGATTGAGTGGGTAATATATTTCGATTATTATTGGCATCATAGTCAGCATTGATATTTGCTTTCACTGCGGCATGCTATTTTCCATTTCATGATTCTATGCATCAAACGCTATACGATATTAATTATGAATATGTAAACAATGCATCTGATTACCAATTTAAATCATTGCGTTATGTTTTGTGGTCAATATTTCAATGAAACGAAACCAATATCAAACCAAATATAGCGAGTCATTCGTGCGTCAAACTTAGGTTATCACATATCTATTGGGCCTGTCGGAAATGACCTTTTTTACGTTAAAACCTCCTCACGTGCGCCTTGTACCACATGTGAAATTCATTAAACTTTATTGCATAAATCACTATCACCACTAAACGAATAGGTCACACGGTTAACCTGCGGATGAAAACCCGGATTGCCAAAATGTCCGGATATAAAGCAATTCATTCTTCCATCCGCCCAACGCAACGATCTCCCATCCGGCGAAACGCTTCTTCACTCAACCGTGTTGCACAACGCTTTACCCACCGTTTCCCTTCCCCTATTTCCCTCTCCACCTATCCACACGATCGCGTATGCTCTTGGGGCGGAAGTTTTGTTTCGGTTTTCTTCATCGGCGAAATTGGATCGGCTTTTCCAGACCAGCTGATAATTCCGGAAAATCGGAAGAGGTCGTCACGCATAATGGATAGATAAAAATTAATGTTACACTCGACGGCACTTCAGCCCCGGCCGGCGCATGCAAGCGCCATGCGGGGTTATTTTCGTATGGACGCATAATGCTCGCCGTACAAACGTTCACTCTCGGACAAATGTTCACTTTCGGCAAGTAGAGATGGGTCTAGAGGTCTCGGGAGAATTTGATTTTTCACATCGCCCGATCCGTTTTGGCCTTATTCGGTGTTTCCTTTCGGAAGATACCGTGCAGAACTTTTGCCTGCTTCATCGGGCATATGATGGTAATGATGATGATGATGATGATATTTATTTATTTTGGATCTTTTCTTAGAATTCACATCTTTTCTGCTGATGATAGAAGAAGCAGTTTTAGAAGTAGAGCTAAATGTAGAGAACAACCTGTTCGGGCTAGAGCTTTTAGTCTAATGAGGCCTCATCCAATATTGAATTAATTGTTCAATGTGATAACACGAGATTGGCCTGCTTCGATGGTCATTGACCTGACCGAAGCAGTTCATCATAGTTTGGAAAACGAAACTACTACTACACCAAGCCCATTCGTCATCGTCACCGCAAGCCGTACAACAATTCCATTTTACCATAAACCACACCAAACATTCGGGTGGCACAAATATCCTCCCCCGAGGGGAAAGATAAACCTATGACACACTGCAGCACAGGGAGCCGATGGAAAAACGCTGACCGTGCCAAACTGTACCCGGCCCCACGGTCCACGGGCATAACACCGGGTCGGTCACCAGACGGTGATTCGTGAATATTTCATCCAATTGGCTGCGGTTGGGGCTACTGATTGCTCCTCATTTGCACCGACGATTGTGCGTAACCGGCCACCCGGCCGCCCGGTGGCATTCGCACCAACACAAACGCCGAACGATTCGGTGCCCAATTTTCCTTGCTGCACTGGTGGACACTTTGGCGCAAAGTTTCCCTCTGCCGCCCATGGGCTCTAAATTGAAATTTTCTCCATCACGCGGCCTGATCGCTGGGGTGTGATCGCTCGCGAATTAATTGCTTGGCCACCGTCCAAAATAACAATATTCCCATCGAAAAGGCCATTGTCCTTTTTGGCATGCTAATCTGCGTCTGGAGGATGAAAGTTTTTATGAAGATTTTTTTACAACTATAAAATGTTCTATCGAGGCGATGTTTTAACATACTTTGCAGCATTTGAAGCGTGCTTATGATGGTGCCTTGTAAATTTCATTTACCCTGACGTGTGTCTGTGACACTCAATCATAGTCAAGACAGCATAAACTCCATTCCAACTAGTAGAACACTCCGGGCAGCGTTGTCTAGACGCTAGACTCAACGGTTGCCCCGAGAGTTGCGCTGTGTGCCCTACGACGCCATTATCATTATGCCAAACGAAAAACTCCGTGACGGTTCGGCCAAATTCCGTGACCCCGTTGGGAGCGTTTTGATGAAAAGCTTTTTAAACTCCATCCCCAAGCGAATAAGTCTTTATGGTGTGTGTGTGTGTGTGTGTGTGTGTGTGTGTGTGTGTATGTGTGTGTGTATGTGTGTGTGTGTTGGATTTCTACTATGATTCCGTCATAGCTTCTTTATATCCATCATTAAAAAAACATAAACATGAAACGATGGTAAGCAAAAATTTGGACATAAAGATTGTTTCATAAAACATATCACACGTTGAAAGCACACTGTCCGCTGTACACAAAATGGTACAAAGTTTCTTTTAAACATATGGTTTGGTTAGCATAATCCATGAAAAACTGGCATCACCAAGCACTATTATTTCATTGCCCCATGTTGTTAAATTGGAATAATTTTTGTGGCACTTTAGCACTGTTGCTGACGGTAAAACTCATTCAAAACCCGGAGAAGCTTGTTGAGAAGAATTGTTGTTAAACTTTGCAACAGTCAAAGATTTCACGATACAATACTTAACAATAAAGCAATAAAAATGCTTTATTTTTTTCTTTAGTTGCATATTATTTATGTTTTGAATGCGAATGTAAGCAATATGTCCGAAAATCAAAAAGAAAACAAAACTACCAATACTTCAAACAAAAACAATTGAAAAAAATAGCATAAATATGTTAAAATATTACTCGTTATTTGATTTTGTCTTGATTCTGTAACAGGAGTTACTTGATTTTTTGTTATTTTATTTATTTTTGTATTTTTCCATCCTTCTTTTTTATCTTTCTTATTTTTACTTTCCATCCTTCTTGCAAACGTTCCGTCCATGAAATATCGCTCGGACGATTCTGTATAAATACGTACAAAATGAAATACGATATCTCCGGCCACTTCGGCGCAGAAAACCCATCCTCCGTAAAACCAAAAATCCGCTTTGCTTTGGTCAGTACATGGGGCCGATTAGCATAAAAAGCCCGGCAAAAATGTTTCGTCTGGTTTCGGAAAATAATCCTCATTTTCATGAATTATTTGTCGTCAGGTTGGTGTGGCGCACGAAAAAAAAGCAAACGAAACAAAAAATTTGCCACACAAAATATTACCGCCACACATCCGTGCAGTTATATGAAGTTCAAGCACCAACCGTACTACTCCATTACTCTTCCTAAATCCGGCTTTCGCTCGATGTTCGTACGTATGCGGAGGATAAGGGCCACCAGAAACCGAATGCCAAAAAACAAAAACAAAAAAAAAACACCACCCAAACCGACCTCTTCCGCACCTTCCCCCCACCCGTACGGTTGCCAACGGCGGGTGGGACAAATAATGTACGGCTGACGCGTCTGTTGCCGGAGAAAATCCTTCCCACACCAACCGCTACCGGAGTTCGCCGTTTTATTCTGTCCCCGAAGGCACACTTCACCACCTTTGTGGTACTTTTCATTCGACTCATCTGTCGAAAGCGGTCCGTGAGGCTCGTGCGCGCCGTGCGAAGGGAAGTGCGAAAACGAACGACGCAAATATGCTCCGAACACTATCCTCCATCCGTGGAAGTAATACTTTCATTACGGTTTAGTTTACCATTGCGCAATGGAGCATTACGCATGTGTACGGTATGCGTCCCTAGGGTGAAGAGGGTACGATGGTTCAGGCGACAACCAAGAAGAGTCCCACACTACTAGCTACAACGAAGCTGCCCTAATGAAGCGGCTGGAACGAATTATGGCTTTGGCAGGCAAATCGCAGCACTACGACGATCCGAAAACTACGACGATCATTTGATGGAGTTGAAAACTCAATTTATACACCGGACTCCAGGGAGTCTTACGAAATAGTTGGGTGGGCTGAACAGGTTTGCCACTTCTGTCGGCATTCGTAGATTGCTCAACAAGCGCAACTTTTGGCGCATAAAACAACGGACACCGGAATTCCGCTCATAATAACTTGTTCCACTTGTTTCATTTCTTTTTTTCACTTACCCCCTGAAGTACTCGCTTTTGTTGCGCGTGCACGCGATTGCACGACAGCGGCGACGACTCGCACTAGCTGTCAACCATTATGCTGCCTAATAGTCTCTTATCTCGGAACGGTTAAAGCACGAAACTACCCTGCAGAAGGAAGTGAGTTCCGGTTGCAGTTGAGCACGAAACAAGTGCGTCCGCGGTGAATGCGCTTTCGGTGCTTTTTTAATGCACACTGCGTCCAGTGGCTGAAGAACATTCTGTTAATGAATTGCTTGTTTTTTTATCAACTATCTACTTTTTTTATAATAAACAAATTATAAATGTTATTTTCCAGCATTTTAACTCTTTCGTCCCTAAGTGCCGTAGGTATATTTTAGTCCTTTAGTCCTAAGTATTTAATACTCAATTTCAAGCTTTGACTTTGTTACACGTTTATGATGTTAAAGATTATTGTATATTTTGTATTTTATGTATTATTTATGTAATATTTTTCAAATAGTTTGTCTTCGTTGACGCAAGCGAACTTAAAAAAACTTATGCAGTGTATGTTTTATGTTGCACCTACCACTTTAAACACCATTCAAAGTTCTCGTGCACCATGCACCTTTCGCGAGCATTTGAGTGCATTTCGTGTGACCGACACCGTACGTTACCGTCTCGTCGGTTGGCATGGCGACGCGACCCGAGCAAAGACAAACGAACAAGCGTTAAAAGCTATAAAAGGAACTCGCTCCATAATAAATGTTAATAGCCTGAGCGGGTACACGTCACGTTTCTACTCCTCCTTCTGCAGGCGCGAAAGCAAAACCCCATTTTAAAATGCATAAAAATGTTCGGGTATAATAAATAAAATAATCACAGTGCGTTATCGCCGGCCGGAAGAGGATTTAAGCAACTGTAGCTGTCCAACTTTTCAATTCAACTACGAGAGTATCTTGAAAATCGGAAACACGAAACGAGCCGATTGCGCTTACAGAAGGTCTTCTACGGCAAGAACGGGGAGCAACGGGCAAGTTAAATAATTAATTATTATTTAGCACTCCAAGCGTGTGAAGCAAAAAAAGCGTTCGTGTTGATGTTGACGGAACGTGCTGCTTTAAGATTCAGGACACAAGCGCACGAGATTCCTAATGAAAATCGCTTCCACTTTTATCCCCTTACGTGTTGCAAATGTTTTTTTTTTGTTCTTTATTTTTTTATTGCCAACCAAGGAGCCTCGACCAGTGTGAGGTTAATTGGTCGAGCATTTTCTTATTTTCTCTTGACATCCATTTTCCCTGCAGTGATTGATTGCATCCCTGCACTCGCTGTTGCCCCAATTTTTTTTCTTTCATTCTACTCGTACAGTGCCATTTAGTTGCGTTCGGTAGAATAAATACTTCAAGTCTCGCCCTCCAATGCGGTTTATTGATTGTGTTTTATGGTACGAGTTTACCAGGCACGGTATTTTCCTGTACGCTCTGTCCACGCTAAGGCAGCGGAAAGCGCAGCATGGCAAAGCCAGGAGCGAGGAAATGTTTTCTCAATCATTCCACCAACGGAAATACGGCAGTCCTTCGATTGTGGGTCGCCCACAATTCGAACTAGTTCCATTGACGCGCCCGGACAGCCGTTGAATAATTGACGCACGGACGATGAAATGCCAACGATTCGATCCCTCGGTCCAGAAAGCCGGGCATCCCAAACCGTACGGGAAGACACCTTTCCCGAACGTCTTACCCTTTCCCACCCCGGGAAACATGCATCGCACACCAAAGCGGATCGTTAGTGACCGAAAGAAGCCAGTATAAATGGGGGAAAAGGGAAGTCAGCAGGTCCCAAAGACGCCAGGATGAAGTTTGGCCGTTATCATCGGTTAGCCTTCGGTTATTCCCGCTCACACCCGTTCGGGAGCTTAAAAACTAATGCCATTCAGGACAGACGCAGACCGACCTTTACCTTTTCGGTCGATGTTTCTTCGAACGCAGGGATCATCCTAACGACGATGGCTGTGGGAAGGGCTACGTTCGGCAGGGATTAGGCTACCGGAATCGATTAGTCCTAAACGAGTTAGTGACCGAGCGTTACGAGTGGGGCGTGGAAAAAGTTGCCGTTAGTTTTAATCTGCTTCAAATTCACTTAACTTTGTGTAAAAGCTGGAAAAAGCTTGTACGTTTGTCGCAGATTCTCTCGTTGAAGAGTGTTTTTCCATTTCCAGCGATTAATTGTGAAGCATTTATTGAAGATAAAAACGATATATTCTATTGAATGCCATTAAATCTGATTTATGGTGCATTATTTTTCCATTCTTTGCCAGCTTATTTGCTACCATACAATTTTCCTGTACACAATAAACAAATATAAACAAGGATATAAACAAAGCGCAATAAAGCACCACCAAACCCTATTATTGCCAGTGTTTCTGCTAATTTGTTGCGCCACATTTTTGTCACATTTACCACATCTATAAGTAACGGCAGCCATTGCGAATGGCGAGCTTCCTTTTAGCACCATTAATCTGCAGGGAAAGCAAGCCCCCGAAGTTCTTCCCCGGTAATCGTACCAATTCTCTACGCATTGAATAAATAACGGCGCAACATTGTCGTTCATAACCGTTCGCTATTTGCTCCCGTACAAACATCCCGCAGGCATTGGCATCCACCCTACCCCGGAAGCCACCCGACACCCCACCGTTTCGGGCGGTTTGCTTCGTTATGTATGAAGAATCGAAAGCGTTGCGTGTAGCGCATGATTTATGTCACATTTTATCTGAAATGAATAACACATGCCCACGCTTATGTGTCCGTGCGGCTACGGGAGCGACGCAAAGGTCTCGGTGTTTCCGGAGAATTCATACATCGTTTTTTTTTTCCCTGCACCATCCATTTCGGCCCTTGGATCTCCGATGCCTACCCAACGTCCGTTCCCTACACCGTTCCCTAGAAAATGATCGATTGCCAAGCGCCGCCTGCTTGGTTACCGAGGACGTGGTTTTGGTTTCCCAGTCAAATTTAGTTACAGATGAGGTTCTCCATCCCTCCATCGTGTGTTGATCCTTATCTACTGGCAGTGGGCATTAGGAAAACTCCGTAACCATTACGAAAAAAGGTCCTAGGCTGTCATGCTGTAAAATGTCCCCATGGTCTCCGGGTCTAGGCAGAAACTGCAGAAGAGCTGTTTGCTTTCCATTCTACAAACCTTGGCCCATTTTTGTGGCAATTTTCTTCTATGTTCTTGCACCTCAAGCAGTCATGTCGATGCCTAAATATTTTAGGATGATTTATCTTCACTTTCGCAGCCAAAGCTCGTCATGTCCTCTCCCAGGAGGGACCTTTCCAATCGTCATTGAATGATTTTTTCCCCGTGCTTGCTTGTACCACCGACAAAAAACGACCAACACATCCTTTTTTTTCTAGCCGAGGCATCCCTTCCTCTAAAGGATCCCTTAACTGCCGGACTCTCTTATTGCCAATCGATCCGAGCATAATATGGGTACGGATCGGCCAAATGAATATTGGGAGCACGCCGTAAGGGAAAAAGGATAAATTCAATTGAATTAAATAAAAATTGCGTGGAAAAACGGTCCGTTCCAATCCGAGGGTTTGGCCGAAAAATGAGGTAAATTTATGCAGTCATTGGCATTTCACTTTCAACGATGATTTGCGTTGTAAATGCTTCATGCAGGATTGTGTTGTGGTTTCCTATTCACACCAAAGGACTGTATTACGATTATTACGAGCCTCGACAATAACAAACAATCCGAAAAAAATTGAAACCTACACCCAAAACCGCACACAACCCTTGCGAACCTTTTAATCCTTCGTATGACCGACTTCATAATTTCGCAATAATTGAAACAGCGCAGCACAACACCGATATTTGTATTTTTGCCGCTGTAACTCGCGAACCTTTTTCTCCAAAGTGCAAACGAAAGTATTTTTGACGCGCGCACTGATGCGAGCTCCTCGAGCAAGTATCATAAAAAAGGCTTATTTCTTATGCGTGTCGAATTGCTAGCGAACTTCAGGATCTGTTTCGGGTACTCGGGACCTTTTCCAAAAAGAGCACGGATACCAGCCAGCGGGGCGCAGAATAGTTGCATACTGTTTTATATGCCAAAAATGTTTCATTTTCACCCCTGGCAGACATGGTTTTTTTATTTTGCTTCGTCTCGGGCAGTAATAAAACCCAAACTAAAGGCCGTCCGATGCGCCGTCCATGTTGGCATATTTCCCATTTTTTTTGTTGCACCCAGGAATAAAAAACAAAACCAAAACAAAACTGAACCCTCGGGCTTTGGGTTTCACTTTTCGCTGGAAATGCGAACATTAAATGTTGATGTGCCAAACCACTCGATGCGCGCGCTCCGCAGGACGTGGCCAAACCGGCCAACTTTACCATTCTGACCGCGAAGTAGGATGAAATGAGAGTGGGATACGGTGAAAAAAAAAACAATCCTCCTAAACGATCCCTTGTCGGGTGCAGTGAGATCTAGTAGCAGCGAAATATGGTTTCCAGAATGGCCACGAAACGGTTCCACGCTTGCCCCTTGTCGATGTGGTTGGATGGGTGTTTAGACGCTGCGAAGTAAATGAATACACCACGCGGATATTTTTATCATTAAATCAATTAACTCAACGAGGGCGGTACGGTGGCGCCGGCGCCCGCCACGTGGTAGAGTTAATATCGAGCCAGCACGGTTCGTGAAACGTTAATTAGCGCCCAAATAGCACCGCATCGACGTCGTTAACTCAGGACCGGGTTTTATGGTGTGGTATGGCATTTTTTTTTCAACATTAGCAGCCTCGAACAGATAAGCAACTGCGGGGCGGACGGAGGAGAGTAAGGCTAATGTAAACGATTCCGTTTGGATAATGAGTAATAGAAATAGCAAAATCAATGGCATTATATTTTCCACACAATGTGTGTAATTATATCCTTAAATTCACACCAGAATTCACACGCTTCGTACATTAATACTACGAGGGAAAACATTGTGTGATTATTTTAAAATGAGAAACCATCGGGATTTTGTGAAAAAATTAAAAAAGAAGTGAATATAAAAAAATATAAAGCACTTTTTTTATAATGCAATGTCATAAGGAATCATGTATATTAAACTATTATAATTAATAATAATAATTACCGATATGTTGCAATTCACGCGTTTATTAATTGAACAAAACGTATCAGTCAATGTTTTTGTTTTTCTTTTTTTACGTTAAAGTTTTATGTTTTTTCAGTTGAACATTTTTTTTATATTTATGAAAAACACAGCCTCCTATTAGCAACAATTATAGACTAAAGTGATATACAGGGTTTCGAGTCATATAAGGGAGGAATGCAATCAGTAGAGAGAATGTGTCAACCGGTTAAGAGAATGTTGCAGCCACTAAATGGTTGCACCATTCTCTTAACCGGTTGACACATTCTCTCTACTGATTGCATTACACCCTCATATGACTCGAAACCCTGTAAATTAAAACGCCCGTATAAAGAAAACTACCATAACATAAAAGTTCACCCAAATGTTATTCACATTGTTATGCTAAAAAGTTATTTATTTATTTTAAAAGATATTTGCAACAGTCTGGCCTGACTGTATTGCTATAAATTAAAAAGTGAAGCAGTTAAAACAACGAGTTAAACAGAAAACAATAACAAAAATATCGAAATTTTATTCGAATGTTGAGGATTTTTTGTTTCAACTTTGTTAAGATCACTGACTCACTATTTTCAAACTACTAAAGGTGCAAAACTTGATAATTACTATTTTTTTTCTCCATTAATGATAATGACAAATCGTTCACTATAAATTTGAAACAATAAAAGTACAACGAATGAATAAAAGACGCATTACAAATCAGACCAGGATTAAACATTTCAAACGAGGTAGAACTTTAAGCTCTCGTCCAAGAACCATCTCGCGATGAATTGTTAACATCGGGCCATCCATTTGTAAAGTGAAATGATAAACAGCGTGATTAACATGATCGAAAACATGAGCATCACAGCTCGCACGAAAAAGCTACAACTCTATCACCAGCAAACCTTCGCGCGTGTCGCGCTGCATCGACATGCGAATTCGGCGTTCAAACTAGCGGCCACTAGGTCGGCAACTAGCTAAAGTTCACCCATCATTCGGCCGTGCCCGCCCGCCGGAATTCTCTCTCGCGAGCATTTGGAAAACACAAAATACTAACACAGCCAAACCAAACCTACAACCAGCGCACAACCATGCTCTAAATATTCTCCACCCCGCTTTATTTCGATGCATTCCACCGTGGCGGCTGGCTGGATCGCCATCGAGCAATGTTTGCCTAACGGAGCATAAAATTATCGTCGTGAAATCGTACCACCCACCCGTCGGTGATGCACTATTATTCACTGCACTTTTGGGTGTAGCACACGTGCTACTGACGGAGTCCCGGGACAGACATCGGCACTGTGTCCGACCAGTGCCAGTGAACTCCATCGCAAGCTGCATACATCGGAGCTGGCGGATTGATTATCTGGCTGGCCACTGGTGGTGCATATTACCCGGCTAGCTAAATCATGGTAATTGATGGACGTGTTGTTAATACGCCGTTTCGTTTTCTACCCCAACCCACCGCACTTCGATAGACTAATGAAAGCATACGTCACGCGATCGATCATTGATTTGAAATGCGCGCTGGCGGTAGTGAAAGTTTATGGCCGACGGGCTACAGCATTGCAAAAAAAAACAGACTCATTATCATACGCTTGTTAGCTGCTTGATGGATTAATTGTATGCTCGAATGGCGGTAACAAGGTTGTTATCGTCGATCCGATTTTGAAGGAAGAAAATGAAATGGACAAAAATTGTACTTTGCATGAAACGATTTAAATAAGTCTGCTTGTGAAGCACCCAGCCATGGAAAACGTCAGCATCGCGACAGTAATAAGCTAACACAAAATTAAAGGCTCACACCACACATTTCAATCAAATATATATTGTATCACGCAAAAGAGTATCCCTATGAGTTCGTTTCGGTTACCATGCCAACAACACACAGTAGTTTCGAGCGCTCCGACCGCTAGCGCTCGTTCGCATCCTTAGTAATTTAATCTCCTTCGACACACTGTCGCCGCCTGCCGGGGAGCTGTTGTACGCATTGCGGATTGCATCCTACCGAGCGGTGGGCTCACACAACGCACCCGAACGCCACACAGCACCGATCCCAATTCCACAACGAACTCCATAAATCATCGGCGGCCCTTCGCCACACTCCACGCCGAAGGGGTTCATTTGGCGAGCAGGCTTTCGATACGGTCGAGTAGAAATAAGCGAGACACAAGCAATGTCTGCGTTCGGTTGACTAACGTGTAACAGGAAACATACGAACCGTACAGATCGTGCGAATCAGTCAGCACACACTTTGGCATTTTCAAATCACTTCATGCCATGGCTGAGGGAAACATTTCCCCCTGCGAGCCGCTTTAAAGCGACTTATAATGGCTTCATGGGAAGGTTTTGATTCACCTTGTACGTTGCTGTTGACTGACCACAAAACCACAAAACATGTCGTCCAGTATCTAGTACCTGCGGACTACCGAATAGTAGCAGTGGCAGTGGTCATACATCTTATCAAAACCGCACATTAATTAAACACGGTTCCAATAGCGAGCCTCACGTATTGAATTTCCCACGGCGAACGAGAGCGCATTGGCGTGAGGTTGAAAACAAATAGCTTCATAGAATTCGAGCAGAAACGAGCATTTAAATATTATGCTTGATTAGTTTTGTATTTGAAATTGCTTTTTACTTAAACGTCTGAGGATGGTGTGAGAATTTTTTTTAAATAAGTTTTACAAATAGCTTTAACATTTATCATAACAGTGTGCTTCTTTGAAACGATACTATGCCAATAGTGCATGACTCACACTTTACAGCGACGCAAAAGTCCCACGTACACATACAGCAAGGTTATCCATATGGATGACTTAACAGAAACTATTAACCATTAAACTTGCTCCTATATCAACCAGTTACCGTTTTCTTTCCAGAAAACATGTACCTCCACAAGAAAAGCTTTACAAGAGAAAACCCTTTTAACACACAGGACATTATAATGTACCCGTAAAATCTCGTTTATCTGCTACAGGCGTAAAATCTTTGCAAAACCGTAAACCCAAACAAACTCCTTTAAAACCATTCAATTTAATATTCTTCGAAAGTACCGAAAAAACTGCTGCAATCCGAAACGATGACAAGGGAAAGGTTCCGTGCGATTCGCATTGTTTTTTTTTCTTTCCTTGTTCGTTTTATTTGCTCTTCTTTCCAATTATTTGCACCCCCGTCCTTAGCTTATACGGTTCGGTCCGATGACATTCGGGCACCGTAAATACGTTGTGCCTGGAGATGAAAGTCCTGTGGTGAGCTGTTATCCTTTTCTACAAGAGTGGCCCCTTTTTTTTTGACCGTACACCCCCGATTGTGTATTCTGTATCTACCCACCCCATCATCGTCCTTTTCACTGGGGCAAATTATGTGGAGCAAAAGGATGAGGTCAACCGGTTCTTGTATTTGTTCCACATTTTTCGTTTCATGCGTCGGTGATCTGTGCAATAAACATTCTATCGGTTTTTGGAGAAAATAAATACTAATTTACAAATGTGCAAAGCATGGTTAAATATGAATCGTGAAAATGCTATTTCTTCTACCAAAATATAAAAATATGTTGTTGGATGCATTGTTAAACCAAAAATGTGATAGGTTTTATACTTGCTTGAATGGAAATAAGATATATAAAAAAGTAAAAAAAAGTGGAGTTAAAAAGTAAATCTAACGCACTTCCCTTCATTAAAACAAACCATCGTGTCTGAAATTAGTTTACTTTCGGTCCGAAAGAAAAATAAACATTAGAAAATCGATACACAAACGTACCGGATCGATTCTACACGCCGAGCTGCAAGTGAGCTGTAAACACAATTACCAACACCACAATCACTCTCCACGTGCCGATGATGGCTTGTCCCATCAATCATTAGCAATTAATTCGGTTTGTCATCGTAAAAAGTTCGCCGCATCATAAATTCCGAACGTTCGATCGTACCGGCCATTTTCACGCCGCGAGGTGAAAGTCTTTTGACTTGTTTGCCAAATTAAAATTTACGATCCAATTCATTCCAGCCATCGTCATGGCGCGGTTTCCACGCACCGAGCGAGGATGGCACATTTTCCAACTGTCAGCGATTGAAAAGAATGTTTATTCCGCCTCCGCGTAATTGATGAAACGCCATTAGTGGTGTGGAGGAGGTGGGTGAGTTGAAGCATTCCGGCTGATGTAATCATTTGATGGATAGATTCTAACCACCACTCATAAAATCCCATTACATTTAGATGGGCAAAGCGAAAGCGTACACAAAATGAGCATCTAAAAGGTATGTTTTAACATGCTCGGTGCTCAACCCAGATGCAAAATAATGGCACGATTGTTTCTTTTTTATGAGTTCTTTCTGACTGACTGACTGCTTCGTTGCGACGTGATGTTGCTATGGTTCCGCACGCGCGCCACCGAAATGGGTGGTGAGATTGCATTCCTGTAGACAGCTCATTTCTCAGCCAGTGCTCGCTTTACAATTTACACTTCCTGCCGTTGTCGCTGGTTAAGCTCAGTTTGACAGTTCTTTCATCATTATCCACCCGGGTGTCAGTCACAGGGAGCGCGATCCAGGCAGGCTATGCAAAGATACAAACCTGCAGAACGTTTGAAAAATAAAACCAACACCGCCACCATCAGCAAGTAATGATTAATCTCACGTTTAATTACAAACCACGAGACTCGAGATGCTTCCGCACAAAGATTATGCGTTTGCAAACAAAACGCTCACCTCCGGCTCCGGTTTCCCCCGCTTCTTATCCGGTTCGCTTGTATCTGGGAAAACAAAACAGCTTGTTCGTCTCGTTCGGAACAAAAACGCGCCAACGAAAACAGCTGCCGGTTTATATTATTTCCTCACCTCTTCCAAGCCGGCATTTTTCTCTAAACGAAAGAGCGCAACCCGGTCGATTGTAGTGACGTATTGTTTCGTCTGATTTTTTTTTTCCACCCGATGCCCGATGGGGAACTGACGGGGGATTGTTCTTTCTTGTGGGGATTTTTTTTACGACACTACATAAAACCTACCTTTTACCACAACAAACATGCCACGTAAGGCGTTTGTTTGAGCACGGTATACCCCCGCGGATCGCGGCGTTTCGAATGCCGCAACAAAACGCCGGTAAACGATAAACCTTTTGCGCTGGGACGCTGGTTACTTACTCGTTTTTCTTTTTCAGTCCGCTGCGAGGACGAAACAGCGGAAAGAAACCCGTTCAGCCCGTTGACCCGGAAAGAGATAAACAAACACAGACGCCGAAAAGCGCACCGCGGCGGGACGCGTTTATCGTTTTCGATCATACATTCGTTTTCCGTGGTGCCTTATGGTATTAATCTGCACCTGTTTATCTTGCCCTTGTCGCCTCCATCTACCCCAACGCGAATTGTGTAACCCTTTTTCCGGGAGTATCCTTGGTTGCTGCGGTGGGTATACCTGTAGCAATCGCCTACTATTTACACTTGCACATACTCGACTGATCCTGCCAACATTGTGGATTATTTAGTGTGTGCGTGTGAGTGTGTATTTATCTTCGCAAAATAGTGAAATCAAAACACACGTTGCGATGCCGTATGCCGCATGTTTTCCATTCCATTCGCGGCGCGCCTTAAAAACAAATAATATTCAAACGATCCACATAACGCATTCATTCAATATGGAAATTAAACAACAAGAAGAAATGCTCAGAACACAAGGGGAACGTTTACAAAAAGTGTCAAAAAGAAGAGCGAATGTAAATTGAATCAAATTATATTTGGTTGGACATCCAGATGGCGTTACGGTATGGAAATGACCATCATTGTTCATTTGTCATCCGGTTTCGTAATTCAATAAAATGTTTAAGCTCATACTTTGTATGCATGCATATTGAGTCCGTGGAGGCTTTCGTTTTTATCTTCGTTATGAAAGTTTTAGTTTGCTCAGCTTGCGATTCAGCTCAGTATCAATAATCAGAGTTAATATTTGAAGGCATACTACAGATTCCTAAAAGCAAACAATAGTAAATTAGTCTAAAATATAGTTTAAAGTAAGTTTTAAGTATCGTTATTCTATACAACGTTATGTAAAAAATAAAAATATGTATGTTCATAAAAAACAGTTTTTGAATTATAATATTGAATATTTTGACTTATTTGAAACAATAAAATAGTTTATCAAGTCAAAAACAAAATAAGAAATATTCAAAATAACACATGAAAACACCATCAGTGTCCAAAGTATGACTCAAAATACGATTGCGAGCCAGAACAGACAAAACTGATGGCTTTCCTCGCAATAGTCATCAACGAAGTGATATTTTTCTCATCAAGTCTCGATCGATTCTATCAAATTTTCGCCCCGTCTGGCCTACAGCGTTGACAGTGGAATTGATAATGGACCACCGGAGATGCACAGCAGGTCCTTTAAAAGGAGAAAAAAATAACTGGCTGCTACAATGTAAATTTCCTCATCGTCGATGGTGGCACCGGAGAACGCTTCAAATACGAGCGCATTGTCAGTAGGACGACGGACGGTACTGGTCCTGTTTCTCGAGCAGTAGTTGACTTCGTTCGTCGAAGCCAACATCATCTCGAATGGAAGGAGCACACACTTGATGTGAATTTACCCACACACAGGCCTACCTTCATCCTTGGCCCCTTTTTTCCTCCGCAAGCGTTTCTTCGTTCGTTCTCCGCTCGCCACTCTCACGTTATCTGATGATAGGAAGATTAATTGAGCGGTCGTTACAAATTGATGATGGCCAATGCCCGGTGTAGGGGCAAATGGCGTGACCGTTAGTGCAAATGCGTCGGATGGAGATGACAGGTTTTCATTTCCCCGCACCAACCCGGCGACCCAAACGGTTTGTTACACACAACCAAATTTTTCTTCCGAACAATTTGCCAGTAGATTTTCAAAATGAATAAAAAACCTATTTGACTTTTCGGTGCTTTTCGGGGTTAGTTTTGAACAAAGCTGGTATAATTTTTATCCAAATATATTTTATTTTATTTTTATTCTTTTTCATTCAAATTAAGTACTTTACGATAAAAAATGCGAAATTAAGCGAATTAAATCCTGTAAGGATATGTACACTTCAACATATTCTTTTTTTGTTATTCGAACGAAAACATTTAATAGTTCCTCTGAATTAGTGAAATATTTTATACTTTTATTTTAATTTTTATACCAAAACCAGTAGTGTTTATATCAGTAATACCCTTTTTCACAAGATACACCGCTCCATCTACCCATTTTACATTTACATTTTCTACTTTATAGGCGCATTAGATTTTCGCCTATTACTCCAGCTACAACTTATCTTAAATATATTCAAACGTACCTATCTTCCATTCACATAAGGATGAATGTTCTCTTTATAAACCTTTTATGCAAAATCCACAACTAAATTTCACCGAAACGACCTACTAAAAGTAGTTTCAAAACTGTAAGAAACAAACATTCCCGACGTAAAACGAGGGTGAGAAGTTTACCTGCAGTATGCTCGAAAAATTGAAGAGAAAAATGTATACTATCCAAAGCAAAATGTTTGGTAGCGAAATGTCTGCAACCAACGTACCTGCAGATTGCGCAGACAGAAAGGAATCGTTTTAGCTGCTAAGATTAAAGAAGAAAATCTAAATAAATGCTCAAATCGTGGGGAAGGTTCGGCTTGATGCGTTTAAACCGATCGTATCATTTAAGGAAAATCTCATCCCATTCCATCGTGCTCATCGAAACGACTTGACTCTTGGTTATTATGGACCCATAATTGACCTCACCGTGCAAAGAAAGGTTACGAGAGAGTGGGAGGAAAACCAGCCCCAAGCTACGATAAACAATGAAAACCCCTCGAAAAAAATGCTTTTGTACTCTCAGCCAAGCCAAGGTGCACGTGAAAGAAACGAAAGTAAAATCTTAAATAACACCAAACACCATCCACAGGGAATGTCGTTCCAAGCGCGGTAAGTCACGCAGTCGACGAAAAGCCAACTGACAGCCAGTTGGCCCGTCCGTTGTCTCATTGACGCTTGGTTGGAAAAACATTTTCCAATGTAAATGGGGTTGTATGTGTGCGTGTGTGTTATTTTTTTATAAGAATATGGAAGGGTGTTTTTTTTTTCTTCTCCCTCCTGATTGCCACCACCGCGGCCCGCTTAATTCGAATGTCGCGTGACTGTTTCTGCCTCCGGTTTGTTTTCATTCTTTCTGTTCGTTCCTTCGAGGAGGTGGGATGCTTCCTTTTGGGTGACGGGAAAAGCAAACGCTACGAAAAAGCTTATTTTATTACGCCTCCGATTGTTGTAATTGGATGGGTCTATTTTACCACCGGCACTGTTTAACAACTTGCCAGGTTCAGGTCCCACCGCCCCGTATCGCTTCGTCTCGACGTGCTTGGCGTAAGTGCGATGGTAAACAACAATATTCGTTTCGTGCTTACTGCCCCACGCGCGCATCACGTTTCAATCGTTTCTTGCGATTCAAGATGCTTGTACGATGTGTACGGGCCGAGCGAGGGATTGCAGGCGAAGGATATCGAAAGATATCGATAATGGCAAACGAAATGGAAATGTTTGGTAATGTAACGCCCATCTTTTCGCGGATGAGCGCAGCCAGCTTCACTTCGCAAATGTCGGCGCAAATAGCAATCGATCGGAGCTAAAATAAATGCTTTCAATCGAACCGTAACGACACGAACGGCGTGGTGGTGAATAAGTGATTGGAAAATATCTTTAGATTTTCGATTTTCGAAAGAGCCACCATGCGCCTCCATTTCGCGTAAATATTTATATTTTAGCATTAAAAACTTACCGCACGTAAACGTCAGCAGGAGAACAGAGCATTTACGTAACCGCATGTCAAATATTGTGCGTATTTGTATGCAAAGAAGGATTAAAATTTGTAAAGACTGTACACACCAGAACACCCCGAAGGATTATCGCGCATAAAAAAACATTCACCACCAGAGCGAACGTTTCGTGTTTGAGCTTTTCACAATGTTTGGCTGTATCGTTCGAGCGGTTTTGCTTTGTGAACCGCATCCCCATCCGCTTAAACGCTGCTTCCCGCTAATTCGATGGAAACTTTGAAGCAGAGTTTTTGGGGGATCAGAAGTTTGCCCGAAGCTAAAAGTCAAGTCAAATTGGAAAGCTGGCCGACCAGCTGCCGGTACGCCATCGGGTATCGTGTAAAATGAAACTCACCCCAGTTTTTTTTTTTTGTGAATGCATTACAGGCACTGCTGCCACGGCTGAAGCTGCTAATAGTGGCTCAAATTAACCTGACACCGGTAAATGAATTTAAACCGTAACGGCGGCACAGTTTCGTCGGTCACTTGGTGAAGGGAGAGATGGTTTGGTTTAATGGTCAAGTTGTTAGAACTTTTGCGAACCAATCAAAACTGAATGCTAACGATAGTAGCGTTTTTAAGCGAGTGGTTGAACAGAAACAAGCTTAAATAATGTGCTCCATAAAAAAAACTTGTTAATAGTTTCATAGTATTAACCGTATAAATAATATTCTTTCAATTATTTTTCACAGATAACGTTTCCACCACTACTACTGCAATTACACGACGAAAAAAAAACGCACACAACCATGGAACCAATGGAAGCACGGGTTGCTATGCTACAGGACCTGAAGATCCAATCATTTGACACGATACGCTTCGCCTCCTATCGCACTGCCTGCAAGCTTCGCTACGTACAGAAGTCCACGAACCGTAAGTAGGCCGTGCCACCCGCTGCTGGCGGTTCATATCCTAATTGATTTCTGTTTCTCATTTCCGGCACCGGCACCGGGCACAGTGCATCTGGTCGACATCTGGAACGTGATTGAGGCGTTCCGTGAAAATGGACTGAACACACTCGAGCCGCAGAACGAAGTGAGCGTTAGCCGGCTGGAGACGCTCGTTTCGTCGCTGTACCATAACCTCAACAAGCGGCTTCCACCGACCCAGCAGGTGCACGTCGACTCGAAGGCGAGCCTGCTCCTGAACTGGCTGCTGGCGGCCTACTCCGGTGACAATTCGGGCAAGATACGCGTCTTCTCGATCAAGGTGGCGCTGGCAATCATGTGCGCAGGCAAGATGGTCGATAAGCTGCGGTGTAAGTATTTCCCCGCCGGGGTATGCAGGCCACGTTTTGTGCTCGCTAATTTGCAACCGTTTTGCTTCCATTTTGCAGACATCTTCTCGCAAATCTCGGACGGTGCCGGCCAGCTCATCCACTGGAAGCTGGGCGATTTCCTGCGCGAAGTGCTGGCCCTGCCGGCGGCCGTCTTCGAGTCGCCGACCTTCTGCTACAAGGAGGGTCTCGAGTCGGAGATCTTCCCGGTGGAGAACAAAATTACCGTGAACGATTTCATGGCGGGCTTCATGACCGAACCCGGGCCCGCCTGTCTCGTGTGGATGCCGCTGCTGCACCGGCTGGCCACCGTTGAGTCCGTCGTCCATCCGACCGTCTGCTCCGTGTGCATGCGGGAAAACTTCACCGGGTTCCGGTACCGGTGCCAGCGCTGCCACGGGTACCAGCTGTGCCAGGACTGCTTCTGGCAGGGGCGCGTCTCGCTCAACCACCAGAACGACCACGAGGTGAAGGAGTACTCGAGCTACAAGAGCCCCAGTAAGCAGATCGGTCACTCGCTGCGCAAAAGCTTCCGGTGCGTGCCGGACAAACCGATCCAGGCGTTGCCCCGGTTTCCGGAGCAACCGGAGAAAACGCTCAACCTGTCGCATATTGTGCCACCGTCGCCGTTGCCGTCGCATAATGGCTTCCCCGACGGTGGCATACCGGGGCTGTACGATCGCAGCAGTACGCTCGATTCGCGGTGAGAAGTGTGGCTACAAGCTGTGTGGGAACATGTTTATATTACCTTATCTGTATTGCACGATTTTAGAGCCACTGGTCTGTCGCTGGATAGCAATGGGACGTCGGGAACGCGTGGAGCGGTAAATTCTAACGATGAAGAGCACAGACTGATTGCACGATATGCGGCGCGACTTGCGCAAGAGTCGCGAACGGTAAGATCGATCCCGACGACGCTGGTAAAGCGGTGGCGGGAAAATTATATTCTCACTTCTTCTTCTTTCCCTCCACACAGCCCGGTGGATCGGCGCCCGATCCAGTGCAAATAGGGCTGGACAGTTCGCGCGCGCAGCGTGAACTGATCATGCAGCTCGAATCCAAGAACAAGGAGATAATGCGCGAGATCCAGAAACTGCGCCGGCAACAGGAAGCGGAACAGGTCGCACCCGAAAGTCCCGCCCTCATGAACGAGCTGCGTGCGCTTCGGCAGCGCAAAGGTGAGCTCGAGGGTCACCTCGGAGCGCTCCAGGACTCGCGCCGCCAGCTGATGGCCCAGCTCGAGGGGCTGATGCGGATGCTGAAAAACCATCAAACGCAGAGCCCCCGCTCGACGCCCAACTCTAGTCCACGGTCGGGTAAAAGCCCACCGATACCGCAGGGTGCGTACAAGCGGCGGCTAAACAACAAGCCCAGCAGCTCGTGTAAACGTTGCAGTAAATAATCCAATTTTCGATTTGTAGGGCCACCGATGCCAAACCAGGGCCCCCGGGGACCGATGAACCCCGGCGGGTCCGGAATGCCACCGAACATGCCGCCCGGTATGTTACCCCCGGGCGTCGGAATGCACGGTCCGGAGATGCATATGGGTCCCGCCGGTGGGATGGATATGCGAGGATACGCACCGAACGGAAACAACAGTGAGTAGCGCCGTTTGACGAAGTTACCGCTCCTTTCCCGCTATCATCACCACCGCTATCCGCCCGAGAATTCCTGCTCCTCTATGCCTGCCAAGCCTCCTTTACCCAAGCGTCGCCTTACCCGAACCTCTTTCGAATTGAGCAACTTTAGCGAAGCTGCTAGAGTGAAAAACACTCGTTGCTTGGAAAATCGTTTAGCGGCGAACGAAAGTACATCCCTGCCATGGGACAGAAAAGCTCGCTTCAAACGCTTCCTCCACTAGCCTTTTTCTTTACCGTCTGTTCGTTGTGCGTTTTGTATTGTTCCTGTTTGTGGTATATCATGAACTGCATCGGTCATTCTGACATAAATGTTCGTTTTCACGCTGATCACTTCCAAAGCAACACTCTCTCACTTTCAACCCGGTGTCGGAGGTTTGGTTCGTACGGTTTGCTTCAGTTGACAATGTGTGCTTTATTTGAGTTAACAGTGCTTGTTTCTTCCACCTCATACACTCATCCGCGTCGCTCACTCATTGCGCGTATGATACACGAAACACACGCTAAAACATCGTTCATGCTTCTTTTGTACATCTTGGTTTGGTTCATCCTGTTTTTCTTTACTTTCTATTACGGCGCTCGAGAAATGTTGCTTTTTAATTTAAATAGCCATCAAAAAAAAAAAACACCAACACCCAACCACCCATTTCGCCCACCGTGTTCGTTCACGTTCACGCCTCGCCTCGCACTGGCTGTGGGGTCAAACCATTTCGATTCTGCTTCTCGAATCTCGCTTCTCGAAACCATTCACAGATGGTAGCGTAAATGGTGGTGGTTCGCTTGGCACGCGATCGAACGCCACCGGAGCGTGTCCACCGGTTGCCGGGGGCCGATCGGATCTGCACTACGCGGCCGATTCCGTTTCCACCGCGATGTCCTCGCTGGTGCGCGAGCTCAACTCAGGTACCGCCACGATTCCCCTTCCATCGACTCGCTTTTCCTTCTTCGTCTGTAAAACATTCTTCATTCTTGTTACGCACCAAACTGTGTCCGTTTTTTTTCTATTACCACGTGTCCTTTTTCACATCTGCACTACTACTACCACCACCATCACCAACATTCCACTCCGCTGCTGGGTTGGTGATACTTTCACTTTCTTTTATTACTTTCACACGAAACTTTCCGTAACCAAGCTGTTTTATGTGGTTTTCTCCCGTGAGCGGTTTCTCGGTGTTCAATTGCACAGCGATCGCGTCCGAATGACAGATTCGTTGTCTGTTGCTTTTTTTACGTGAAAGCCGTTTTTGTCCTGCCACACACTTTCGCTTCCTTCTCTGTCTGTCGTTGAGCGTCCTTGCACAGCTCGTTTGCCTACTGTCTGTCTTGTTTCTAAATTTTTCATGTTTTTCAATTTCACTTGGCTTATACATGGCTTATGTTAATTATCCTTTCTTATCTGTATGTATTTTTTTGTGTGGGTATATGTGCACGTAACCGTGTGTGAGCACGAACTAAAGTTTTGCATCAACATCTGTGGATAGCGATTGCTGTTGTAAATGTTTCTTTAATTCGAAATACGGTTCAACGCGTCGGTTCATTCATGCGGGTAATATAAGCTAAAAACACGATCAAACGATAATGCACCTCATAATAGATTGCCTGCATTCATACATGCCAGAAAAAACTACTGCTTAAAAAACCGGGTACGATTCCGAACCGGATTGGAAACAGTTTGCCCGGTACCGGAAACGATCTCTTTCCCGCAAAAGACTGCTTGAATAGTCGGTTCGGTTCTTACGTGTCTGAACCTTTTGTTTTTTGTTCTATTTCTTTATCGATGTGTTTGACCAGTTCGTAGCATTACTGTTTCCACGTACGATGGTGTATGTTTTGGCCACAAAATTTGCTCTTCTTCGCATATTCTTCTTTCCATCGCTGCATAGTTGCTCGGTGTACACATCTGAATGTTTACGCTCCTCTGTTTCCGTTTCATTCCGTTACCAAGTAGTAGCCTCGTGTAGACGCTCCTGCACACGTCATCCACTTGCGTGATCGTCGATGTACCGTCGCGCATTTAGCTGCTGCCTCCGCTGCTACACGTATGTGCTCGACGTGACACTTTCAAACCATTCTCGTTACATTCTACCAGCGCTTCAGACACGTTGCTCAAAGCTCTAAATGAACCATTTGCAGCACGCCGCCGGAACCGTGCCCGATCGGTCCGGTCGGTCGTATTTTCGTGAAAAGTACTCCCCTACTCCCTCCTTGATTTCTAGGTTCATCCCCACCGGAAACGACGTTCTTAAAGGAGCGCAGAGTTTAGAGCACGGGTGTTGGCTTCTTCCGCCACAAGTTTTCCCGCCACCCGTCGGCCCGATTCTACCACACCCTCCCACCCACCGAACAAAGCGAGCGTAAAATCGCGTAAAACAAAGCGTGCCGGTGTTGGCGGTGACACAATTCGGAACCGTGTGCATCGCAGGCCTATAAATCAAGCCGACGCAGTTCCAATGCATACCTGTAGTCCTTTCGTCAACATTAAAGTTTTTAAAGGCCGACATGTTCTTCGTACCAAGAAGCTTTCCACCGTGCATAGAGGAAAACGGTGCAGCGACAGGAATAGTTTATAGCGTTACCATAGCAACATATGTCCCCAAATGATGATGATGCTCACACACACACACCAACTCTTTCACTTACTCAAAACACAAACCATATGATCTTGCTAATTTTTTTTTTTGTACTAGTGGGAACTATTTTTTACGTAATTTATTCTTGAATGAAAATTGAACGAATTTCCTACGATATTTTGTTTTTTGAATTGCTGCTTCTTTAACAAACTAACGCAAAAAACCCGGTTTTTTGAGCATTTTTGTTTGCTTTTTGAGTTGCATTTCAAACATTGATCGTCAAACAAATACACCTTGTCAACACTTTATCGTAATTCGATTCTGAAACCGACCATCATCTCACGCCCGACACCAATTACGTGAAAGATGAGGCACATGAGCTAACGACAACGTTTGCTTTCTCATCGTTCGATGTGAAGAACTTTTTGATGCAACGTTATTTTATCAGAATCCGATTTTTAACTTTGCCGGTACCATCCCGTTCAGCAGGTCCCTCCCGTGTATCATGACCACCACCAACATCACTACAGCCACCCACAAAACCACTCTCTCAAACCTCAAAATTCCACTACATACCCTTGAGCTACAATACACACAATACAGCACACTGTTTAACCACAACCGCAATCTTAATTCGATGATCGATATTCGATCGCTTTACTTTCTTACACGCACGCCAAATATTACACGCTCGAATACAACGCTCACAAACAACAACAATCACTACTACCTGCAAACTGCCTTCCGCGCGCACGTCCGCGTGGGGCTGATTTACCTTAACCGAATCGAACTGAAATTCAAACCACACCACAACTCAACCACTCCCAACCACGGCTCACGATTGGCGCCAAACGAAACGCAACGCAACCTGTGTTATACACAATCATATCGAACAACCGCAACAACTAACAAAACTAACAAACTCTGTCCAAACAATTCACATATAACAAACGAATCATCAATCTCCCTGACACACGATCCACACGGTCCCTGTCGCCCTCGGGGGTGGGTTGTGCGCGAAAAAAAAACACAGTTTTCTATGCACACTACGATGGACATCTTCCGCCCGGCGTCGTGCATAAGCCGCCGGCGATGCGCTACTTTTCAGAGGGATCCGACGACGACAGTATCGCTTCGTCGCAGCACACAATGCGCCACTCGCTAGGTAAGCATACCAAATCAGAGTAATCCTTAAAAAAAAGGCATGCTGCGATCGCTGCCGCCAAGCAATCGAACCGATTTCCAAATGTTCAGAGATGGAAAAGCAAGCAAATCGTGAAGATACTGCGAACGACGACGTCGAATTAAATACACAGCCCTTTAGTGCACCGCCGAAACAAACGAAACGGCACCAAAACGTGGTATATCATAATGCACTGGCACAAAAGTGGTAACAGCACATGTGCCATTAGTAATCTTCGTCCGTGTAATGTACGCACCCGTGTGATGCTGGCACCCTGAACATTGTTCCCGTTCCGTTGTGTTCTAGTGCATTACTTTACCCATTTATGTTTTTTTGTGGAATCTGCTGTCTGTAGTTTTTTTTTAAATGGAATGAATAATACGCACCAAATTAGCACTTTATAGTCGGTCACCCATCGTTATTAGAGCAGCACATCAAATGGAACCTTGTTTTTTAATCCTTACCGCAATGCTAATGTTTTCCCCACAATCAATACTTCTAAAGGTCAGGTTAGAAAGCAAATGAATAAAGTATGAAATTATAACTATTTACAAACTTACAGAGAAAACAAAACATAGCAAATATCCAAGCTAACTAATACGCCAAACTTTACAATAACGATCGGTGTTGATCTATCATTCTACCTTTCCCTGTCAACAAAATGATTATTTACTCTGTTCTGCACCATTTCTGTTTCATTTTTGGTATGCTACGTTACCATTGGAAAAAGTGCCATTGCATCTCAAGTTACCATGTTGCTTTTTTGTTTTCTTTCTCTACAATTTTTTTTCCAGATTTTGATGAGATGCACATGACCACTCACGAATGGAGCGAGAAGGTGCGATTCACTGGTTACAAAAAAAAAACACACGTTTAGCAATATAATATTGCAATCATCATAATAAAAACTTACTCGTTTCAGGATAATACTCAGTGGCAGGAGCAGTTTGCCGCTTGGAGCTTGAATTCACAAAACCAGTGAGCGCCAGAGTTTCGACGAATGTTTGGAAATAACTTTACGAACCGTTTCTCGAACAGCTTTTACGTTTAGTGTATCACTAAAATACACATTTCAAGACAAACACTTATCTATTCCTAGCAAGCGTGCCGCATTATCATTAGTAAGATTAGCGTTCTATGCGTAAGGCTTTATTTTTTGTTGTTCAAATTTTCAAATGTTGTTTAATTTCATCCTTGCGCAATACGCTATTGCCGGAAATAGGAAATGTACAAGTAATGCAAACTGTAATACCGCATGTGAAGCGAACGAAAAGGGTTTTGGTTGAAGCAATAATGCAATAATGCAATAAATGCATTCCATAAGCAGAAAAGTAGTCGTTTAAGTAATACAAGTTACTGCTCAACTCATTCGTTAGAATATATATCAAACAAACACAAAAGCTTGATTGCTGACGTTAGCCAAAAGCTGCTGTTGTTGTCCAGCTGCTGTCGACATCTTGCCAGAACGAAGAAACTATCTTGATTTCATTATTCTATTCAACCGTACCAGTTTATACATAGTTTTTAAATTAAAGTATATTTCTGCTACTGTCTTCCGAATAATTTATCATATTTTGAGTTTCATAGACACACCTAAACTTAAAAACCTAACCTCTTATATTAAGTATTATCAGCGTTTTTAAATGAAACATCCAATCAAATTATGTTTTTTTTTATGTTGAAATGGGTTTATTCTTAATACATTCGTTCCAAAATGTAAGTTAATGATTTTAATAAAATCTATTGTGTTTGTTATATAACGTATTTTGATTTGTGTTTTTTTGTTTCTGCATTAAATAAATGGCTATTTTTAAATAAATTTCCAATACCTTACGTTTTTTATAGCAAATAGAATTGTCATCATTGTCGTAGGATTTGTTAAAATTGCAACAAATTTTCCTATCTTGAATGGTCGTTAGCAGAAGAGCACGCCTCGGAGCAAAGTAAAGAAAAGCTGGAACAAGCGTTGCTAAAATCAAACAAAATTTCAAACATTTCATTCCATGCACACACTTCAAATATATGATTACATCAATCAATGTTTTGTTTCTCTATGGAAATATCTTGAGAATAAATGTTCGCAACGCTATTCCTGGGCGAACAGGTGCAAAACAAGAAACAAAACGAGTACTATAAAAGTGTTTGATTGATTATCTAGAGGATACCTAGAGGATTACCTGTGTGTAAATAATAAAACAATGATAAACACCCTGAAACGAAAATCTCACAACATCAAAAAGTACCATAATTCAGCAAACTCCTTGTAGCTTCACATGTGACATTATTCAACCATCTACATCGTTGTCAGAAAAAGCGACGAAAAGCGAACCGGGTAGCGACACATAAAAATTAGCAGCATCATTATCCTTCAATATCCAAAAGTTTGCATTTCTTTTTTCAGAACAGAAACAGAACAAAACAATGACCCGATTTGATGGACACAACTGAATGATGCAATGAGTTGCCGGCTGGTGGTAACAAACAGAATAAAACATTTAATCAGTGTTTAGAGAACACAATATGGAGCAAAAAAAAACATTCAGCAAAACATACGGTAAACCGATATCTTTAATCACAAGGATACACAAAACAGGTACATAATAATACCCGTGCAAATAAAGCAGATCGAATGGCTGGTGTTGTGGAGGAAAAATAAAATCTAATAGCAGTAGTTAGCAAACAACGATTAACACAATTTCGCACGATGTGTACCCCCTCCAGCCAGACAAGCTTTGAGTTTAGTTTCATATCAATCCGGGCTAAAATTGGGATTAATCACGAAGTGAGCTAGTCACGCCTCAGACAGTGTTTCACATACACTTGACGCTGCTAAATTTACAGAACTCTTTCTACTACTAATCCTTTACACTAGCAACTATTAAGACTACCCAGGTTGACGAGAGGTTAGTAATA
Source organism: Anopheles farauti (assembly GCA_000473445.2). NCBI lineage: Eukaryota > Metazoa > Arthropoda > Insecta > Diptera > Culicidae > Anopheles > Anopheles farauti. Next base: position 25,495,607 of record KI915040.1, read on the forward strand.
ATTTGTTTTACCAACCTAGAACCGTGCAATCGGCAGCGATAGTCAAATCTCGTTGAAATGCGTGCTTTACTCATGAATCAATCCAGTGGTTAGCGATCTAGTAACCAGCATTTGAGGAGCGTTGCGAACAAATATAATCGATATACGATTTAGAAAAAAGCAGATCGCACTAGACACAAATGACTGTTTGAAGGTTTAAACCCATGCAAAATATACAAACAATGTGTAATGATAAAGCAACGCACTCCTGAGAATGTAGATAGACAAACGTTTTAACAGTTTCCGAAGCGCAAATCATAGTCAAATATACCGGGATTCTTTTTGGGGAGCGCGATCAGTTCGATGAATCGCAGTAGTAAAAACACGTAGAGAAACGACAAATTAAAAAAAAAACCAATTCAATCGATTCCATTGCAAGTGGTTTCCAGTCGAGTGAGAAGCAAGTCGATGGAATATCAAGCGAAAGATAACCTACGCAGTACCATACTTTAACGCAGTAACTGCAGAATACCTTCTTAGTATTATAATGGACTCACAACGCAACATTGTATCGTCAAGCGGTTATTGGTTTAGGCAAGTTGCGATACAAATAAGAATAACCTTCCCGCAACGTACGGAAGGATGGAGCCAGATTGTGTCATTAAATGGGAGCTGCACGGCTTACTAAGGAACGATCCATTTAACGCGACGACGGGGAAAAGGAGCGCACGGTGTGACAAATATTGAAAAGTGGCATGGTTTTGCATTTCACTGTTATGGATCAAAGAATAAAGACTAATGGACTATATAATACAACTTACTTAAGATGGGAGTTCTTCACTATCGTCGACGAAATTATGTGATATTTTACTTGCAGCAAACGTGGCATGATGATTTCTCTACAGTCACTGCTATTGATCAGCAGGAGCAGCCATCACACAGATGGATTTATTTACTGTAGGTAATCTGGTTCAGTCTCTGGAACAAAAGCGTGAACGGAGCCTGCTCACTCACAATGGATCTCCTTATCCTCCCGATTCCGGTGAGGTGCTCCTAGGAGCAGCGATGTTTAGTGTTTGATGTTCACTCGCATTTTCACTTTTGGCGGTGCACTACTTGCCACCGAGCCAACGATGAGTAACGGTTACGTTTTCGGGTGCGGATGAAATTTGACGAAAGGATGGACCCGGCTGGGAAAAGTACGCTAATGAAACCGGCTGAACCGACGGCAGGTTCAACCGTAACAAAATGAATCTAAACGACGCCAACATCCACCTTACGCCATAAGCTTTGATCGCGTCGTGAACGCAACGTAGGCCACAAATCCGACCAGACCGGTAGCGAGAATTTCAGAGTTGATCCACGGACCCTTGTAAGCACCGGGGAAGTTGACGGTGACGGTCGTGAGCGGGTTCACCGATTGGATGTCTTCACCGGCACGTTGAGCTTTGCGTACAGCAGCATAGGATTCCTCGTCGAACAGACGGATCGTGTATGATCCGCTGCTGACCTTCTTGATTTCTTCGTTCCAGCTCACCTGCAAACAAACACACGATTACGCTATGGTAAACGAACTCGAGACATTTGGCATGAATTTCGGCATTTTATTCTGCCATCTCTCCTTACCTGGTACTTGTTGTCCCCGATGCGCACAACCGGAGCCAGCTTACCGAGGACCTCGGCGAACAGCGGCAACTTTTCAGCTCCAGCGTTTGAGCACTTGAGCGTGAATTCCGTCACGAAACCAATCTGGCTGACGATCGTGGCATCCGTGGTTGAGTAAAAGTTAGTTTTCACCTCTGGGTTCGAGCAGGAGCTGGCCACGGCGTAGCTCAGGGCACAACACAACACAACGGACGCTAGGATGAACTTCACCATTTCTAACGCGTGTTTAATCGCTTCGTATGTTTCGAAAACTTTTAATGGACTGACACACTGGCACCTGTGTACGTTCCCGGCGTGCTTGATTGCTTTCGGTTGTCGGTTTGTTGTTTGCAACGAAATCATCCACGTCGGTTCTCCCTCAGCCACGTTGTCAACAAACCTGTCATAAACAAATTTGACATTAGCTGCTGTCAGGCGAAAACGTGACATTTATTCAAGTACGGGCGAAAACATGTTTAAAAATATGGCAAAAACTCGTTACGCTAAAATATGAGTATTTTAGTACCAAATATTTCAGTCTGCAAATAGCAGTAGAATAGAAGAAGTTTCGACTGTAAACCCTAGCCCTAATTCTAGCCTACTGTGCTACCATACACAGTAAAACCGTGCTAGTTTATAACACAATATCCAGATTGTTTCCGTGTACCTGTGTGCGGTACTGGACTTCTGAAGTACAAAGTTCTGAAAGTAAAATGGTGAAAGTAATCATAAACCCACGTCGTCCCTTTCGTAGTTCTCGAACTGCTTCTAGGTCGGAGTAATCGATCAGAAATACGTGGTATGGTCCACTGGAAACTTGCCGAAGCGTATTGTAATAGTCGAAAGACCTATTGAGAGGTTACGTTTCTGAATGATATTCGATAAGACCTCCTGTTTACCGACCACCAGGAAACCAAACCTCATTTCGTTATACTTCAAGAAGAAGAATATAAAATAATGTATTATGTGAGCTATATAATTTGCAAAACTATTCATTGGTAAATATGTACGCCATGCTCCTTTAGCACTGGGGAGTATTTGACATAATGTAAAATTTTTTGAGATTGTTTATAACGTTTTGAGTTGAAACATGTATGTGAACAATTACAATTGATAGATAAAAATGCTAAATTATGCTGATTCTATCCATTTAAAGTATTTTTTAACTTTTCACTTTATTAACTATATACCATCTGACAGAAATCGCAACAGTAGATAAAAACAAATAAAAAAGACAATTTAAACAATTTATCAAGAAGATAGTGATAATCTCAATTTGTTTTTTTTTTGTTTCCTAGTATACATCCATTCCCGCACAAAGACACAAGCAATTCAAATTAACCGTCCGTCTATCACGTGCCCGTAGTTCCAGCCAACGCTTCTGATTCGGAACAAACATTTCCGGTGGCAGTGGTGCTTTCTCGTCGGCAGTATCTAAAACGATAAGACCATGGGTATGCATTAGCCTATAATATATCTCAAGGGTTTGTCCATTAAACAACGCCTACCATCACTTTTCTTTCCCACTTTCGATGGACTTGGAAGAATAGAAATAGTTTCCTCGGGTTTCCGAAGCAGCAGCTTTCCAACTCCTTCACACATCCGCAATACCTCATGATGTGAGAGCGTTTCACGTAACCGCTCGTCCAGCGCATCGCAAGCGTTAATCCATTCGGCAACACCGTCAAAGTCCTTAAGCAGGTTCAAAGCACCTGCACTGCTAAATTTCGTCTTCTTCATGTAGATATGATCCAGCCAAGCTTCACAGATGATCTTCAGGGTCAACTTCAATATCTCAATATCTTTCGTTGCCTGAATGACGGGCAGATAGATTTGGTTGAAAAAGTAGGCCACATATTCGTTGGCACGTTCCTGTAGCACTTCCGTCTGCCAGTGCTTGAAGTAAGGGAAGCAGAGCGTCAGCGAGGCGAGACTGGTCGTGCGACAAACGGCGGCCAACACATCAATACACTCGGTGCAGGTCGCCTTCAGCTTGATAATGTTCTCCTTGATCTCCGAAACGAGCTTAGCCCGCAATGCCACACAAACTTGCACCTGCACCTCAAGTGGATCGTCGGCAGCCAGCTCCGGTACGCGAATGTACTGCAACTGCTCCAGACACAAGCCTATGTCGTTATGAACCACCTTGAAGAACATCATCATATTCCAGTCGGTGCAGAGCGAACGCGCTTTGTTGGCAGCCCAGATACGCATCGAGTGAATGGAATGATCGAGCCGATGTAGGACAGGAATCTGCTCGACCAAGGGCAGCTCATTAGCGATCGTTCCGATGTCGCAAGTGTTAGATAGCTGTACCAACTGGTAGAGCAGCTCACTCCATACCTTTCCACATATTGTTCCTTCAACCTAGTGTAACAATGAAAACGAAAAAAGAGCATCTTTAACGTATAACATTACTGGCCACATGGCATGGCATTGCGTCTACTTACATTTACATTCTTCGCACAGAATTCACCTTCTTCGAAGGGATAATCTACCGGCAGGCTAGAAGAAACTACTGCCAAACGAAACTGTTTGTCCCAGATAGTACTCGTTACATGCACCGTCAGAGTTTCGCCCAATCCCTTCAATGTGGACAATATTGGTTCCGGTGCCTCGTCCGGTTGTAGCAACGACAACCAATCGCGCAGATATTTCGCACAAGCTGCCGGTCTGCAGGCTAGGGGTGAAGAGCTCCACCATAGTACGACGTGCTCCAAGGAACCGCCGACCTGCGTCCAAAGACCTCTGGTTCCTCGATTGACCCACTTTATAAGTTCCGATTTGGTGAGCTCCCGATCGAACGCCGAAGGACAGTACTTGATCACCTTCATGATCACGTTAGCGACGAAGATCTCTTCATCGGCGATCAGATTCTCCAACAAATCCATACCATCTGGCTCGTTCACCAAATAGTTGATGGAATTATATGCTACTGCTTCGGCAGCCATTTCATCAAAGAAATTGATCGCAGGATCCTTAAATAAAGCATTGAAATGAAGATCAATTAGCTACGCAACATTTTTCAACAACCATCTGACCATTACATTATGCTCCGATTCGTCTGGTTCGCGTGACTCCGGCTTGACGATGGGTGTTACGACAACCTTTCTGCCCGGGGCGGCCCTTCCGCGCGTGTGGATTTCCCCACTGGATATCATGTTGACGCTTGCCTTCCGTCTATTGTTCATCTCCTCCTGTATCGGATCGATGTGTTTACCACTCTCCGGGCCCTGCAGATTAGTCGTTAAAGCCCGCAATATTTCCACACTCGAGGTGTCCGACTCGTTCTCTTCGTTCGAAACCGTCAGTGCACCCTTGCAAGTAGTTAGCAGGCAGTTGATCAGCGTACTGCAACACTCTTCTGCGCGCTGTTTCGTAATCATCTGCAAGATCAGCCCAACATCAACCTTCTTCGGGGTGGACATCAGCGGCGGAAACGAATTACTGCAAATCTGGGCATTAGTCTGCGTACGAGCTTTGGTCGTTTTCTGGGCCAGAACAACACTTTCGTTGTGCAACGTGCACAGCAATAATGCACCATCGACGACTATCTCCGACGTGTAAGTGGCGGCCAGCATGAGTTTTATCTGTAGAAATAAGAAATAACAAACAATAAATTGTTAGTCTACTAATGTGACGAGTCACGCATGACAATTCCTCACCATTTTGTTGATAATAAATATCAACTGCAAATTGCGCTTACGCAAGTTCTGCCGTATCAGGTGCGCTTTGCGATTCAGAAGAATTTTAAAGAAACTGCGCTCAACATTCTTATCCGCCGAGGACGCCGACATCCGTATCAGGCGTGTCTGCACGTGGGCCGACCGTTCGAAGCATTCGCGACTTTGTTGTAGCAACCGTTCAAATTCCTGCGCGCGAGAGAAAAAGATAGTGTTGTAACTAGCGACGGAACCAGCCAGCCACACATTTGAATGGGTACAGCAAGGACGCTGTCGGAGGGCGTAGTCAAAGAGCTAGGCTGAGCCTTAGTATGCACGCGGTGTTTTTTTTTTGTTTTGTTAGGCTTTTCATGCAAACAATATACAAATGTTACGTTGTTCGTTCAGGCATCGTTGGACGCTTATTGCTTTGTGGGCAGTCGATTTTGCGCACTGAACCCCTTGAATATTACCGTTTTTATGGGTCTAGAGTCATACTGCTATCGCTTCGTTCGTACAACTGCCTTATTTCAATGAACTTTGAAAATGGAGACATTCGAGGCTATCCTCCTGCTCTATGGTACCCGCCACTACAGCCCGAATCACCGAAATGAGCAGTCATTTCGTGATCGATGTAACAATAACGAACGTTTAATTTAATTTTCCCTATATTTTACCATGCTGCTGCAAATGCCCTATGTACTAGAACTGCAGCATTAGGTCAAGGATGTTTTATGAAAGTTTGACCGAGAGGTCAGCATATATAAGCGTATCTGGAACACCTAAACTAGATTAAAGTTTGACAGCAGGATGGATGAATAAACTATTGAAATCCGAGTTTTTTTTTTTATTTTATACGGCGATTATCAATGTGACCAGGGTTTTTTTATCAAAGTTTTCCCTGCTGAAAATCATATAAAGTAAAGATATATAAACGCAGAATATAATCAAGATATTAAAATAATGATACTTCATAAACTATTGTGTAGAGGACAAGATTAAGTCCGGCACCAATCAAACATTATATGTAAACATGTATATTGAATATGGAAATATATGAAAATACTAGTACTACTACTATACGGTGATTATTGATCTGAAATATTTCCTAACTATTCATACAACGCTTTTCAATCATATAAACAAATAGTAATGTTACAATTGATGCTCATAATCTTATTTATTGTAAAATATTTGAATTATATAATAAAACATGAAATTCGTAACATATTTTACCAAACATGTGTGTTAAATAGTGATACTGAAATATCTGTACATATAAAAGCTCTTCTACGAATATGCGATAATGCATAGTCCCTTGATGAGCATTAATACATTCACTGTTATGATTCATTGCCTGAAGTTTTGCGTTTGCGTGACATTCCTAGAACTTCATTCTTCTTCGGTGAAACACCAACAACATTCGATTTGTCCATTTAATGGTTACTAGTTTATGTTTGTTTTCCATTTTCACCTCACGGAAGAACACGCGAGTTCGTAGTCCTATTCGTTTGCTCTTCAGCTGACACATTTCCTTCTCCTTTCAACTGTCGACTTTTGATAGTTGCTGACTATTCGCACGAAATCGCGCGCACCGTTCGTTTTGCACTTGATAATAACTCAATATCAAGGTTCCATTTCGTCAAGGAACGTAACATTGATACCCTATGATGACGTTAGGCATCGTTTTCGGCAAAGATAGCACAATTCAAACGATGGAGTATGGCGTAATAGATAAATGGCACTATCCAAGGAAATCTTAATGCTTCTAATGCTTCTTCTTCTAAGTTTGGTGCGATCGTAAACTTTTCTGTGATAGACAGATGTCTTAGTACCAGTTACATACCAAACATCAGTAGTTTATGTGGGTCCTTTCATATACTTACATAGTAATCCGGTAGATCGATATTAATATCTGTAGCAAACTTCTTTCCCAGAATCCGAAGCTCTCGTTCCAGCTGGCGTGATTGCTCAAACAGCTTGATCACCTCTTGGTGTTGCTTTGGAAGCCACTTGGACGTATTCATTTCGAAAGGGAGTGCACTAAGAACGGCAAACCGATGATAGAAAATATCGATATGGTTTTACAGGATACTTCTCATTTCACCACAATCTAGCGCAAGATCCTTTGGAAAATTGGAAAGCCTTAAAGCGAACGTAACACATTTTTCCACAGCAGATGCCAGAGCTGCGTAACACAAAATTAGGTCATGTTTTACGATATTCCACACGCGATCGAAGCGTACCACGGTTTACACCACACTATGGGATTGCTTAAAGAATTTCCATCATCATTGTCACGTTCAGAAGAGTGCAGCGACCACCGTAACCGATGGCGTTCGATTTGAAACTGAAACTGAAAGTAGAAAAACGATGAGCACCTGTGACCATGATATTGGAAACCTTGAATATTCTGATCAAGTAGTCACGGCTATCCCCTGTGCCGGAATGCAGCCTACTACCGATGCCTTCCTGACGCTTTATCGATTAAGCACCGACTGTTTAGTGGATACGGAACACACCCAACAAGACCAAAATAGTAGGTAACCTAGACGGGAGACTTGAAAGAGGTCGACGTGGAGTCGCCTCCAGAAAAGTCAAGTTTATTTCTCGTGGTCCTACTGTTCTACTCTACACAGTGGTTCGTTGATTGCTAGGTTTTTTTGTACCGTTGCCTAGGAAATGTAAAAATCAAGGAGGCGACACCTGTTCCGAACACCAGTGCCCGAAGTTGCTCAATCCTCTTGCGAGATTTGTTTTTTTTTTCTCAATTGTACAAGGTGGTGCACAACGTTTGCTTATGCCTTTGCGAAGAAATTTCCCATTTTTTCTCAATGTCTTTCTTACAAATAGAAAAAAAGCAAAACACATTTTACAGATTTTAATAATTTATCGATCAATTTTACACAGAGTGGTATTATCAAGTTCCCTCAACTGGTATGGTCTCTGCAGTTTTAGTTTCTTTTTTTCAACTGTCCTTACATCTTGTCTAACAGGAAGCGGGTGATTCCTTCCTGACATTATTTCCAATTTTCAATTTTATTTCTTCATGTACATCTAATCATTGATTAAGTATATGGGGTAGGGTTTCGCTTTAATATTGAATTGTTATAAATAATATTGAACAACTGAACAAACAAATCTTAAATCAACACAATAAAAAAAGAAAACAATTAAAATTGATAAATTCAAAATTATAGACACGGTTTATAAATCGTTAAGCTACATGTACTTCCAAGTTACAATAATATTAATTTATTCTTATTCCGTTGTCAAATCCTTCCTTCATCTATCTCTTTCTTACTTCTATCCACTGCTACTACTGCTACTCTAAGAACATTCGTCTTATGTTCTGGTATTTTCTTTGTGTTTCAGAATATTCAACAAAACAAAAACAATGTTCTGCAACACATTTTAATCTAGGAAATGGCATAATTTCCGACCGTCGTCATGGTTGCATATCATAGCAAGTAAATTGCCTCAATTGAAAGGAAATCTAAAGTAGTTGTGTTTTCCAATACTAGGTAAAAAGCGTTTACTTGCATTAGTCTCCGTTTACCTCCATTTTTTATACATACTTTATTCATTTTGAATGTTTTGCATCATTTTATTCACTTTGCGCATCATAACTGATATAAGTTTTGTATGAGTTAGTCGCTTAATTCCAAAAACTAAATCAATATCAGTTCTTTCTGTTCAGAATTCATATTATCTTTTTATTGATAAATTATATGAATGTGCAATGTTCGCAACAGTGTTGCTTATTCACAATTCCGGGTTCTAAATTAGTATGAATCAATTATACTTCACGTTACTTCATTTCGAAGCAATTTATATCGAGTTACTGCTTACGATTCACGGATGTAAAATATGGTGTCATGTTTCGCTGCCATCACTAATTACATAAATTTATTTACTTTTAGTATCGTTTTTATACTCGCCTATCGATCTCTATTACAATCATATCTTTGAGTATTAATTTTAATGGTGAGCGCAGTAAATAGAGTTACATGTTTTTCGAAAATTTTACAAAAACTAATTTAATTTTTAAAAATTTCAATTTTTCCGAATGATGTAATTTATTAAAAAAGCAAATGAAAATTCACACTTGTCGTTCATTTTGCAAACCAATGAACAACAATTCCAGTGTATATAACACCATCTTTCAAAAGATGTGCACACAGATAAATTGAAGTAAGCTCTTGATATAAACCGTTGCCAGAACAAAAAAAAATAAAACGCCAAAATTGACGTAGATGGGAACGGTGTAAATGATGCAAACAAAACTTAACAATGAAACAAATCACCTTTCCTTGTATTTCTTTGATGTGATTCTTGGAAAAGATTTGATAACATTGGACGATGTAAAGATATAAAATCAATTATATGTTCAAAGACATATTTAACATTTATAATCAATTTATCGAATACTTTACAAAATCAAGTTGTTCCAAACGCACATGGAACACATAAATATAACGTCGACACAACTAGAAGACGTTCTGGGGATATGTTTCTCATATCCCCTATTCAGTGCATATAAAAAGGTCTACAGTCATAGTTTAGCACGAATAGAACTGGACTAGATAAGAGTTACACAGGTAAATTATATCCTAGATATGCACTATTTTGTTTAGCTTCCTGCTCCCATGGATACTTTCAACTTCCAGCATTTTCGAAGTTGTTCAAACAATTTCGCAACACCAATTTCTCTATCTATGTACATATAATTGCACCAATCTTCTTTCAGCACATAAACTATGCAAGAAAAAAGTGTGGTTGCGCTGTGAAGTGTAGCTTGTACAAAATCTGTTTCCACTTCCTACACCGTTGTTACAATAAGTTATTACCGTTTGCTCCTTCATCCTTCATGCGTTCACATTTTCTCTCAGTCACATATACGCATTATTCAAAAAGTTCCTTCGCCAGAATATATTGCAAAGTACGTTACTTCGCTTTCCTCTCAGTGAGATTCTCGTATTTTCTATGCATCTAGTTATGCGACGTAAATTATCGATACCGATCGTTTGTTGATCGTTAAACACTGACTCTAAAAATATTACACCATTCAATTCAAGTTTGTCGCCTGCATTGCTTCTGCATGAAAATCCTGCTGCTATTTTAGGCAATCAGTTTTGTAGTAAAAAGTTATTCCGCTTTTCCTGTAACTCTCACCCGATTTCTCGGGCCGTATCTTCTACACATTATTTATTCTTCAACAGTCAGACTATGCATAGTTGTACGTAGTACGTCGTACGAAAAGCACGTGAAGGAACCAAAAAAAGGAAAAGGGTCAGAAGAGCGGGGTCGAAAAAGTGATAGAAAGTGTATGTAACAATTAGACACGTTACAGGATATTGGGACCATGGATGGTTCATACGATGATGGCGCCTAGCGTCTATCGGCGCTTCTTCTTATTGCGTCGTTTGCGCAAGTATCGTTCACGCCAACTAATCCTGAGGCTGATCTTTTCGCAGTCACTGTCGTCACTGTCATCGCTGTTTTTCCTATGGACAATTCAAATAATTATCTTTAGTGTCCTGTCGAACTTAGTCGATGAAGCGAAAATTATGTTGGAGAACAGAGCGGGATAATGTAGCTCATGTAAACAGAACATGTATTGAATGTTTAGAACGATACAAAGAAAAAACTGTGCTAGCTGTGTGCTTACGGATTTCTATCCGTTCTAGACCTTATATTTTTTTCCATGAAAGAAAATGTAATTTTCTTTTCGAAATTTTGTTTTGAATTTTTGTCATTGTATTTGTGTTTCGTTTGGTCAGTTAATAAACACTATCCCGCGTGCACAAGTGTTTGATTCTTTTCTACATATCTCTCACACTCTCTATTATTTTCTTTTTGTCATGATAGAAGACAACTATGGTATTAATGTTATACGAATGATGCATCTGGCGAGCGGTGGTCAGCGTAGCGTGTGATGGCGATGACAATGATGCCCGCGTCCAAAGGATGACTGAGATGAGTAACACGATGAATAGACGTGATGGCGAACAACCTACGACGTACTGGTTTCCCCGATTTTCGTAGGGCTCGGTGATAATAAGTCATGATAAGCATTATGCTCACGGAGAGACATACAACACATCATACCCATGTTGTTTCTCGCGATACTTCAAGATACGCTACGCAAATTTCAATCATGTGTTATGAACGATGAGTTAAGGACGGATCGCAACTCTAAAGCCACAGTACCTGTTATCTAAAGCGCTTTATCATGATACATTTCGAGTTCGTTTACGTTACTAAGGGAGAAGTTCCAACACTTGCACAATCTTGTACATAAAAAATCAGAGAATAATTTTCCTCAAGATCAAAATCCCAAGAAAATCTACAATACCTCTAAGACTTAAACGCTAAAATATAACGAAACAATTATTTTGGCACCGTTGTAAAGCTTATATAACTATTAAAAAATTAAAACATTGGAAAATAAAGTAATGTAAATTTATCAATGATCCAACAAAACCAATCATCAGTGCCTTTATGAAGATCATGACACTGTCTAAATCTTTCACTGTTCCAAATATTGATATTTGATGACGAAACAGACTTAATTGTGCTAGTGGAAATTATGATTCCATTTATAAACAAACCTATTGGAGACAACATGACGACCATTCGTCGATTAATAGAAGCTTCAGAACACATTTAATTTTGTATAGAGTTGCAACCATTCTTTACTGGGCTAATTCAATCCTTCCTATTGTACCGAATTGAGGCGCTTATGATACGGGCTAGTTAAGCTATTTCAGAACATTCTTTTAAACAATGTTTTCAGGTCCTTGCATTTGAAGAAGACTGAGCCTGTGCATGCCGATGCGATACGCTTGTTGCTCGTGAAACCTATAAAATGATCCAAAGTGTACAAAAATGTTGATAATGATAATCAGTTGCGAATTTGATTGTTTTGATGGTTTAATTTTGCAAAACCAAGGAACACCTGCAACGAGCGTATGAGAAAGCACATAAGTTACAAACGCAGTTACTATTGTTGTTTGTTAAGGACTTAACGTGTTTGCTGGTACGTGCCGCCACTGCATTCCTGCGGTCAACAATGCGGGCAGATGGTAACTGTTAAATTTTGCACACAATATATGGTTTAATGCATACTTGCAAGAACCTTCATGACATATAACAAGTTTGTGGCTGTGTATCTGACTACTATTTTGTATTGATTCTTTTTTTTTCTTGTTTTACGTACACACCTAAGCCGGGCAAAAGCTATCGCAAAAAAGCGAAAAATGTATATAGTTGACGTACAGATACTGACACACTGAGTATTTCAATAGCGGCTTGAGTAATATTCGTGAAGGGATATATTTTAGGTTCTGAAATTACTATTAACAACCAATAGCAATTATAGTGCCACCTATGGTAGTAATTGTAGTAGTAGCAGTAGTAGTAGTAGCAGAAGTAGCATGAAGAGTATTAGCTGTTGTAACGCTCATGAAGATGTTGTTCATTTTGGTGATAGTTGCGTTGAGTTGAATTGTTTCTTTGATGTGTATCTATCCCCTTCAAAATTATTGTAACTCTCTCTCTCTCTCTCTCTTCTTTTCTTTCTTCTTTTTTTCAATATGCTTTCATTCGCAATACACTCCTTCGCTATTCCATGGTCCATTCCAATGCATACCCAAACAAAACTTGTTTCGCGTTTGGCAACGGGTCCAGAAGCGGGTCCTGCTGTCGGCGGCTATATTTTTCACATTGGTGATGATTTTGCTCTTAATCCTTCTGTTTTTTTTCACCTAGAGTCGATTCAACTGCTCTTGAATGGCCCGCTCGGCCTGTTCGAAGTCTTCGGCCGACTCTATCTTCACCGATTCTCACCACTCGTTCAGTATGCAATCATCTAACTGTGATTCGAGGATATCAATATTTGGCTCGTAGTCCTCATCCTCATCATAAGAACTATTCCGATAGAACAATCCGATGCGACGAAATAGCAATTCCAGCAACATTGGTCGTTCGGTCGTCGTGTTAAAACCGGGATCAACAAGTGGGTTTTTAATTGTAGAGTACGTATATTGTGCATTAATTGTGTGCAATGATATATGCAGAGCGCATTTTCCAGATGTTAGATGTGGGCGCGTTATTATTTGTTTAATATATATATATACGTTTCGGTTGATACCATTTCCGTACAACAACACCATCCACACAACATACACGCGAGATTACATTGCGATACACAAAACGGAATCCAATCAGAACGATTTCAAGAGATGTATAAAAAGGGAGAGAAAGAAAAAGAAAAAGAGATGAGATTAATTAGTACATCGACAGCAGCGCGATTGGGCGGAGTGTGCTAATGGCAGATTAGCTTCTGATGTTAAATTAGCATATTATATTTGTAAAAGCGACTTTTATAAGTGTACATCGATAGCACTAACCTAAAGCAAAAGCATTGTTGATATGAATTTGCCTTTTAAAAACGAAAGTGCAACATGGAATAATTTAGAATGCTTTGACACGCACACAAATATAAATGAGATACAAAAATACTATAAAGATTAACAAAATTAAATAAAAAATACACACAAGATAACATGGTAAAACACAGTAAAAAAGTTGTTTGTCTAATAGAAAGTCTTACTAAAACTAGTTACACATAATTTTAAAAATATATAAAAATAGAAACTACTAGATATGCCTACAATGCATCTTCTCAAACCCTATTTACAATTGCTGGTAGAAACTATTAAAAACAAAAAAAAACAAATCAAAACATATTATCTAAAGGTTAAGTAAGTAAATAAATGAAAAAGGTACACGATACAGTGTTGCAAAGAAATATTCTTATGGTGAAAAAGAAAATTTATAATATCATGATACAATCTTACATCAACATATTACATCCTTATTCATTTACCTAGCAATAGGATTTAGAACACACTTTTGGCACAACATTGCATCAAGCAGATTCATGTACACGGCACTTTTTGTCCCAGACTTTTTCACTTTATTTGTTCCAATAGGCGACAGACATAATTTTGTTGAACACATAAACACACACCTATAAGCCAATTTGGAAAAAAAACGCAAAAACCTGCTTGTAAGTTGATTTCTCTTATTGACTTTTCTTTTTAATACAGCTTTTATTTTGTTCACTTAGTGTATTTTGAAGTATTTGTCCAATTACAATCACTGTCCAGATTTTTACAACACATGAAAACAAGAGGAGGAGAATAAAGCATGTTGGAAAAATTTATGATATCGTTTTCATTGTATTCTCTACAGAATATTAAAAAAAACGTAACCATATATTATACAAAAACATACTCCTGCTTCAAAACATTTTGACTTTTTCTTATAAAGACATGCTCAACAAGTAGTCGAGCGAACAATTATACCAAAACATGAAATAATAAAATAAATAAAGTAGAAAATACTGAGACGAAGGATAACATTAAGACACAAAAAGTGATATATAAATATAAACGTTGAGATAGTATAGCACGGTGACCGATTCAAGACAACAATTATCGAGGAACCCACGGAACTTTGCACAGATACTCGAAGCACATAAATAAATTAACGTTTCCGATGGATTGTTGCCAGTATTTGATCTGCCTTTGGTGATCTGATTAAGATGAACAATCATAAATAAATTTAGGACAAATCTCGTCAAAATTTCGAATGTTCAGTGTCCAGTGCCGCTTGATTACACTCTAGCAGTGGCAATCGGTTCCACACATACGACGCATTCGAAAGCGCATAGATACGCAAGACATAGAGAAGTAAAGTTGGTTTGTTTGGAAAGGATTAAAAAACAGTGACATACATACGAAAAGAAAGTAAAAGATAGTCAACTAAAGAATAGTTTTACACATAGAATTGCCATCCCCTTCCATTGTGTACAATAATAGATTTTTTAAATAAAAAAAACTTTTAAAACAAAACAAGCTGCTGTTCTTTGTACAGATGTTCTACAGTTTTTAAACAGTTTTAAAATATTTTATGCAAAATCAACCAGCAATAAATAACAACATAACAAGACTATTAAAAAACAATCTTATTGGCTGAATGGTAAATAAGTAAAATACCAAAACAAAATAACCAATACTTCAGATCCAGATCATTGAAAAGGAAATAGTAAAGTGCAGGACTTCGAACACAAAACGTCAACTGTCAACGGTCAATCCAAACGCGTAACTAATAGAAACTCGTCCTAATTTACTATATAACTAAAATGAAAAATGATCTGGGGTCAGTAATAACAAACAGGGTAGGCAATCGGAGAAAAGGATAGGGTATAGAGAAACACAATGAGAGAGAAAATAAATAGGGGAAAGTGAGACAGAGAAAAAGAGATAAAGAGCGAGGGAAAGGATAGAATGTGCAGGAGGAATGATTACTTACACCAGAAATGCGCTATAAAAGGTATTAAGATCACTGTCGAGTGCCATCATTTTGCGGCTCGATTGTATCGATGCTTCTGGTGTAGGAGTAGGGGCATCGTCCGGTGCCGGTGTGGCATACGCTTTGCGATCGTTGTTCTTTGCGTGAGATGTACCGCTGCTGGTGCCGCCGCTGGTAGACCTTGTAGCGGTGCTGGTGGCTTTGCCAATACCGGCGCGATGGGCCGACGAACGTGAATGGTGTACGGTCGTAGCCGACACGGACGTGCTGTGCACGGTAGTACTGACAGTGGAGGTCGACGTACTGCGCCCGGCTATAGAACCAATGACACCCGATTGCAACAAAGGTGGCACGGGCAGCCGCATTTTAGCTGTACCCACAGCGGTCGACAGCAGCGGCTTGCCAAACGCGTAACATTGGCTGCCGGACCCCAACATTTCACCAGGTGGTTACCATTGTTGAAACATATCAAATTTCAATCATTTGTTCAAATATTATTCGGCCAAAAATAATCCCCACGTGTGTCCATCAAATTCAGCAGCATATTGATGTTGATGTTAGCAGAAGGTACAACATGAGGTTAGATGAAAAGCGTTATTGTAGTTGTTTTAGTTTTTTTTTTTTGGTTCATTGTTATTAAACATCCATTGTTCGTATAGCGTAATGCAGTTGCGGCAAATTAGCGAAACATGGTTATTGGTTCGGTATTAGGTGAATTTTGGAGGGATGTAATGTAATTTAGAGAGAAAGAAAAAAAAGAAATCACTTATTCACTCTGTGAGCTTTGAGAAAATGCATTCGTATCACAAGCACACGTCATTCATCAAGCACGCACAACACAACAATGGTAAATGTACATTTCGCTAGGACAGAATTCTTGGACGTAAACGACGATACGAATAATACACCTTTCTCGCTAGCTTTAGTTTATCAAACAGGTACAGAATTGGGGAATGGAGTCTATATGTTGAGGTGCTAATTTATATTTATGCCATCTTTGGAATTCTTTTTTCAATGGGTTTTTCTATACGCTCACAAGGGTTTAACATTGGTCTAAGGTAACTGAAAACAAAATGAAATATCCACATATGGCCTTCGCAAATCCTGTTAAAAAATTACAAAATGTAATGGAAAAACGAGCACACCATACAAAACTGGCAATCTTCTTATAACGCGATCAAAAAATGAAAGAAAATATCAAAGTTAGCCACATGTCCACTGGTTAATGAGGCAGCTGTGTAGTCAAATTTAATGAAATCGATTAATGTGACAATACAAATTGGCGAATTCGTTTCATGGTAATTTTTGGATCACAGCTGCATAATCGAGATTTGTTATCAAAAGTTGTTGAAATGAGTATCGAGCAACATTGCTTTATTATTTGCAAGCCAGTGATGTTTCAGAATGAGGTTAAAAATTAAATTTATTTCCAGCATAGTGGTTCAAAATGATTTGCTATACTGTCCAAAGTTTTAATGAAAGCATTTTAATCTGTGTTTATTTTATGGAACTTTATTAGTTGTCTATTGTTTCTTACCCCCAAATCATTTCGCAACGTGATCAACATTTTCTTAATCATCTTCACCTATCCTTATCGGGCCTCTTCCTCCCTTCGCCATTAACGGAAAAAAGTACGAAACGAAACATTCAAATCCAACAAAAGTAGTGTATCACGAAATGGGTTGGCATATAATTTGTACATGTGTCAGAGTTTGTAAAGTTGCGAAGGCGTAGTTTGTCAACAGTTTAGAAAAGAAAAAAATAACAGAGAGAAAATAGTAAAAAGAACAAACACAAAACAACAAACAAAGATTGAGAAAGTATAAAAGAAAACTCAATAAATACAGTAACAGTTAGAAATCTAACTACTTAGATAAAGAACGATGGTTAGAAAAAAGTTGAGCTGATTACATATATGTGTGTCTATAAATGTGGAGATGTTAGCCGTAAGGACAGGCATAAGAATAAATAGTAAGAAAAAAATGTGAAGAAATTATTCTGATCCTATAAATAATAAATAAACATATGCTGGTTTGGCTCAATCTTATGTAGTAAAAGATAGAAAAACTTAAAAATGGCACTATAATTTCATTAATATTTCCTGCTAAACTTGAATTATGGTACCAGAAAAATATGATATTCCAATTGGTTTTGTGCTGTCAGAGTTTTCAATACTTGACTTGAGTCATTAGTTCCTTACTAAATAGCCATAGGCTAACACAAATCAGTTTATGCTTTCACTATGTTACACAGCGGTCTGCACATTTTACAAAAGATTTAACTAAGCTATTCAGGAAAAAAAAATTTCCAAACTAAACCGTGAACCAAATCAATGTACTCTATCTTTATCAAATTCGACCTATACTTCGAATTTAAAACAAAAAACAAAAAGGTCGATACGGAATATCTACGAAATAAAAACATATAAACCAAACGACAGCCCAAATAAGAGCACATAGAGAAAATTTTTGTTTAAGATAGAAGCATGAAACAGACTAAACATATAGGGTCATAGAAGTCTGTTTTAGTGAAGTAAAGAGGCATGAGAAATTGATAGAATTTGTTTAGAGAATAAGCGTTGGAAGGAAGAAAAGAAGAATGAAGATCAATTATTTAAAACATAAATTATTTACCCTTGCGTATCTCCTCCTTCTTCGGCTACTAGCAGCTCATATTCTTGGGCTGCGTACCGGTCCCAATCAGAAAGCTAAAATAGAAGAAACAAAATTTTTCACGCACCGTCGATTATTATAGCCTACCATTCTTACATCATCATTTTCACGTTGTGCAAATGGATCACGCTGCTCGTGCTCCATATACTTTTCCAGGTTGAAGAACGTGTCGAAGAAAATGGGAGTCATCTTGCATCGTTTCAGATCGGCCAAAGTTACACATCCAGGAGTAGCTGGTTTAATCATGTCTAACATCTGTAAAAATTAACCATTTCAATAGTAGTGGCGCTTAAAACAATACCCTTTAGAGCGAACGTACTTGACAAAGACAGTCTTCAAAGGGAAGTGTTTCGATACCGAGCGACTCCATACGATGCTGTTGTTCCTCGTAGAAGTATTCTAGCTCGTACATCGACAATACACCGTCACCGTCCACGTCCATACAGCGGAACCAATACTCGATGGCAGTCGGATGTGATTTGTCCTCCTCCGCCAGCAGGAACCACACGAAATCGGTGTACGACATTTTCGGTCCGTTCGGACCCTGTATCATAGGGTTGTTGTTTCCCCGCCGGGGACTTCGTGTTACACAGCCGGAAAAAATTCTCTCAATCATACGGGACGATAACGCTGAAAGAAATATACCGAAATTTGTTGTGAAACTTAAATGAGAATCTTATACAGTAGTTTGTCACCATACCGTGGTCGTTATGTCTGGCCAGATCCTGCTGGTCAATGTACAGATCGTGATCGCGATCCAGCTCCCAGAACTTGCAATAGATAACATAGAAGTGCTCGTAGCTGAAATACGCCATAATCTGGTTTATGTCCTCTTCCTCCTCTAGCAGTTGGATCACATCGAGCAGATTCGACTTCCGGAGTTCTGCTGTCGTTATCTTGCCGGTCCAGCTGCGGTTTACATTGTAGAAGATACGAGCTATCACGGTGTGCACGTAGCGGGAGTGAAATTCCGCTGCCTCTTTCAGGAATGCCAATCCCGGATGTGTGTCGACGACGTCCTGTATCAACGGTGCAAAATCTTCCGGTAGGATATACGGTCGCGTACGATCACCGCGTGACATTATGAAGACAAACCGCGATGCCGCATCGTGACAGAACGAGGTCATCCTAGGAAGCGATAAAATGAATATTGTAATTATACAAGCTAGGAATAGTTCACGGCCATGTAGTGCTCTTACTGTCGCCAGAAGTGAAGGAATTTGTCCCCATCAACGGCTCCGTTCGGAGTTAGCTGTGTGCACATGAAAAGGGGTAAGCGCCAATACTGTGGCACCTGGCACATCTGGACGATAACTTGGAAGCTGTCGCGATTGCACTCGTAGTTTGGCAGCTTGTCGAAGACCTGCTCCAATCGCTGCATAGTGGTTTCCGTTGTTATCGTTGGTGGTGGTTTGCCATTTGGGAAATGGAATCTGTTGACAAAAACAATAACATAGATGGAATAAGCAAATACATATGGTTAGGAAGAGATGTTTATATTGTTTTCAGTGTATCGTCTCCTGTGTTTATTTAAAATAAGCGAATTCTGTTTTATCCACATATTAAAAATACCACGTTCTGTTATATATGGATAATCAATATAGTGTGTATCCAACGAACAATTGCTTGAAAGCATTTTGCAGCACTAGACTCTGAGCTATGCAACGAATGTCTCACAAGACTGGCCTTTATTCATTGCTATTCCTTACAGTTGATACTTTGCCAACCATTTTAAAACAGAAGAAAAAAATTCATTCACAAAATAGCTTTATCTCCTCGTGACGAATTTGCTCAAGGCAAACTGCTATACCAGAATGTGTGAAAGTATCTGTGATCTTTAGTGAAAGAAATTTTGCATCTCATTCCTCCGTGCTATTTCCGACACCACGTCTGATCCTTGATCCGCTCGCAACAACTAAAATAATGTGATCCCATCACATAAATTAGTCGCCAAAGAAAATATTGGCGGGAAGAAAGTAAACCATGAAAAGATCGCGCCTGGTCGAGTGTGAACGTTCATTGAAAACGCACACTGGCACATACCTCGTTTGGCAACACGCCCAAACGCTACAGCGACGATCTTCCTCTGCAAGTTCCGGTCAATTTGACAACGGGTAGCAGTGGCTTCAACGAGACACTGCTTGGCTACAGCGGGCAAATGGTGGTCTTTAATGAGGCTTAATTTGGAACCAAAAGGGCCATTGTTGGATCATAAAATCTCTCAGGCTATCGCACAACACAACAACAGCCGCACGATGAAAGTCAAACGAAGTCGTTTAGATGATTGAATTAGAAAGTTTTGGTTCAATAGATGACAAAAGTAAGTAAATCTGTGTCGTTTCGCTGTTTTTGCGTGACTAATGGTAAAATCTCAAACAGCATTAGAGCACTTTCCGCGAGTAAAACATTCCCACATGTTGCCTTATCTTAACGCTGCTGAATCCTTTCAAGTTGGTAACCGTGATCCGAAGAATGTATCAAATGTTTTAAGCGAATCTCATCACAAAATTTGCTGAAAAAAATTAGAGTGTATGGTCATGGGTCATGGCGTGAAAATTGTTCAACCTTGTATGAAAAGCAAAAAAGGCGAAACATTTGACGTGCATCAAATTACGTACAGAGTATCTCCACTCCATATCAGATTACTGAGAACTTGAATTAAAAAAAATCCACAAATACGGGTATATTTTTGTGAACGCTGCTTCAGCTTTCAAAAGTACATCTTCATTTCAATCGTTCGATAAATCAGCGACAAGAAAACTGGTGCACAGTTAAGAAAAGATAATGCTATTTAAAGTCGCGCTGCTGTCACTACACTAATACCGACCAAAAAGAGTGTAAATAAAGTGCCACTACCAAACCAACCACCATCGTCTTACAATGACGTTTTAAAATCGTACAACTTGCTGACGATTTGCTCAACCAACTAGCAAAAGGTTGAATTTCGAGCGTAAGGTGATCAAACCGATAAACCGGTCTGTCGCACATGGCCAATACCACTGCAACTGTTGGGATAATGACTTACGCTTGTTTCAGAAAAACACACAGTAAACATACAGAAAAACAAAACATCCAAACAGGACGATTCTACTACGATACTTACTGCGGTATGTAGGGGGCCTTGGTTGAGTTCTTCAGGTGCCGCTGTAGCGTCGTGTGAATGTTTGGCGGGATCAGTCGGTTGACAGGTTTTGACTGTAAAATGAATGACGTATGAAGAGAAAAAGAAAAATATCAGTAAGATCACCAGGAAGTTCCACTTTTCTTCGCCAAAATGGTGACACATGTGTATACTTCGGGGGGAGGATAAACGACACAACCACAACCACGTCTGCGGTGAAATCAATTAGTCGGTTTGGTCGCTTGAGCGACAGTGATGAGTTTTGTCACCTTTCTCGCCCGACAGAAAGGCGCCGTGATAAAAAAGGAGATAAACCGAGTAATGCCGTGTGCCACACGGCAAGCGTGAATGCAGAAAAGGAGGAAGACAATATTGACATCAGGCATGACGCCACCTAAACAACGATGTGATCTTAACTTTTTTTATTATGCCGTCGATGCCCATTTTATCGAAGGTATAACAGGTGTTTATTATCAAGAGAAAACGAAACAGGAATAGTAAAAATACAAAAGTTATTGTAGAGGCCAAGGTGTCTTTGAACTTATTTTTAATCAAACTTTGAATCATTATTTTTAACGTTGTGTGTTCATTGTTCCTCACACAGTCAATGTCCTATGAAACGTATGCACAGAAAATAAATTCATAGAATGTTTGCAAACCAGAAAACCTACTGTATATCAACAAATAAATACGCGTTACCAAACATAGATCCAATATAATAAAAGGTCTTTCACACTATCAACCATTACGATCATTCAGCAACAGTCAACCATGTGATGCTTATCTTTAAGGTAACCAATTTTCAAGAAAAAATGCAAATAAGTTCGAAATAAATGCCACGGTGTTATGATTGGAATAAAATTCCATGCAAAAACCGAAATTCAGCAAACGCCGCACTTCATCGATCATGCGTATCGAGGCACATAAGCACAAGAGTTGGAAAATAACTGACCGGATGCATTCGTACGCTTCATTGAATGATTTTGGCATGGGTCTTTTTCCAAACCACGTACATTTGGCATGCTTCATCACATGGATATTAACCTCTTCCGAGCATCATTTGCATACTATGTACCCATATTCGTTGTATAACTGGTACTAAGCAATCATTAGAGAGAGATAGTGAGAGCTTACAAGTGAAAAAGAATGGAAAAAAAATCAAACGGATTTGAACGTGGCTGGACTAACAAATAATTGAATTTCAATACTCTCTATGTCAATATTTTTTGGTTTGCTAATTTCTGATAGGAATTCTTTACCACACACGTAATGTCTCTTTTCTATGTTGCTCTTTTGTGCAGTGTCAATCAGAGTGAATACATGAGTATAACGAATAGTAATAGTGTAAAATATTAGCTATATAAACACACTGTTTGATTCTTTATGTAATTTTCAGAATCGCATCTTCGTTTTTCGATTTCGATTAATTAAGTTGTGTCCTCTTGTATCTTCTCTCTAATCAAAATGGGAGTAGTGCCATCGAGAGGTAACAACAGTGGAACCGAACAAGCTCAAATACAAACAAATAAATCACATCCAAAAAGCTGACATCGCACAAATCACGCACCATTGGTAGGAACATTTGAAAATGCATCCCCGGTCGGTGTACACCCGAACCCGTGCGTGTCTTGAAAAGACATATAAATTGTATTTTAACAAAAACAGAATCCACATGTACAAGTTAAAAGCCATAACTCATTCGTGCAGAACGCCCACTTCCTTCGCCGGTGACGCGTGGCGCGTGACGTAACGTGAAAAACGTACTGTGCATTAGAAAAAAAAGAAAAAAAAGGCCGCCCATCAACCCGGCACTAGGCTTGTGATGGATCGCTTTCTACGCATAATCAACTCGGTACCCATGCGCAACCGCGCAAGTAAGTATTGTAAACAACACTTTCTTTTTGGGGTTAATGCTACCAATACAAGCATTGTGTTATGTTGAATTTAATATTAATGTGAAACATATTTTAGTTATAAATGAATACCAGTGGGTAAGGTTTGCTGCCACTGTCGTTTTTCCCTCCCTTTATCGTATCATACAGTCTATATATCGTTTTATCTAACAGATATGTAGATATGATTGAGTAAAAATTAAAAAAAACACGGTTAAAAGTAAAAATAAATCAAATACAGACTCATTAAAATCTCTACTACGAAGACGATGACATTATCTACTGATCATTGGGATCAATCTACTAATGATGGGATCATTAGAACAAACAAAATGATCCGAAACACCGAAACACAAGACCAAAACAATAATGACGAGATGAATGCTGCTTGTTAAAGCTCTTCGTAAATTGTACTGTCGACACGTCTAAGTGTTAAGCACGGTAATTACGTGCGAGTGTGTGTTTTTGCGCCTTTCATGCGAGGCAATCTCAGATTAAACGCCTCCACATTCAATGAGCAAACATCTCGAATCCAAATACATTACCATCAGGAAAAAAATATTTACCCATCGAGAATTCATATATAGAATGTAGATACGTTCCTATTGTGTGTTTCGTTTTGGTTCTTTGTTTTTCTAGCAAATATACAAATAAAGACGGCATTCCCATCATTTTTGGAATATTACAAGTAGGCTTTAAGATCAACAACCAGATAACAAAGAGTTAAAAAATAATTACAAGTTATGCACGTACTTAAAAGGGATAATAACCTAACTTAACTCATAAGTATGAAGAGGATTGCATTTGTTGTTAAAAAAAAACATCTCTTAGTTCTTACAAAGCATGTCACTATAATTAAATAAACTATTTATAAGATGTGTGATCTTCTACGATCTTCAACAGGTCTAATATAAAAAAATAACCAAAACAACATAATTTATTCAAATTTTAGAACAAACCAATGTCACAAAAAAACAAAAACTCAACTGTACTATATCATAAAGCATATCAAGTATTAATTCACTTTTTTTTGTTCTGATATCAATACATAAAACATCAAACTGAAAGGAAAATAAAAACCTCGCATTGGAAGTTTAGACCCGTGGAAATTGATTTGAACTTATCCAAATTATAGCCTACAATACAAACCATCTATACACTAGGTTTGTGTTAATGTTTCTTCTAATCACACGGCTTGCATAGCACATTATCATAAACACTCGAATGAATCTCTAGACCCTTTGTAAAGGTTAGCTCTCCGAGTATAGCCACAGGATGTGGGCTCGTCGACCTTACCTGTGAAATACATACAAACAACCAGCATAAGACTAGTAGCCGTCGTTGGCTGCATCGTGACGAATATGACGAAGGCGTCGTAATTGCACACTTTTCCGGTTCGTTTAGGTCCGGTAAATGCTAACTCCCGCCAACAGTGCATCGTAATCAATACCTCGCAAGAGTATCTACGATCATGAACAGTGGATCGGATCTAACTGTCGTCTCGCAAACGGCGCGTAACATGCACACAGTTCGGAACAAATACATGCGAAATTTCCGAGCGCTGTCTAGCAGCGGTTCTAAATGACGAGACAAGCGAAACACGGTCACCCGGTCTTACGAGAGATCTAGACGAACCGCTGAGCAAATTTAGGTGTGCCGTACGTCGCAAAAAGAGTAACTTAAACTTTTACGAGATGCCGGCGGCACTAAAACGGTTTCGTAAACGTATGAATCTCGCTTTTATTGCATACCCCCGCGCATCCATTTTCTCGGCTAGCTGGCCTGGCACTGCTGACTACCGATTACCGAACTTCCCAGAGGCGACCGAGGCATTCTTTAGCGCGAGCCCATGAGCTATTGCGCAAGTGAATAAAACTTTTACAGCCCTCATGGTAGCTCTAAAAAAACACTTCGCGGGTTCTCCACGAACGTTGTGTTCACCTGCTCAGAGGTTCACTCATACTTGAAAAGTGAATTTAAAAACTGAAAAGCCAAACTAACAACCCCTAAGCTAGGTGAGAAGTACAATGAAGTGCTCATTTGCTTTATGTTTAGTAGCTATAACGATAACCCTGGAGTTAGATCATTATATGATGGTTAATCGTGATATGATGGTCTCGACGGTTAATTATTTAGAACCTTTAATAATTATCGTACTCGTTTAAATAAAATATTCGCCACGTGTATTTCAAATTAACCACAACATACCTAACTATGTTTTTTAAGAATTCTGCCTAATAATTCGCCTAATAATTTTTTAGGTTTAAAAGAAAAAAACCGACGCTTTGTGTTGAAAAATTTAAAAATCGATATTGACGAATCGTCATTAATCATGTTTAAAGTTTCCATTGAACATTCGCTCATTCAGTCATCACTAAGAAATATCTTGACTTATGGCAAACGTACCGATGCATAACTCCATCCATTTCTTGTCATCTTGAGTCGACAAAAGTTTTACCTGACAAGAAGCGACCAAGCGCATCAATTCTACTAATTTATTATTGTTTTTGTTTTAACGATCCGTGATGTTATTTTTTCTTCAACCGTTTTGACATCGGCTTGCCTGTAGTAGGCCATTTTCTGTCGATAATCTAGCGGAACAAGCAATTGTTTCCCAATGAATTTTCATAAAGAGTTGCTTGAAAAGATGCTTGAAAGTGGGGAATCTTTTCAGAACACTGCTACGGCTGGACTACGTTTAACAATTGCTACCTACGCAAAAATGTGAAATCCTCAGTTGCAATCTTCTCTCGTAAGGAGGTTATGTCTCTGCTCGTAGAAGAGATCGTGCGAGACTTCAGACGTTTGAACTTCGGCTGCGAACTGGACCAGTTCTTAGCGTCTTTACGTGGGACGAACGTAATGGCTCATTGTTGGTGTGGAAATATGCAGCTTAACCTCGTCAACTAGTCTGAGGATTTCTTCATCACTTATGCTGCAGACGACGATGGCTTTGAACACAAGGGTTCGACAAGGTTACCAAACCCGGCTACGTCCATTTTAGGGCGTGTATACGATGATTGTCAACATTCGCAGACATTCAGGGTTAAAGGAATCGCCAGAACTAGCATTGCCATTGCTATCATTAATGCCCAGTATAGATGGGTATAGCCATTAAGCGAATAGCACTCAAATTAATTCCAATTTCAAGTACAGTTACTTTTTCTAGATACAATAGCGCTTAAGACTTTTCAAGAACACGCTGAGAAAAATAATTTAGTGAAGCTCACATGACATGCACAAACGATTATGTTACATCGCAACAACGAGCATAGCTAGATCACGTTCAACAAATCACGCATCACTCATTTATGCGTGCGCACGCGTATGGTCATAATTCCGTGGCTCACTATCCATTTCTCCTAGTCAGTTCCCTAACACACAACGTATAGCCGATTGGGGAGGGTTCCCCTAACGGCAGAGTGAAAAACAAGCAAATTTGTTGCCGACAATACTGACAGAGAGACGAGCAAACTGTTCCTTTAGCTCTTCATCGCGTCCACGGTACCCCGAAGGCAAGGGCTCATAGTATCCATCGGTTTCTTTCCGAGTGGCAAACATGGCTTCCACTTACCCTCAAACTCAACCCGCACAACCCAATGCAGCCACCATCTTCAAAAGAAAATGCGTAAGAAAACGAAGCACGCACGGAGATAGAACCGACCGCGGTACGATTTCTCCGCGGCATTTTTCACGCTCAATTGAGGTGAAATTATCATTTCCTGCGGACACTCGCCGATCGACACTGTCGCCCCAGCGCACATGAATTGTGGCATTGATCGACTGAAAACAGTTTAAACAGCTCATATGCCCAACGCGCACCACCGTTTGCCTTTACGCCGCAGTCGCATGAAACGACCAACGACTCTGACACCCTTCGTCCCGCCTGCGCCAGTGGTGGTAATGCAAATCTCGTAGAAAATGCCTCTCGTACGCAAATGCATTCACAATGTGCTCGAACGAAATGAAAGTTCGATCGCGGTGGTACGCGCGGGAACGACTAGCCACTGACGCTGCAAAACCTAAACACCCATTACCACCCGAGCCCGAGCGCGGTCCGACGCTAGCGAAAGTAATCCCCTCCTTGCCGCGCTTTCCGATGTGTCCATGTGGATTAATGTTGCGCCTCCAATAGGCTAGAAAGCGGTTCGGGATCCGGTCGTAACCTTTTTCGCCGACGCCCTATGGGGGTGTTTTATTTGACAACGTTTTGACGTGCCGTTTGGGACGCGATCATTTGCGTGCGATGAATTGTGGAATTTTTCATCGGACGCGGATATGGAGCTTATATGGCCAGCTTTCTGGCAACTTTCTGGGGCATTAAAAAAAATAGTATATTTAATTGAGCGTGATGAGAGATAAATGTTTGATACATTTGAAACCGAACCGAATATAGGCAAAATGGGACCCCAATCTTTAACAAATAGAAGCGTTCAACATTTTTGTTTGGACAACTTTTCAATTATAATTCAAACGGCAAGAATTATATTGTTATATAAAAAGTTGAGAAAAAAATCGTACTCCAACTAATACGAAACGACTTGACCTCATATTGAGAACTCTTATAGCCCATCACTGCCCTTCATTATTAGCACCCTTCTGTCGATTTCGGTCGCTCTCCGGCCACCTACAGCACACACACACACACATAAAATAGCATCATTTAAACTTCACTCTCGACCATCGGCAGCATAGCGTGCACATGCTGCCAAAATCATAGTCGCCTGCCACAAACCATTGTGCCCAAAAGCGTGGTTGAGATAATTTCAAGGTTTCCCATAACCATGACCGACGGTTGTACGCGACGGTCGCACAATTAAATATGCTGCCGCGCCGGTTTCCTCCGGCCGCCGGGTTTGTGAGTAGGAGGAAGTAAACACGGCGCGCGAATTACATTCCGAATCGAAAACGAAACCCGTACCGAATGCACGAGGCTTTTCTTTACACTTCGGCGCACCATAGTGCCCCAATAACCTTGAGCGCCGAGTGGGGTAGTAAACTGTAGCGGGTGTAGAATTTATTCGGCAGAGGAATGGCGCGGAATGCTGCTGCGGAAAGCGAACCGAGAGAAGCGAAAATGAATGTGAAGCATACCGCATTTACCGATCGTGTCATTTGATGCGGAGTAGAATATTCATCTCGTTGACACTCAAAAAAGCTAATGTTAGGTTAGGTTGTGACGCAAGCTGCTCAGCCAATAGGGCGGGATCATTTCCTCAAATATGTGAGAATGAAACTCTGACATGGTTGGTTACAATATTGAAGTATTTTTTTTTCTACTTTATGTCTCATAAATCAATCCCCTAGCCTTATTTCAAAACAGTTGTGAAGCCGTGTTTCAAACACCTTCAGCATAACAGAAGCTAGACAGCCATTTTATGTGAACAAGTAAAACAACATCTACCGTGCCGCACGCCAAAAGTAAAACAACAATAGCCGATTAGCCGATCACATTTTGTCCTACATTTCGCACGCATGGAGCACGCAAAATGCGCCCGCGTGGCTAGCGAAGCACAACGAAAGTGCTTAATAGGCTGTCATGTTTATCATCGAAACACATTACACGCGAGAAGACTTCTTCGCGGTGGTGTCGTCGTCGTTCAGTGTGCAACCGCGAACGTTTCTGGGAGGGTGGCGCACGGGAAGATTGGAAGGGAGATGAGGACGGATGCGCTTTTGTTTACATCACCAGCGCTCAACGAGCGGCTCAACTAATGCGCAGCTCGAGCAGCCTATCGCGAGCTTTATCAATGAGGCGTCTTATGAGATATGCAAAGCGAGTGGCTGTGGTCTAATCACGCCGCTAGTGGCCGGTTAACGCGCAGTAACAGTGGCAGCAAATATGTTACCGCTGTTAGCGGCCATATGTTAATTACCACGCCATAGTCTACATTCCCGGTAAAGATTTTGATCAGCGATGCTTGAACCCACTCTGGCAGAGCTTACCGGCGCGAGAAAAGCTTGAGAACAACCACGTTACTTCGTTTCTGCTTGATGATTCGGAATAACCGAAATCAATTCTGCGCGCTAACGTTAATTGAGATGGTGCTGCTTTTGACAGCACGTTAATTCGACGAGCATATAACCCGGTAATCATTCTTTTCTCAGCAGACACGGCCATTGTACCGACCAATGGACATTCCAAAAGATCAGCGTCAATTATTTACGAAAAAGGTAACAAAAGCCGAAGACCCATTGAACAGTGTAGCGCGTGTCAAACTCCGTTAAGATCAACGTGTTCTTACGAAAAGTACAGATAATTGCGCTAAAAATATCAGTGCTACCTTGTGCAGTAGTTAAATTTACGGTACACGTTCCAATGACTCCCGCGGCTAGAGCATCTTCAAGGTCTAATCATTTCAAACGTGCCCGCGACCATTATGTTGCAAATAACAAAAACTTGTGTTATGAAGTCATTTAACCTACGGACCTGACGAACACTCTCTCAAGACAGGCGTGTGGTTTGAGGCGAGGGAGCGAGCGTCCTCCTAAATGGGTCAACCGACTGTGTAATTCGATTGTCACAATCTTCAACACGTTCGCTAATTGGATCCAAACCAGCCCTCGTTGTATCGGTCTCGGTGCGGCTCGCACTAGGCAGCAGCTATAAATTGACTTCATGAGGACATATTTAATAACTTTATATTTATTTATGTACCGACCGAGGCCAGCTGATCCGGTGAGAATGCTCACCCTACGGTACAGAGTTTGAAGGTAATCAACGTGTTTATCACATCATTGTGAGCGCGGACACTATCGTTTACCGCATGGATTAACTTTTTTATCAATAGCCAGGGCAGAAGGGTAGTCGTTTATCCAAAATCGAATCGAGAAAACCAAACTAGCTAAAGCTCAACAACTCACCTGAAGCTTCACGGGTTCCTTCGCCCGTTCCCGGGGCGGAGCCTTCTCGGGACACTTCTCGAATATCAGCACCCGCTCGGCGACGGAACCACGCGATAGAAATGGTCGAATCGGGCTGGGGATGGTTTTCGGCTGCATGTTGAGCTTCTTCTCGTCGTCAGCCGTCGAGCGACCGAAGTCTTTCGGCAACCGGGTCGTCGCCACATTGCGCGTGAAGTTCATCGACAGTTTCTCCTGCTCGCGAATCTGGTGTATGTTCAGGATCGGTATGTGGTTCGGCTTCATCGGCACCCCGTTCCAGTGCTTCACGCTGGGTGTGTCGTGATTGGTGCCGTTGGTACCATTCGTCGCACCATTGCCGTTCACCGTGGGCGAGGAGCCGTTGGTGGCGGCAACAATCGGGCCGCCACCGTTGCTCGCGGACGCTGCGGTCACCATCGCTGTGACGGAACCGGATTGGTGTGTGCCGTAACTGGCAACGCCGCTGGTGCCACTACCGCTTGTACTACCGCCGAGCCCTGCTAACTGTGCCCGATGGTCCACGATCGAACCGTAGTCCGGTACGTCCCGATCGGGTAGCGTCGAGGTGATCACCTCCGGTAAAATACTATCACTACTGTTCAGCACCGTACCGGTTTTCAGCGCGTTTATTAAACGTTCTTCCTCCCGGGACACCTCATCCATAAGATCCGCCGTGTTCTTGGAAAAGCTGACGGGTGTGGCGTTGTTGCCGCTGCTGCTGCCGCTGCTACCACTGCTACCACCGATAACCTTCGCACCGGCGCCCCCAGTTTTAACGACACGATTCTTTAGCGGCCAGCTCGGCACATGGTTGAGCAGGTGCTCCGGTTTCACTGGGGTTTGCGGTTTCTCGCGCACGATTCCCGCCGCCTTCGACTCGACGATCGTATCCTTCAGCACGTCCGGGACGTTGTTTTTATTGAGCGTGCTGAAGTTGTTGTTATTGTTATTACTGCTACCTAAATGACTGGAAGGCTTGGAGGCCCCGCCACCACCACCGGTGCGCAGATAGCTGCTCGATCTGCCCACGTCCGACACACCGGCACTGTTCACTGCATCACCAACACTAATGGCACCATTGCGTTCGAACTTCTGCAGCACACTTTTGATCGCGGAGCTCGTGCCCGTGGTCGGTGTCCGGACACCTCCGCCGACGCGCTGCTGCTGCTGCTGCTGCTGCTGCTGGCGCTGGGCTGCTATGCGAGCCTTATCTTCGTTCACGAAGGAGCTCACCAGCTGCTCGAGACTGTTGTTGGAGAGGTTGGGCGCTTTGGCAAGCAGTTCCGCGACTCCGGCGCTGTTGGCAGTGGTGGGTGAAGATCCGCCCACACCCGGCACCACAGCAGTGGATGGACTGGTGTGGTCGCCCGGCAGTGGAAGTGTACCCGCGGCCCCAGGAAGATGGTTGATGGTCGGCGAGTTGGCAGGGTTCAGCGCCTGGCTGAACGCATGCTCAGCACCGTCGCCGGTGTGGCAGTTAAGGATCTCGGTCGGTGCTAGGCCACGCGCCTTCCACGTCTGGTAGATGGCTTCGGCGTGATCCGAGATTTGTTTCGCGATCGCGTCAAGATCCTCCTGCCCCTCGACGAAGGTTCGCACCGAGTTCGAGGGCGAATTCGACGATGACGATTGTTTTGCTGCCGTTGCCATTTTTATGTGCGTTTCAATGTGTGTGTGTGTGTGTTATTTCAAGCAGGTTCAACGCAACACCGGTTACGTTTTCAATGTCAGCCGATGACGTAGGTGTACCCGACCCGAGCACAAGAGTCGTCCCGGTTATCGGGTTTTACCGATACATTTTCCGAACCGGGCGGTCGTTCCGTTTTGTTTCATACGTTTTTTTTTGTTGTTGTATTTTTACGAGGCAATGTTGACGGGCCGACATTAACGCATGAATGAATGTTGTCACGCGGGTACCCGGGAATGTATAGGTCGTTTTAACGCACCGTGCAACATTCGTACACCAAAACGAGAACGTAGAAAACGAAAAAAGAGAAAAAGAATAAATAGAACAACAGTCAATTGTACGTCTTCCGGGTTTTTTTTCGTCCTGAATTAATATAGTACACTGATCACTGACACTAATGACGCCGGTCGTTAGTAGTAGATCCACAAAACATAATGGCGGTGGTACGATGATACAATTGGTTTTAGTTGCAACACACGATGGTAGGCAGTGCGCGTAATGAACACCAATGCCGAAGTGATTAAAGATTGTACAATGAATTACATCTTTTGTAAACCCACACACACACACACAGCGCTATTACATCACACAAACACCACACGCACTAGGAGAGCGATCATCCGACACGCAGAGTAAGTCAGGCGATGGATTCGTTCCACCTGCATCCAAAATTCAACCGCTCCAAGCTTCAAAGCACTCTTTACACCCAAGGCACAAGACATACAGCACACGGAGCAAATGCAGCAGAGGACAACAAACTGGCCAACGATTTTTTTTCCAGCGGCCTGCTGCTCCCTCACACGCCACACGCACAAATCGGGATTCAATTTTCACACCAGCTACACGTCTTGGCTGCCTTGTTAGATACACAACTGGCAGCTTCCAAAGGAGCTAGGCCGGTAGAAATGGCTGCAGGATTCACTGGCACGGTTTTACTGGATCTATTATTTCACCCTCATTAATTTGTCACACAACACGCACACAGAACATTCATAATGGTATTAGCTTGATCGTACACCGAATGAAGGTGAGAGAGAGAGAGAGAGCGACAGACAGAGCGCAACACTGCATATTTAGCCGCTCGTTCTTTGCATGACATTTTAGGAACAGCAATTACACATCCTGCTCTTTACATTTCCATATTACGCATATCAATTTCAATTTTTTTTCTTATCTTTAGCATACAGCTCTTCACTGTTAACACACGCATACACAGCAGGCACTATCAGTAAAATGCACATCAATTCGCATGAGGGTGGCGTCGTGCAGAACGGCGATTTTTTATTTGAACACTGTATCGCTGCATCCGTGTGAATGTGAGAAAAATGGAATAGAATAAGAAGAGTAAAATCAAATGAAACATTTGTTGGAAAATGATTAGTATTCACAATAAAGAACCAGTTGCCCGGAGTGCCGGGCAGCCGAACTTGGAACACAATCGAATGGAACAAATCGAATTTCTCCACCGCCACTATAATCTCCTCCCCGATCTATCAATTTGTATCCCCCCGTATCCTATCCCCCCGTATCCCCCCGTTTTGAAATCGTATCCTAGCGCACACGCTGTTAGACGCAGTTTAGTCTGTTCGGTGTTAATGAAACACATATAAGGGATTGATTACGATGTTAAAAAATGAAAAACCACATCCAAAAACTTGCCGTTTACACCAAGTGGAGTAAACATAACAACACAAAAACACAAAAATACATTCATGAACAAAAAAAAATATCAAAACAAAAACCAAAACACATATCTGTTAAAAAGGTACATGAGGCAAGATAAAAAGAAATTGGGGTTGTGACACAATGTATCAAAATGTCCAAATGTCAAAACTATGTGAAAAAATACATCTACCAACAAAACAATGACTGTAACGTAAACGAAAAGCATTGAAATGGAAATTATCTTTACAACGGTTAAGATCTGTTTTTTAATTACCCGGAATCTAGTACAAAAAAATACTCGGCTGCAAGCTCTAACACCCGAACATCAGCAATCGTAGTCGATCCAAACCAAGAAAGCAACAAAAATTACATATCGTATCCGATTCACTTGCTAATGATTAGCTGAGCAACTGCACTACACGTTTCGCCCGTACACGGGGAATCAAGTCAAACATAGGCACATGTTCACCGAGTACACAAAATTCTTCTTTAATTCTAAGCTAACTTCACGTTTATCGCTTTGTACAGCCTATGAAGAGAGGAAAAAGTAAGGCTAACATCGTTTCGCCATTGCGTTCTCCCACAATGCGGGATGGGTTGGGAAAGGGCATTGGAAGGATATTAACACTAACGGCCAACAGACCACGCATAACGCACAAACAATCTAAATCTCCGCCACGGTCAGATAACGTAACGTTCGGCATTTGCATTCGGGAGTAAGCATCGATCAAGAGGAACAGCTCGGAAGAGCGTATTATAAACGAAGGGGCAAAACAGACAAAAATGCACGCACAAAATGCACTCACTTAGGAGGTACAAGTGTTGGTAGTAGAAATCGAAAGCGTCATTCATTGAGGCTAGTGAATTGTGGTGACCGCTGGTGGAACGAAATCTCACTGCACTCACTTTACTCAAATGGTTACTAGTAACAGAAAAAATAATTAAGTTTGATTTTACAGTTTCACTAAATGATGCATTAAATATCCTATATGTGTCAATCCGATTCAAACTAACCATACTACGCTGGCAATGATTAAGCGAAGACTTTTTCTAGTTAAAAAACGTCTCTAAATAAACTCATTCAATCTCAACTGCAAACGAACATCGAATACCCTACTAATCTATTCGTGGGAAGCACTGACTCCTAAAACATCAGAGGTGATGACATGTCGGTATCGAGTTGCCATCACTGCAACAGTTGCCACAAGTTTGTTTTCCTTTGCAACTATTTTTAGCGTTCACCGACAAACCTTCATCGGATACTATGCATCATCAACTACTAGCCAACGGTGCAAACGCACCTAAAATCGCAACTAAACTGAACTGATATCTCGGGCGGGCAGTACCAGTTCGCAACAATCTTCGAAGATCGTTCCGAAACTATAACCAATGTTCCGACTTCAACGACATTACGAAACCCACATAACCTGTGGTATAAATAATCAGCCATGCTACACTGCGCTCGGAACCCTTTACCAAGCTTATAGATCTGACAGATGGAAATCCCAATTTTTCAACCAAATCCATACACCCCCTTTAGATTCGACCCTATCTTTTACGCTTTCATCCAAGCACACTTAAAAAAAACAAGCTGGTCCGCACACACCCATTCCATCCTTTTCCGATTCGAAGGTCGGCGGTCCGATAGTCTGGCTTTTTCTTCCTCGATCGCAACTTCGTGCTCGCTTTTCATTCAGCCTATGGTATTTTCACTTCGAAGAATTTTTCTTCTGCTCCGTGTTGGTGCTTCTACCGTCTACCGCGCTACAGCAAATGCACTAATACGCTACCACACACACACACACACACACACATACACGCCCGATTGAAGGGAAATTCTTCTCACTATAACGTGGCGTTCACGCACGCACGGAAAACGGGACGAAACGAACCAGGAGAGATCAGCAGGCATATCGTGCACGGGAAAAGAATTTTCCACTCCTGCCACTAGCTATTTCCCTGCGTTCTTTCTCCCATTTTTAAATGCGTTTCACGCATCATATGTCTCAAGCAACGCATACTACACTCCGGGCACTACCTACTCTCGAGGTTCTTCTCTTAATTATTTTTGATTCTCTTAAAAACAAATTTTTGCTTCACTTCACTCTGCTGAGCTTCACCGGAATAACGCGAACGCATTCGACAACCGATAAGCGAATAATTAGAAACGTTACTTATTAACGAGGCACGAAATCGCCACATGCAGCGACGCGAAAGCAGCGACTACCCGTGTGGAAGTCTGTCTCGCAACTGCGGTTGTGCGCGGTGCGCGATTGGGACGTGATGTTGAACGTGTCCTCTCTCCCACCCGTTCCCTTCTCGTTTACTTTCATTCTTCAAACAGTCAGACGAGGCGCATATCGATCGATTGCGCACGCGTATTCTCACCGGCGAGGCCAGGGGAGCGACAGCATTATTTCCCACCCCTAACTTGACGCCGTCGAAGATCACTGTGCTCGGTTGCACGCCTGCGCAAGTTTCAGAAATCGTCGCTCGGCGGTTTCTGTGTGTGGCACTCGAACAAACATCCCCCGCGCCCGCATACCCTCACCCAAATCTACCACTTATCCCGGCACTAGCGCGCCACCCATACCCACACACGCACACACGAGCGATCCAAACCGCACGCATCGGAAAGCGAGTTGCGGTTTCACGTCTGGTACGCGCGGTGGATAATTAATTAAACCCGACGTTGCGCGCTGAATCGGCCGCTGGCCCGCGAGAGTCTACCGAAATCTTCGTCCACCTATCCATATATTGTCACTAGCACGCGAGTGGTTGTATGTGAGTGTGCGCATGAGGGCAAGGTTTAAGGCGCGTACGGCAAACTCCAAACCGGGATAGTTTCCCGCACGGCTTAGGGTTGGGAGTTTCGTGCACACCAACCGCATCCCCCCACACACGGGGCTTGATCGCAGGGGTGAGTTGTAGTGTGTTCGTCCGCTGCAGCATATGGGACGCACACGGCCGCACGGCGAACGCACAACAGACGCATATATTTAGAAAACGGATCCACACCACCGCCGGATTCGCCTGAAAATACACGGAGAAAGAAGGAAAGAAATTTTAATGAAATGCCGACTGGATGTCTTACGAAAAAAGGTTTCACATAGCACAAATCTCTTTTTACGGATAAGCAGAAGGGAGTGGAGAGAGCGGAGTGGATGATTCTTGATTTGGGAAGGTTAGAAATAATACGTTTCCATCCACGATACAAATCAGCCAACAAGAAGGAATTGGAAAGAACCGCGGTCGTAAAATGTCAGCGTATTTGCACATATAATATAATAGGTGCGAAATATTCCTTGATTTATCGTAATACGATTGCACCACCAAACGAAGATATTAAATTTTAATGGACTGTTATAAAAGCATCAAATCACCCAGCCGTGAAACTGTAAACATTGATAAACTTAGAAACACAAAGGCGAAAAAAAAATTGTCACGCAACTATCAAAGCTGCTTACTCGTCTAGTTCTACTTCAAAGACATTAAATACGTTCTAAAATGAAATCGGACATTGTGATGATCATCTGATATCCGGCGAAACCGTTTTAATAAAAGGAACATCTGCAGAAATGATCTTGAAGATAGCAAGTTAACTGGCCTATGCGTGGGTACAATTATTTCCGCTTATTGTGTTTGACGTTCCTCGCAACGTAGGACATACAATATTACACTGCCTTCGAGGCATCGTTGATCTTAGGAAGGCAGTAGCGAAACGGAAGTGACATTCAACTGGCGTCAAATTGAGGCTGACAAACTTGGCGGTAAATAACAAACAGTAATACATATTGATA
This sequence comes from Anopheles farauti, assembly GCA_000473445.2. Taxonomy (NCBI): domain Eukaryota; kingdom Metazoa; phylum Arthropoda; class Insecta; order Diptera; family Culicidae; genus Anopheles; species Anopheles farauti. The sequence continues at coordinate 25,532,997 of KI915040.1, forward strand.
CATCAAATCGTACTTAAACTTTCAAAAGCCTTCGGATATCTGTAACCTGCCTACCACATAGAAAGCAAGAGAAGAAGCAGCTTCACTACAAGCAACGCAATACGAAACAATGCTACCGAGGTTTTAGTTCGACTTAGCAGACGAAAACAGACAAGCACGTTGAGCTATTTTTAAGCCAACTCTTCACTTTCTTCGTCATTGTCACCACCTATCAGTAATTGGTATCCCATCATCTCTTTCGTATCGCGTCGATTTTTTCAAAACGGACGTACAAATAAACCGCACACCCGGGGCAACGGCAACGAGGACAAACGGGGTGACAGAAGGTGACATCGGAAGTTGCGCTCGTAGCCCGAACACGATCCCTAGCCACGCTTCCGGCCATGTTAACCGAGACGGGGGAAGAATGAAATTGAAACATCACGAAAAGACAAGGCACTTCCGCTTTCCGTAACCGAGATTTTGAGGTTTTCTCGTGGGCCGGTTCGTATCTAAAGCAAACCGCTTCCTTCGCTCATCGGTCATTAGCAGGCCTCTATTGACGTATTCGTCGCTGATCGATCACGGTTGATCCTATTGTGCCAAGTTCTTTAAATAATTATCTCTCCAATGTCAACCGAGGCAGCCAGCGAAGCGGTTAATCATTGCTACATTTCGTTCGGGTAGATTACTTCCGCACTGGGGACAGGGTCAGGCAGCCCGCAGTAGATATCTTCCACCGATGATCTCTGTTCGTGTACGGATGAATGCACTCGGTGCAATATTTCCCTTACTAAGGCGTAATATCGAGTAATCAGAAAAAAAATACGATCAGCATCATATCGCGATCCATTCGTATTGTGCGCTCTGAACAATTTTGCATTATTGGAGGAATTGATACGGTCGATAAATTCCACTAAATTGACACCCACCAACCAGTTCAATAAACACGGCAGTTGCGCCACATTGTCAATTCTCGTAACACGGTAGATCGCTTCCGGATGTCAAGAGATGTGCACGTAGTGTGCACCCCAGTCTCGTTAACATGGTTCAGCAGATGCACAATTCTGTACACGGTCGTAGGTTTCAATGTCACGAACACGAAGAAGCCGAATCTGCACACTGCACAAGTCTTTACACGCTGGGGATACCTCCCACAACGCAAGTTGCCCTCTCATTTCGCCCCTTCCTGCTATCAAATCCCGACGTAGTTGTGTAAAGTATTTAACAAGCCTCACTTTACGATGCCGTTAGTGGTCGGACACGAGTGCGAAAGCAAACAGGAATTACTTTCATCGGAAGTCACAAACCGCAGACCTTGGCCGCGGATCGGGTAGGATATTGCATCCAGATGTTGCCCGAACGAAACTTACGATCCACGAGGAAGGGAAAATAGTTCGCTTGGAAAATGATTCTATTTATGTTGTGCCACTGTTACATACTTAACACTTACACGAATTCTGCCGCACGTTCCTACTCCCAGTGGCATACAATCAAATTTAAACGCTTAACCATTATTGCTGCAGACAGCGATCAGACCGCTGAGTACTGCTGCCACGTGGGAGTTACCTCAAGGGGTTTGTCCCTTTGGTATGCTGTTATTGATCAACACATGGTGAAGCCATGTGAAACATGTTCGGAATTTGTTTGAACAACATTCGACAGTTCTTTTCGTCTATTTGGCGTTACCATATGTCATGACATGCGTATCGAAATATCCATGTGATTGTGAGTTAGCCCTTGTGATTGGCGCTATAAAATGACCTTTTCATTGAATCGTACCAACAGCACGGTAGAAACAACTCTATTGTCAATTCAAATAAGTAGAAACTATTGCTTACGTACACACACACGAGATTCTACACGCCCAAACTGTGCCCAAGAATTGGAAGGGAAAGTGTCTTCCAATCGATTTGACCGTCGCCTTACGGTTGAAGTTTGTTATGCAGATATTTTGTAGCGAAACAGTCGGCAAAGGTCAAGAAACAGGTTTCTACACCGCCCGATTCACCGGCGTGTCTGACTCATGCCACGAAAAAGCAACAAAAGCAGCTAACAAAATTGCCAAGAAAGCATGCGACTGTGGTACGTCTGGCGAGAGTATCGATAAAACATGGTTTCACCCGTGACGCCACCTAATACTCGTGTTCATAATTGTTGTCTTCTTCATCATCAAAACCATGATCGATTGAGCAGCGTGTCGTAGGAGAAAAAGGAACGTTTTATAAATTTGTGGCATCGGTCGTACGCACGGAAAAATGGAATCGACCGCGTAATAAAAAAACATCACAAATATCTCATCCGGCAGCAGGCCGAAAACACGTCTGGATGAAAGGGTGGGTTTTATATCTAAAAGCAAACAATATCCGAAAATCTTTCATCCAAAGATTGAATCAATGTGGGGAACGAACAGCACGCTCCAGTGATGATTATCATAAATCGATTTTTCGGAGACATTTGGAGGTCGAATTTGGCGAATGTCGTTAGCAATAAAGTGGATCCCGCAAGGGTAGTATCGATTAGGTGAAGCTCGATATAAAACCTCATAACAGCTTATTTGGACACATCAATAAAATTAGATGAAATAAAAACCGAACATTATTTTATCAAAAATGTAAGAGTTTAAAACCCGTAAAGCTGGAATGTGGGTTGAATATAACCATAATTGAACAAGGTCAAAAGATAGCCCTGAAAAAAATGTTCCTAACCTCAAATTATTTTAAACTAATAGGACAACAGTAAGGAAAGCAGACGAAGGAAAGTGAGCGAAAAAACAGTATCGCTAATACTATTTGCTCAATTTATGATTGACAGCGATGACATGCTCGATAGCAGATCCCACATGAGAAAATAGACTATCAAAACATAATCCTCATGGGCTACAGCTACCGGAAACAGGTCACACACACACACGCAGCTAAAAATGGAATCAAATTCTCCCGAGGGATAAATCAGCCAATTGGTAGACGACTAGACATTGCGGTGAGTAATGTCTTCACAGAAAAGCACACCAGAAGTTAGTTTGCAACACATAACGCACGCTTTTTGTCTTTCACTCAAACTTTAACTAAATAGATGAAAGCAAACCAACCAGAACCACTTCACTAAATTAAATAAGTGCTTGATCAAAACCAACAGCGAAATGATCGATACCAATAAATAAAGCAACTACGAAAAAAAAGCGCACATAATGTTCCCATCTTCTTGAACATGACGTCAAAACATGTCAAATTCTAATGAGACACGTCATATCATCTTTCAAGTGTGCTTGCCTAGTGTAGCCGATTTTTAAATTTAGAATACTTTTATTTTATATGAACATTTTTTTGTTAAAACAAAATAAAATTGTTCATAGCATTGAAAAAAACCGCATATTTATTAATAATTTTTCAATACTATGACAAGCATAATCACTTCACCGGCATTGCGTACATAGATGAACATCTGCTAAAGGCAAATAAATTTAATCGAAGTATTTATAGATAAATGCACGCACATACTAGCGAAATTGCCATAAAATCACTCTAAACTATCCCAAAGTAACGGTAGTAGGCAAAAACCGTACCAATGCACTTACGTCTAATACACCGCTGACTGGATTTGAATTTCTGCTTCCGTTCCAATCCGTTTCTCCCCTCCGGCCTGCAGCGTAGAAAGTCACGCAAGAATCACAACGCAAAACACGTTGCGCGAAGAGTCGCGAAAGTGAGCACTCGCAGCTCGCGACGGCCAACGTGCGCTGCTGCGTATCTGCACAGGTTTAGCCAGTTTTAGGGTAACCTGCCTATGCGAATGAACGTGCTGTCCCTTGCAGGACACCACCTCCTCCTGGTCCTCGGTTCTAATCTCGATCCATCACACGAACGCTCACACGAACCCTCGGTACCTTCAACGTTTCGGAAAACTCTTGCTCCCGGATGGTATTTCAGTACGCTCAATTCGCCAACACCAGCGACCGGGCAACCGGGCACCTGTTTCGGGAATGCAAAAGGAGTTTCGCGCGGTGCAGCATAACCTCCGCATCGGTCCGTGCGTACTAGAAGCGCGTATAGGGTCACCGAACTCCAAGATATGTGACGGCGCGCATTAATAGTACACTAGGTGTTTACTGTTCGGACCACAGGACCAAGCGCGGACGAGTAAACCAATGATTAGAAAGAGCTCGTGAAATGGCGGTGCACTCGATGTAGCCGCCAATTCGACCATTTTTAGCACTTCATCACGCTTCACCGGGAAACGACGCGCCACACACTATACATAGAAACATATTTTAAGATCGTCTTTACGAGCACCATTTATAACTATGCTGGTGAGATAAGTTTGGTGACATTTTAGCTTACGCAGATAGTGACATAACTTCCATCCACCATCGTGAATCTGGGAAAATGTCCATCAACACCATTTGATCCGTTCTGACAAGAACTCCCATCAACAAAGCACGAAAGTGCACCCTTCGTGCTGGAGCTGGCGAGGATGAGGAATCATATAGTGTACCCAAAACGGGATCACATTAATTTTACATCACATTTAAATTATGTGCGCCTCTCTGAGCTGTAATCTCATTTTAAGCATCGTTAGCGATACATTCCCCCAGCGAGATGCACATCTATCGAAGCGGCTACCGCAAAGACGCTGCTCGAATGTCACCGTTACACAAGAACTACTCAAACTTCATTCTACTCCCGATCCGGCGAATGGTGGCGTGATGTGTGTTTCGTGAAAAAACGTGTTCCTTTGCAATGAACGATTTTCCATGTTTCCATGTTTATTTTCAATCACGCTCGCTCCGGCCTAGGACCGGTTATTCCAAACGCGAGTGCCAGATACGGCTGCTATGGTATGCATATATCAATGCAATATGCATCTTCCAACCAGCCGCACCGTCTCTTCCGAACGGCCATATATCGATCCACACAATGTGCACGGATTCTTGGCGAGCGCGTAGCCGTGCATCGTTTTCGTTTCGGATCGTGTGGATTAAAGAGCGTGGCGGCGGATGCTACCGGATGAGGTGGGTTTCTGGGGCAAAATGCAGTTGCCGCGTGCGCCACCGCTCCCGTCCCCGTGGAAGCAGGTGCATGACAGCACCGCGTGTGGTAACACATGCCGTAGAGGCAGGCGGTGTTTCTTCGTGCCGTCAGCATAGTGGCATGTTTTCCATCGTCATAACGGAGGCGGCACACGGGCCGGACCGTTTTCTGTCAACCGGGTAGGTGGCGGGTACTATTTTTTCCGCATTTTTCTAAGCCGCTAAAAGGTTCCCATCGTTTGCAAGCATTTGGAAGGATGTTGTTCTTTGCTTTTCACGCGTACTGCAGCACATGTATGGGACATACACATAGCTGGTAACGTACTGGAAGGCAATCCAGAAGAACTAATGAAAATAAAAAAAATATCACTAACATCATATGAAATGAACCAACCCAATCTGTCCTGTATTTGGTTTCATTTTACACACGTTTAGCAGGATTGGCAGGATTGGAACTAGTGCAGCATGGATCAGTTCATGATAAATTGTATTCTCTAGCTATACAATTAAGACGACCACCACTGGCCTTTTTGATGGAAATATTTTTAATTGGAAACAATGAATGTGTTTGACAAACAATTTCTAATTTGTTTTTTATGTTCTTTTTTGCTTATCAACTTTTCCGGCATCTCAAAAAGACCCAACATTAAAACCGTAATACCCCAATAATGTTTAAACGAAAAATTCAACCAAGCATTGCGTTAACAGTCGCAAAGCTAAAATCGAAACATATAACATATATAACATCGAAACTAAAAACTCACCATTGCTTAAAACCTTTTAATTGACCAGAAAGACACAATAATCACACTGTCTACCATTTCTTTAACAATTCTTCAGCAAAAAAAAGATATGGTTAAACACCAACACAAATGCAAACACCAGTAGCACCAAATCATGCCGACGCCAAATGCCCGAAAAAAAATGCCTCCCATCGTTCATCCCAACTGCTTCACGCCACAACGCATTTGCGCAAGTTGCCAGTCGTGGTGGAATTTACTGCGGACTAATTTGTCAAAATTTATGCCACAATCCTCCGGCATCGCTTAAGTCTAACTACCGCTTCCACCTCTTGCACAACCTCGTTAGGGGCAATGTGATCTTTCTTACTATCTGGAAACCCACCCCCTGGAAGGCGAACCTTTGCTAGCTTTCAGCAATAAACTTAGTCGTATACTATTAGCGCACGATGAATGAGGTTTCCCAGCCAGTAAGGTGTCGCAATAAACATTATCGTCACGCTGGTGCTTTAATTTGCCACCGGAATCGCGTCACGCCAGGTGTGCGAGATGATTTCGAGAGTGAAATGGATCGAACAATGTTTTCTGGATCTCATTATACTGATGATCGCATTTTAGCGAGAGTCAAAGAATATGCTAAAACTGTGCAACTTGGCATCGATAGTAAAATTCAGCATTTTGTCTGTATTAGTTTAACAGATTTACTAATTTGTAATCCATAGGCTGAAACTGTTCCTCTTCTTTGGCGTGAAAAATAAGCCGTAGCCAAAAAATTAGAAACACGTTGATCGACGATGCCAAATAATTTCAAGCAATTTTGCTTCTACTCAACCTAACTAACAAACAGACACGTGACCAACAAATCGTTGGAGCTTAGTAAATTTAAACGCTACTCATTGAGCGTAAATTTCTGGGGCCATCTTCAATTTTTCGGCCTATTTTCGCTTTCATCACCAGCAGCCAGCGACCTCGGCTTGCGGAAAGCCAGTTCCGCAATAACTCAATCAGATCCGGAACGCCGTGTTGTTCAACAGGCAGATACAGTTTTTCATCATACACAAAGCACATAAACAAGGCAGAAGCTCGCACGTTGCGAATGTACCACATTTGGATTGTATGAATAATCTTATTCGAAAGAAATCAAGCCCTATTGCCTACACACCATATTGGCGGTTATTCTTACTGCAAGTTAATTACAACCACCGACACGGATTGCTTTCAAAACGGAAGCAAAATCTTCCGTCCAATCGACATCGAAACCAGCCTTTTCATTCGCCAGCCTCCTCAAATAGCCGCTAAATACCAAGAACGACCGCAGAAACCTAAGCCACCGCCTGCAAGCGAAGTGCCCACTCCAACGGGCGGTTAAAGAAATGAGATTAAAAAATGCGTTAAAAACACAGCGCGCCCGTTAAAATCGGCCGGGCGGAAATTATCTTGATGAAGCGAAAATAATCGAATCAAACCGACCGGTATTAGATTTTCGAAGTCGCTCGTGTGAAATGCAACCTGCATGCGGTGCTGGTTTTTCGCTGGTCACCATGCGGGGAGGTGATTGTGCTCGACTTTCACCGACCCGGTCTCATGTGAACGGTACACAGTTTGCGCCAAGTACACTGAAAAGGCTGTCCCGCTCAGGCTGGAGGCGCTATCTGCTGATCTGTGATGAGTTTTTCCGTACAACACCAGAGATCTAGCAGAGTAAAGCGAATTGTTTCTGGCTGCGTTTCTATTCGGTTCAAATGTAATCCGGTTTGTTGTATCACTCACTTACGAGACGAAAATTCAAATATTAAATCACTCAAAAATGGATGGACGATGATAGTGATGAAAGTGATAACGACAAACCAAAACCAACAGCCATAAATTAGAAATAGTAAACGGCATGAAACAGTGCGAATCCCAATAATGAAATTTGTGTTCCGATATTGATTGAAAGTGTAGGTGCTGAGCAGCATCGATCAACGCGCGGAAACCAATTTCATCAACGCTCAAACGAATCAAACCGTAAAGCCCATCAAAACACCAACACCAACCATCGGCGTACCCATCGAAAGTAAGACGTAAAGTTAATTTACGGTTTTACCACCTAAAATCAGCATCGTCGTGCGCTCAGATTCAATCAAGGCCTATGCACACGTACCACCGAGCTTGATGCTAACCTATCTGCTAGCGCTGCTTTCAACATCGTTTAGTGCTCAGCTAAAAGCAATCAAGTCTGGTCCTACATTCTTAATCATGGGCTTGGCTTGGCAATACAATCTGAAAATATTGGCCACCTTTCAAAAATACTTAGAGGAACAAAGGTTAGTTTTGGTCAGCCGGCTGTGAGATGTAATTTATTGGCAAAAACGTGTTGGTAGCACGAGAATTGTCAATAGAAAGCTATGTAAAATATGAAACTTGTATTTGGCAGTAAACCTGTTCAAGATAGATCGACAATACTAGCATATTATTCTCGTAACTGATGTTACAGAACCAAAGTTTGTGATAATCATACAGACAAAAACCAGTCGAATCAAACATAGCACGACACGACACACTACGATATACCGAACACGTCAAACAAATGTTGATAAAACGAGCATAAGAAAATGAAATTTATAGTACAGAACAGATGTTCATTTACATTAAACACATATAATCTTCACCTCAGCCAGCTAATATGAGACCCAGAAGTCGATCTTCTGCCAGTGGACGAAGTGATAAACACCCCACGATTAAGTATAACGATCTCTTTTACACCCAACCGATCCGTTCGTGGCATTTCCAAAGTATTTTCTAACCATATTATATCTGCGTTTCGTTGCCAAATACCATATCTTTGGAGTCAATATATGGTGCGTCCCTATTTTGGAGTTGGCTACGGTCGGTGCGTCGGAGGAAGAGATCGTTGAAAATAGTTGGCGTTCGTTGCCTTCATTCATTATGGGCTGCTGCCTGCTGTCGCCGCCTCCACACGGTGATGCTCTTAATGCGGGTTCTATACTACGCTTTTTAGCATTTCAACATAGAACCAGGCCCCCGAAGATGACCCGATTCACGACGTCGACGACGACGACGATGACGCATGTTTCACTTAGTGCTGCTGGTGAAGAAAAAATCATAGGGATTACAATGGGTGAAGTCGATGAATTCAAACCAAAAGCCAATAATTATCGCATGGTTGGATTTTTGACATGAGTTGTGCACATGTTTCTGTTTGAATCACAGTGATGGAACTTGTATTAAACAAAACACACACACACACAAAATTTGTTTGGTGCACATTCCACGTCAATATTTGACGTAAATCAGCGTTACCAGTTTAAAACAGAGTATAATTCGTTCCGTAATTCTACGAAGATATCCACACATATTTGTTAGTTACGATTTCGTCAAGCTGAGTGTGCTCTACTTCTTTCTGGACACCATATGTTACGCACTGTATAGGCAACCATTAGTTCAACTAAACCCCACAAGTAGAACGTTCCAAAAATTCGTCATAAAACCACCATGTTCACCAAACGAACACCCACTCACTGCACCCAAAGAAACACGTGCCGAAAGTGTACGCGCACATGTGCACATGTACGGTCGCTGAACCATACCAAAATATAATCCCAAAACATGTCCAAACCAGAATTAACTCGGAAACCGTAAAGTGTGTGGTACGGGAGAAAATACATAGGCACCTTAATATGCTTCGACGAATATTAAAAATCTTCAACTAAATCGATACATTTGAATATTATAAGGGCAAAGTTAAATTTTCATTTTGCGATGCAGTGTTTGTTTCGATGTTTATAATAACAAAGAACAACATGAAATATAATCGTACATAATTCGTCTTAAATATCTACCAAAGATCCGTGCATTTACCACTGCATAAACCTCAACAAACAACTTTAAAGGAGCAACAAAAAAACATAATCGTCTTCTTTCATCGCAAGCAAAACAGGATTGATTTTTAACCTTCTAACCAACTTTAAGACATAATACTTTTTTACAAGCAAACCGGTCGCCCGCGTTTTTTTAAGAATTAGATTTGTTTATGAAAAATATAGCACAAATCAGAAGCACCATTCTTGGAAGGTACATCTCTGGTAAATACAGAACAGAACAGACACAACAGTCCGACAGGTAGGTAATGGCTGTAAACGAAGCATGCCCTCGCTAGCGGCTGTTTTTCTTGCTTTGAGCACACATTAAGCAAACATTAACCACTGCATCAGAATGTGTATGTGACTCAAGCATTGGCAAACGGTACGTTACTTGCAACCAAGAGGTAGTCAGAGATTATAACGCTATGAGAGTTTGTTATCAGTAAATGTGTGTTGGCATAACTTGAAAAGTTATTGATAACAAACGATACAATCAATATTTACCAAATAAATAGCAATAAAAAATGTAAGCATATGTTTGTTAGTTTGTTTTGGTTTGAAAAAAAAACCACACAAACAAAACCAATAACAATACGTAAACGCTAAAGAACGTAGTAGCGGTACAACGTCAGAAAAACGAAGCCGACATTAATTAAATTATTCTCCAGACATTAAATCGAAAACGCACAAAACCAACGCAGGCTTTATTGAAAACATCACCGCTGGGTATGGTTGGGAAAATAGTTCCTGCAGTAGGCTTTGTAACATAGAAAAACAAACCAGAACAAAACAACAAGTATGCGTGTTTTTTTTCATACATACAAACAATCCAACCTATGCGAACAACGTGCAATCAACAAATTAGATTTGTCCATCGCCCGCCGGCAGCGTATTCAAAGTTTGCCGCTTGACATGTTCCATCATACCGACCATTGCACACTCTCCCGGAAAGCAAGGCATAAGGGGTGGTGGTACGGTATGTTACCGGAATAATCCATTTCCGCTCCAACGATCTCACTTAAACGAGGAAGTTTTGATAAAATCTGCTCAGAGTGTAGTGTTTTAGTATGGAAAATATTTTTTTTAAAGTTTTTTACGTCAAAGCTACCAACGATCTCCATCACACATGACGTGTGTACGACGAAAATCAAACTGTTTACACCTTACCATTTCATAATCGTACTCCACAAATTTATAGCACATCCCGTGGAGGAAAAAAAACAAACCCACCTGAATACACAAGCTTCTGAAACTTTCATGCGTTCATTTTATTTCCGAACTAAACGAGACAACAAACGCAGGCAATAAAAACATTAAATAAAAGCCAACCGCCCTCCAACCACCACGTACTTCCGGTGATGGCAGCACGCAACTAGTCTCCGCTGCTTCCGTCGCCCTTCCCACAAAAGCCCACTAACGAACACATACACGGTTCCATCCACGGTGGCGAGTGTTGGGGCGGCCAGGCAAGGAAACTGACGAACCCTTTCTGCGCAAAAAAAAACCCTTCCCGCTAACGTTTGTCGCCGCCAAAGCTTGGGGGATTGAACAGTTTCCAACACCACCACCGGTTCGGGGTCGTGTTCGCGAAACCTGCGCGGGATGATTTTCATAGTTTATCATCTCTTTTCCCTTTCGAACCATCTTGCGTCGCGTCTCGTCGTTTCCTCCTTTCCCCTACTTTCCGTGCAGTTTTCCCTGCACGTTCGGTTCAACCTCTTACCTCGTTTATCGTGCTGTCGGTTGCAAAGTAAGTGGGGACACGTCTGTTTGTGTTGGATGTTGGTGTTATTGCAGTGAGTTGCTTTTTTTTCTCCACACTCAATCATTTCTCCGCACACACTTATACCGTCGGTTCCACACCGCGGGCCTCCGCGCGGTGGGTTGCCAATAGCGCGAAACAGAAATGAAATGAACCCCAAGCGCGCGCTGCAGTTCGCGTGTAGTAGAGAGGGGTGTAAATCCGCGGCGGTCGCGCTCAAGTTTGCCTACATTTTCCAAACCCAACCACACCGGCGGCACTTTCTCATTCTTTAGCGACCGTTTTCCAGCAGCGAACCAAGGCCTGCTCGGAGCGGATCGTGGCGGCGATCGAACCTTCCCGCGGAGATTGTTTCGTTCGACTTCGAGGAGGGTGTGCCAGGGCCCGTTCTTCAGCTCTTCACCTGAACGATCATGGCAAGATCGGTTTTTTGTTTGAGCAGGTACACTCTGGCGGCTTAGAGAAAAATGCATTTTACAAATTTTTACATGGAATGGGAAAGCATTCTTTGTCGTTTTTCAGCATAAAAAAAAACAAGAAATGACTAATAAATTGTAGGCTTACACTGGTTAACACCTTCGGCTGTAACACTTCATTTTTACAGGTCTGCCTTTTCATTAGCAGACATCATAGAGGACACTCAGTTTTTAAGCTTGACAAATTTGTACAAAATGCAGCGAATCGCTTCGAACAAAGCAAACAAAAAGACTGTGAATCTTAGTTAGGGAATGTAAGAATCGCAACAGTAAAAAGGATTAAGAAAAGTTGATTTCTAACACATTTTATGAGAGACCGATTTATTGCAGTGTTGCTGTGGTAATAGCTTTGGTAAAACCAAAAATATTGGGCCTCTCTGGGAGGTTCATCTTTGCAAGACAAAATACGTATGACAAACAAATTAATCGCCAAAATACGCATGTTTCAGAGATCTTCCATCTATGGTAGGTACTATTTTTTTCTAGGCGACTTGCACTTTAAATTATTTTCAAACACAAGAAAGATATACAAGTTGGCATCGATCACATATTTGTTCACGATAAACAAAAATGGCTGAGTACGATTACAAAAATGGGTATTATCAAAAAATAACTCAAATCGCGAAAAAGTCTAACAAAAACATCTTTTTTCAGTCCGCGACGGAGCACTTGCACAATGTTACAAACCTGGACAATGTCACTTACAAAAGCCCTTCAAAGAATTTATCACAATAGTTATTGTTGTTTGAACCAAGGCTTGAAAGTGTTTGGTTAATTAAACTAATTAGAGAGATTTTACAAATTTAAAAAAAAACATTAACAATGGATGCTTTGAAGCACACACACACACAGTCAAATCGAGCCACAAGCGAAATAAATAGTTGTGAATACAGTACTTAAAAATCGAAAGGAACAACTGCCACCACCCACCCTCTCCAAACATCACCCAAGCCCTTCAAAAGGGTTCCGCCACATTATCGGCATGCGGGTTGGGCCAGTGGCGCGTGTATTGGTGCGAGGGAGCGACTACAGCAAACGGGTATTTTGCTTCAGAGGAAACGACAGCGCGCGAGTGGGGCGTAAAGAGAGAAACGGCAGGATTTCGATCCAAACTAAAAAAAAAAGCAAAACGAAACGATTCCAAAAGCAAAATGAAAACCAGACGAACGCGGCGAGCAAAACAAACAGCAAGCACGCACACACACACCCAAACACACACGCGGGGGGTAGAGGGTGAATTGTCGTTAGAATGGGTGAAACAGGAAATCGTACCGTTCCGTCCGTGTCGGTTTAGGTTTGGTGTGGGTTGACATAGAAAAAAAAACGCGCCTGTCTCAAATCGTTTCGTTTTCCCTGCACGAATGTCATCCCTTGCGTTCCCGTTAGAAACCGAGCCACAAAATTGGAAGTTTGGATTTAGTTTGTTTTACGATCGGTGAGATCTTTCTTCCCGTTGCACGACAAATTCAACTTACTTATCGTTGAACTTCACACGGTGCACGGTGATCGACGATCATCGAGTCCGTGGGACAGATTCGGTTGTGCGCCGATTTTTTGTCTGTGAAAATATTTCCAACTGAAAAAGTACACAACACGTATATGCTTTGGAAAAACACTTGCGCTCACAAACCACCACAGCAGTAGCAGCAGCAGCAGCAGCAACAGCCGCAAGCAATAAATGGATCATTAAAACCGCACGACACAACCACTCGTTTGTTTTTGTTTTGATTTTGCTACATTATCGTCGTATGCTTACGGCTGCACTCAGAAAGGCCAATATTTTCTCCTTTCGCTGTTCCTTCACCGAATGAACGAACACAGCGCAAAAACCGCACACCGCATGCTGCTGCGATCGCGATCTTTCTCACCCACTCACTCGCGCATACGATCCACTTTCTCGCTTGTGCTCGCAGCTCACTACGGAAGAGGTGCTGCACAGCAGCGACGATCTGCTCACAACGATCGCTGCGGGAGAAGCAAGCAGCCAGCAGCATCGTTTCTTGCTTTTTTCGATTATTTTGTCTTCACCCTAACGCCCTTCCCCCTCCTCCCCCTCATACCCTCTACTAAATGCACTGCAAACACGGGAGCGACAATACACGCAAACCTACGCACATCATCTCCCTTGCTAGGGGGAGGGGGTTCAATTCGTGTAGGCCAGACGACGTGAATGTGTCCCACACACTGGCGTGGCGGTAGATTATGTGCACGCGGTGCCCACTCCAAACACGAGTTACTCTGTACGGGAGGGTTGTTGGCATGGGAGTTTGTGAGACGACCGATCAGATCTTGCATGGCAGGAATAAAGTCGCGAGTACATCTACATGTGTACTACTGGTGCGATCCTTTCCCGTTCCCGCGAAGGCACTATTGGATTCGATCGATAAAAATACATCGTACATCCAACAACCATGCATTGCATTGATTGGTCAGGTGTATGTTATCGCTTTCTTTTATATGTTCTATCACTTGCACACTAAAAAACAATGGTTTTAGATTAGATCACTATCAGCTTTCCTAGTAAGAGAGCACACACACACGCGTTACCCGATAAACAAACAGTTGAACCAATCGAAACACACGAGCAGCATGCGCAACAACCTTCTCCGACCAGCAGCTTATTTTTTGTAATTTCGCGGCGAGATTTTCTCATGCGAGAATTGCCTCAAAACATTTATTTTTTCTCAAAGTGGAGGCTGGTTTTTCCATGTTCGAAAATGTATATGCCGGCTTCGGCTTTTCGAACACACTCGGCAACCTTCGGTCCATTTAGTGATCGAGCGAAAGTGAGCGTAAATAAATATAATAATTAACTGGTTTTAATAAAATATAAAATAATTAACTGTTTTTTTTAACTACAGCTCAATGACAAAAAATATATTTTTTGCAAACTTTATGAAGGATTGCAATCGTAATACGAAAATTTCACGACCACTTTCCCTCCACTCCATTCAGTGCTTTAAGGTAGAGCACTGCATCGCGGTATTTGGCCAGAAACGTTAGCCAAAACACGTACGCAGTCTTTAACATAAATAATTACATTTAGGCAGAAATTTCAGGGATTTGGCGTTTAATGGCCATTTTTAGTGCCGCTGTGCACGCCAACTCCGCTGGGGGTTGCAAAAGTGTGCAAGTCTATAAAAAAAACACCCCGTACTGAGTGATCGAATCCGTACTATCCAACAGGGACCGTGTCGTTGTGATGAAAATTCTATTTAAAAAAAACTTAATACAACCATACAAATTAAAAAAAGCTGGAAAATCGGTGGTTATATATCGTTCCATAAATTTGATGGCGTTCTATGCATGAACCTTACTAATTAAGTGTTATCCTACTATACTATTTTTTCCTTAATACGTGCATTTCAGAAAAAAATGTTTCTAAAATGTTAATTATTGTATTAGTTAATTCCACTCATGTTCTAGACAGACCTTTAGCGCAGTATTGAATCGTACACCAAAACTAGAAACACACAAGTTATGAACGTTTGTAGGCCACGTTTTCATCCAAATTTGTCACTTGCATGCTGTTCACATTTCATGCAGGAAATCATCACATCTAAATACGATGTCAAGCATTACAGTCCCTTGAGCGTTAACGTAATTAATTGCCCTAATTAATGAGCGCCCAGCACGCATTCCAGCTAAACCTGAAACGCTCGTAAGCGAACACCCGTTCATCAGATTTACATGAGAAAATATTATTTCTACCCTATGCATGCGGTCGGGGTCCTTGATACATATGTCTTTCATTTATCGTACAAACCTTCGGAGTAAATTATTTCGTTTCATAAATTTCTAGACACCGCGAACAACAACATCGACACGGCAGGACATTCAAGTATAAAAGACTTATCCTTCGTGAGAGAGAGAGAGGAACCTGGCCATCAGCACCGGTAAGTTACTTGACCGACTTTCTCATAAAAACGGTATAAACTTCAACAAGCTGCCAATTCAAAGGTGACCACTTCAAAGCGTTACACAGTCCTTGCACTCACTTTCATCACCAGTGACGAGCATCCCCACACAGGTGTTTTCGTATACCTACAGCCCGTAAGAACCTCTACCAGTTTTTTTTTCTGGTAGTAGACCGCACAGCAGACTATAAACTAACGCATGAAGGGAGAAAACTTTCATGACACGACGCTCGAAACTAAACCATGTTATTTTTACACGTTTGACGACCGCAAACGAGAAGGCGATGTTTGAGAAACATCAACCGGTTGATGGCTAAACAACAAACAACAAAACACAAAACAACACGCTTCGGCATCGAAATTTCGGCAGCGTAGAGTTCCGTTCCGATCCGATCACGATCCGACCCGATCGTCCCACATTCACAATTTACCACACCCGGACCAACGAAACAATTACGGTCCAACGGCGGCTCGCTCACGCCGTTGCAGCAGTTGTTTCGCAACGAAAACTAAAAACTCGCGCGCCCGAAATTGAAATCGAAAGTGACGCAAAATGTAGCAGGCCGGCAGGAAAAACCGTTTGCCCCGATCGATCCAACAGCCAAACACCGCAGACTATCGGCAAACAGTGCTAAAACCTGCACACGTACACCATAACAGCGTTTGGCGAAAACGGACCCGAGCTGCCGGAGGAGACTTCACAGCACAGCTTCACCGTCAACATGGTTCGAACGCGTTAGATAAATTTAGATTTTCGTAATTAAACTTCAATCTAATCACGTGCCGAAAAACTCATCGCCTAGCCGACAATCGAACCCACGGACGGATACTACCACACGGTCTAGTGGCTTTCCTTGAGCGAGCACTTTCGAGACGCAGGATTAGTTTGTGCAAAAACACTGCTACGCACATGCAGGATGATGATGAATGTAATAAATTTCATAAAACCTATTAGTGCACTCTTAATATCGGGTCTCATCAACCTAAAATCGAACGAATCGGAATTTCCATTAACGACATCCGTGTTTTATAGCTCGTCAATATGGGCGTGTTTTGACAACAATAAAAATACACGAACTATGTTGGGCCGCCAGCTTAAATTGGTTCACTTTTCATCACCTGTGGGTCGTGCCTGGCATCCTGCCCATGGTGGCATCCATAAATAGGCCATGGTGAGCGTCGTACCGAAAATCCCAGTGCCAGATTGTTCCGACGCTAATTAGATTCTTATCGGAACCGTGCAGAACAGCCGGGAGCCGGCTTTCCGTGAAGAACCCGATCACATGATCGACCAGAACATAGCCGATTATTTCATGGCTTCGTGTGCCAGATGCGGGTTCGTTTTTTTTTTTTTGTTATTGGGTTGAAAAAAGATCGTTTTGATGGACGAGCTTTTATTGAAATTAATACAACATTTTCCGACCAAAGCCCATCCTTAGCTTTCTCAAGCGGACGAATTGGAAGGTGCAGCAGGAAAAGACTTCGCACCAGCGAACAGGGGGAAAGAAAAATCAGGTCATGCCACACCATTTCCACCACTCTTCCGGAGCTTACAACTATTTTTTACCCCACCTTGTAGCATTATTTAAGGAGGAGTCAGCACGCTTGCTTCCTCTCCTATCGCGGCCGGGTGGGGTTTCGGGCGCATCGGAAATGAGTATCAGACTGGTATGGCCTCCGGGTCTAAGCTGGCGGGGGCGTGTATTTAATGCGAGTCCACCATGGAGGCGTTCGGAATCCTTCGGCGAAGGTCGCAAGTTGAATCTGAGCATGAAGAGTGTGGCAAGGAGTATGAAGTGAAACCGGTAATATTTCCTACAACTTTTCATTTTTTTACATCACTCTGAGGCTTGCACACCACATGATGACCTTTACGGATGTGGTATTATAGAGCATACGTTCGTGTTGTTCGTAATACAATGCTAGTTTGTCGCGATATGTTATCATTCTAGTGGAGTCTTTTCAACATCGAAATTATAAGACGTCATACAGAATTTAATCGATAGTGGCTGAGTAACACTAGTATGCAATTAATTCGACTATAAACTATACATGCACATCAATTACAGCAGTGTTAATAATTTCAGGAAAAATGTCATTTTAATAGTTCACATTTTGTACAAGAATATCAATTAGATGAAAATTTTGAAAGAAAATTATGTCTTCTACTTGTTGTGGGCCTACGTCTACGGTTTTTAGTTATTTCTCGGTATGAGAAATCGGTTCATGCTCGCTTGCGATACCGGTCTAGCCTTGTGAAAGACCGGCGAAGCTACCAGTACAACACTGGACCGCTCGACCCGGCTGAAGAAGGTGAGAAGTGATTTCAAACTCTTAACAATCCAGATGAATAAAAACAACAAAAAACGGCATCATGATGCATTCAATTCCCTGTTTGTTCCCATTCGTTTCGCTCATCGAGCGAAGTGAGCAAATATTCTTGCAAGGGAAAAAAAACACCTAATAGTCCCACGCACTGCTCTTGTCCGCTGGCAGCAAATAAAATATCGCCCACGGTGCTGACATTCTTCCATCTCTCCAGCATCCTTGGGGCACGATTCATTATCCAATGCACAAAGAAAGCCGCAATCGATTGCCATCTCGCACCCTGCATTAGCGGTGTTTCTTCGCAATAAACACGCAAAATAAATAAAATTTAAACAACAAAAAACAGACACTTGAATCCACATTCATTGGGCAAAAAATTACCCACAAGTATCACAGACGAGAAAAAAAATACAAGCGGCCTTTCTTAGGTCAGGCGCGAATCGCTATTGGTTTCGGGCCATATGTGTGTGTCTAGTGTGTGAGTGTGAATGGATGCGTGTGGTACGCGTGCAAGTCATGCAAATATTTGTTCTGAATCTGAGCTAATTTTAGTATGCGTCGCCTATCGTCACACTGCCGGCAACCCTGCCGGTCGTTAAAGCTCGACAATCGGTCCTTTTACTCGTGAAATGTTTGCAGGGAAAGTGCGGTTTTAGGCCGTAAGATGCCCTAGCCAAACGTTGATAGCAGATACCGAATAAAAAGCAATATAATTCACTTTAATGCTCCCGTGTGGGTTAATAATGTTTGTGTTTGCTACATTGTACCGTTTAATGCCAACAGATTTTCTTCCATTTAATTTTCTACCGCAACATTGGTCTCTCTTTCCTTTTCATTCTCTCTTTCAACTGATTTAATTTTACACTGTAGCCAGAAAAATAATACTGCAAGGGATGTTGTATATTCTCTCGTTATAAAGATGGCACTTTCTTCCATCTTTCACGTTTAAAAACATGGATGGAAGCGCATGGTGTTTCATGAAAGGATAGATGTCTTCTTACTTACCTTGCTATTTTCGCTATCCGGTAGGCTAACCAAACCTTGTGAACATTACCATCCATCAATGCGGTTCTGGGGATAATACAACTTAGTTCTTTCTTGGCTCGGGGTTTTCCTTCCCATGGAACCAGTCTGCCTTTCACCGTTCGATTGCGACTTGCAGTTTACATTCGGAAGTAGTAAGCCATGATAAAAACTTGGAAACTAGACGGAACCCGGGCAAATGCAGGTCTTTGTTCTCAGAATGCACTTTACCCTCCGACCGGGCGAAATGACATTTCCGGAGAAAAGGTTTGACAGCTCTTGCTCATTCCTGCAACCTGGTAAACTTTCACTAACCACACATGCGGACAATTTTCCTCTAATTTTTACCACAAAGCAGTGCTCCAACCACACATGTAGAAAACTGCTATGAAATTGTATAGTTTTTCCGGTCACTTATTCAAACACTTTGTAGAATTTTCTTCACGCCTACTTAGCAAAACACACGCATACAGGAAGTAAGGAGAGAAAAAACTTCTCTACTATAATATTGCTCACCTTCCAGTAGCTTCATTAACCTGGCCGGAAACACCAGCGTTGTAAAGCGATAAATACACTAAGCCTAGCTATTGTAGGGCCCTCTTAATCAATTCCAATGTGCCTTACGATCCGGGAAGAATTTCAATACAATCGTATGCACTGTTAAAAAACACTTTATTCTGCAGTTTTCACTTTTTTCAACCACAAAACACTGACAGCAAAAAAGCAACTGTGCGGTACCCCACTCGGGTGAAATGACGATTTGATACTGTGAATCTTTATTACAGTCGCTTTCGATTGGGTCTGCAATGAATTTTGCTGCACAAACTATTCCTCAAAGCCACAAAACTGATAGACAAAATCGCTGCCGACCCGTACACAAGCCTCTTTTGGTGAAAAACACACACACACTGCTGCTTGAATCTGTCCTTTCGGAGCGATTGTGTATCCTTAACCACACACTAATACAACCAATTTTTCTACGTTGCTGCACTTGTGTGCGTGAGACAGTAAACTCATGAAGCTCCTCGCTTTTGAATCATATAAAAAATAAAGATTCTTGTGTTTTTTACATTATTCTGTTTTTAATTTTATTATTTTTTCCCTCCGATAGCTCTACCAATACGTACATTATTTTTTTTATAAATCGTTCTTAAAAATGTTTTGTAAACAATTTTCAACGAAATCAATGGATTTTCAGCAGACAAAAACATCGCTGACATTTCTGAAATAACATCGCCAACTGTCAGTATACGAATTTTATACACACAAATCAACAGAAAACAAAACACAACAAACAGAGAAAACGCCGGGATGGAGAAGCCTTTTCACTGAAAACCGACTCGGTTCCGTAGTTTTTTAGTGTGAATGCACTGATAGCTTCATCTCGTTATAAAGTAATGATCCGAAACGACTAACGTAGTAACCCTTCATCTGTAGACACCATCCTGTTCTTGCCGTACCACCAATCGGTGATGTCTTCCTTACGCCAGCACAACCTAATTCAGGTAACACCCTTACCAATTCAACACTGAACTGGATACTATTACCAAAACCTACGGCTAATTTTGTCCTTCCTTCAGTATGGCCTACTCATCGCTGCCTCACTACTGTCGTACGGTGGCGCTCTGTATGGTACGTTCGTTTTCGACGACTCGGCAGCGATTGTAAAAAATATGGATGTTCGAAATGTGGCCACTCCGTTCCACACCCTGCTACGACACGACTTTTGGGGTAACAATCTAACCGACCCAACAAGTCACAAATCCTTCCGACCCCTGACCGTTCTAACGTATCAATTGGAGAATCGGCTACTCGGTTTAAATGCTGGTCATATGAAGAAAGTGAACCTTGCGCTGCACACGGTCATCTGTCTGCTTGTGTTACAGTTGTACCAAGTGCTTTGGCACGATACTGGACACTTTCGAACTTCATTTTGGGCTGCATTTCTGTTCACCATACATCCCGTGCATACCGAAGCAGTCGTTGGAATTGTTGGCCGAGCTGATTTGCTGGCTGCCATCGGATACCTTACCGTGCTGTTGCTCTACCAACATTGGTTAACGAATGGACGTCGATATGCTGTGCTCGTATATCCGGCGCTTTCTGTCTTAACCGTAGTATCAATGCTCTGCAAGGAAACTGGTATGACCGCACTGGTATCCTGTGGGGCAATAGATGCGTTGCATCGAATCAACTGGTCACAGAGGCAACATTCATTCCGAGAATTTCTTCACACGCATCGTTCTTGTTTTACCAGAGTGTTCACATTGGGCTGTTTTTCGTTAGCCACACTTCTTCTGCGCCTTTGGATCATGGACTTTGAGCATCCAAAGTTCCATCGCATGGACAATCCCATCGGCGCTTGCAATAGTACTACCACGAGAGTACTCTCCCAGAGCTATCTTTACTGGCTTAACTTTTGGTTACTAGTTTGTCCTGATTGGTTGAGTTTCGATTGGGCACTTGGGTCCGTGCCGCTGGTGGAAAGTTTTTTCGACAGTCGCATATTTCTTATTGCACTATTCTATGGCACAATAATTGCCTTGGTTGCTTGTTCTACTGAATCGAATGCAAAAGAGATCACAGTGGCCTTCGCCTTAACGATTATCCCATTCCTTCCTGCGTGCGGGATCGTACGCGTTGGCTTCGTTATCGCCGAACGGTTATTGTATCTTCCCTCAGTGGGGTTTTGCTATCTTCTAGCGATCGGTTGCCGTCGGTTGATCAAACGTTCAGTTGCATTCTATGTTCCTCTTTGCTTCCTCTGCACCATGTTCATTCTAAAAACTCAATCCCGGGCGTACGAGTGGACCTCCGAGGACCTACTGTTCCGGTCGGCGTTACGCGTTTGTCCACGGAACGCCAAAGTGTATTATAACATTGCCCGGCTTGCAACTGACCAGGGTGATCGGGAAACTGCGTTCCAATTCTATCGTCACGCGATCCACCTGCATCCGGAGTATGAAGCGGCGCACATGAACTTGGGCAACCTGTATCGTGAAACGCACGAGCTAGACACGGCTGAACGACACCTGCGAAAGGCAATACACATCTACGAACCATTTCCATCGGCCTGGATGAATCTCGGCATTGTGCAGGCCGCACGGAAAGACCATGACGCGGCGCTGGCTAGCTACCGTCGTGCGCTCGAACTGAAACCAAACTATGCCAACTGTTTGTACAACTTGGGAAATTTGGTATGTTGTTTTACAATTAAATTTACATATTTGGTTCTTCTAATAAATACTTGCCATTTCCGCTCGCTTTCCGTACAGTACATCGACAAACAAAACTCCTCAATGGCACTGCGATATTGGCGGGAAGCGATACAACAGAATCCACGTCACAGCAAGGCTTGGGCCAACATTCTCGCATTATACGACAACCGGGGACGTATGGAGGATATTATTCGTACGTCGACCCTTGCCCTCTCCTTTTTACCGAACGACACCGCCATCCTGTTTACTCGTGCCAACGCGTTCGGCAAGCTCGGTCAGTATGAAACGGCTGAAGAGCTGTACCAGCAGATCATTGCCGCCCGGCCGGACCATGCCGTCTACCGGGCGAATCTTGGTGTGTTATATCATCGGTGGGGGCAGCGGGATGCACAGGCGATTGAGCAGTATCGGGCCGCGCTACGATTGGATCCAAATTTGCGCAGTGCCAAAACGAATCTACTGAAGCTGATGAACGCAACGTAGGATATGGTACTGATATCAATTCTGACTGAACGCATATTCCACTTTCGAAGACATCGGGAAAAGATTTTACGTTTTGTGTTTTACCATTATTTATTATTGTCCACGCAGTTTCATTGAGTTTTTTCAACCCGCTCATCTATTCTTTGTTGTTTATCTGTAATATAATTCTTCGAAAGATCTAAATTTAGTAAGACAGGTATCCCTTAGGGAAACCCGCTTTTAAACGCTTCCCGCAATCGGTCAAATACTAATATTAAGATGAAATAATACTTTTAACGTATTTTTAATGTACACACGATTGCATATCGTTCTCGTCGTAACAAGCAATAACTTATACATCGAATGAGCTCAACTTATACTCAAAAACGTGATGAAGAATTTTAAGAAGAACATGAAATGCTGATTTTATTGTGCACGGTGATGACATCACTATTGTACGTCAAACGTATTGAGCTATTTCAGCTTAAACTTCGCAATCTTTTCAGTCATCAATGATGCGAATGTGGTCGAAAGGTGTACCCTGCGCCCCACCACCGGACTTTGGCAGCAAAACCGTCACCAGTCCGACGTCGTCCGGCGTGTCGTTTACCATGAGCTCATCGAGTGCATCGGTTTTCATCATGTAATCACCAAAATTTATGATCGATACGTTTTCCAACTCTTCCGGTACGATAGCCACCACGGACGGTCCATCATCGGTTACACCGTCCGAAATACACATCGTCGTACGCTCATCTGCCGGCGGTGGTAATGAAGCTTCCGCCAGTGTCCAACCGACGATCAGGTTTGCCCCATCATCGGCCGATGGTTTGTCGTTCGAAGCAATCAATGATCCCTGCAGCATATCCGACAGCGCAATGTCGTCTGCAGACGCCTTGTCCGGGTTGCTTTCTCCATCAGTGCTTTCGACACACTCTTCACTGGTGCGTTGTTTGTAGTGTGTTTTGTAGTGTGCCTTGAGGTGGTGCAAATTTTTGAAACATTTCCCACAGAACGTACAGCCGTGCCGTTTCACGCCCGTGTGTGTTAGCAGATGTGAGTTCAACACGTGCGAGTATGAAAATGTTTTGCTACAGTACTGACAACGGTACGGACTGCGAATAAAACACAAATATTAAACATGGTACGGAGTAGATTTCAAATCTCACAAACTAGCTTACCGTTCGCCGGTGTGTATCCGCTCGTGCTTGGTTTTGCTTCCGAAGTCAGCAAATGCTGTTTCGCAGAACTTGCATTTGTACGGTTTTTGCCCGGTGTGAATTCGCAAATGCCGGCGCAATTCGAACGGCACAACAAACGATTTATCACAATAGTCGCACTTATACGGTCGATCTCCACGGTGCCGACGCATGTGGATTTCCAAGGAGTGCTTGTGTTTGTATGTTACATTGCAGATGGTGCACATATGGGTCGGTTTGGTGATGTCCAGATTCCGCTTCACCCGTATGACTGTCTCGACACCGATACCGTCAACGGCGGGCTGTGTCATTACTGCGTCAATCGTTGGTTTCATTTCGTTGGGGTCATTCGTTTTACGGATGATTTGTAGCGTTTTAACATTACTCAGTGGGATACTGGGGAACGTTTCCCCGTTGCTAGAATGTGTTTCATCATCTATACTAACGGGGTTGAGGTAATCCTATAAGTGCATTTAAAGTTTACGCATTGAACGATAATCGACGATAGTTTATTTATATACCACACTCACCAGTATATCATTTGATTCTATTGTATCTGCTAGTGCAGCGGTAGCATCATTCATCAATTCCTGTTTGCACACTACTACATCGTTGGGCGATTCTAGTCTCGGACTCATATTTAATATTTCTTTGCGATCGAGCTGTTGGTTCACAGCCATTATCGGAGGATCAGAGTTCAAATCGATCGTTTCTTCATTACTATGCTCGCCAGCTTCACGACTATGGATTAATCGTACATTTAACCCAGGGGGTGGTTTGTACGTGTACATAACGCCAGAATCTAAATGTATAGCAATTTCGTCACCATCATCAGGTTCCGAGTCCTGAGAAACCGATGTTACCTGACCTGGGTTTTTAACTTCTACTAAAGTGTTGGTCAAATACGTCTGCAGCACAGCGTTCGAACTATCACAGTTCATACGAAACCGGTACGCTACGGCCAGCTCTTCGATGCACTGAAGACAGATTTGGTCCGGTAGGTTATCCTGCTCGCGAATGGTCACATTAGCACATTGCATCACTTTGTCTACGAATGTTAGTTGCGTGTCCTGATCGTGATCGAAAATGGATCGACCTTCGCCCGCCTGCAAACACGTCCTGCAAATGCCGCTCCACTCGGGATTAAGAGTTGTATCCGTATCCGCTTCACACGAAAGCATGTTTTTAACAGTCAAATAATACCATTCAAAATTTTGTTTTGCGGCGCACCGTCGAAAGGAAATGTATTATTGTTTACATTTTGTGAAACTCATGACAGTCAAACATGCTGCGAACTCTACAGGGTGATCCGTAAGAAACAACATGTACACTAATATGAAATTGCTTCGTTCTGTTCATTATTGTTATGAATGCAAAATTTATATTGTATTTGATCATAATGCATAAACTTAATGCATAATATAATCATCATCTAGTAGTAAAAGTTGCTTTATAAAAGTAAAACTAGCAGATCAATAATACCGCAGGCCGCCATATACGTCAACTTGTGAGTCAATGACCGACCTGTCGTTCTATACATTAAGTGGTACAGAACCACGAAACAAGACAAAAAAACGCAAAGTAAACCTAGGTGGACCACACGCACGAAAAGGGAAAAAGGGTATAGTGACCTGGCATCGGCCGAAAAAGTGTTTTCAACACCGAAAAAAGGCGTTGAGTGGCATCAGGCACATTTAAACGGTCTTGTTCAGCAACGTTTCGGTTCACATTAAATAGTCCTCTCGTTTGGGAACGTGTTTTTCTCATCTGGTCTTACCACGGTATTCCTCCAAAAACGATCGGAAGATTTCGCCTGTGTGTTTTGCCTATGGTCGTGCACCCGTGATCCGTCGTCGTCGTCTTTTCGCTGTCTGAATCATTGTCGCATGTCCATTCGACAATCGTCTATCATAGCAGAAGACTTTACGTTCGTGATCAAAATTTAATCCGTCCTGGCCATCCATTCCACTGTGGGTTGTGTAGTTCTAGTCCAGTATTGTCACGCAGAAAAGTGCGCCCCACCTGCCAACAGCAACGTTCCTGATCCAAACATACGAATATTGTATTGGGCCGCGCACCAAAGGACACCTAGCAAACAGTGAACCGGCGAAGAAGCAGTCTTCTACGATACACGTGAACCTTTCGGTTTCGGAAACTGTCGGAATAAGTGATAACGAAGGTTTAAAGGGCACCAGGTCAATTATTCATTATTCGCCAGTTGAACTCATCGTTCACCGTTTTATAATCCCCGCTAATGTCCGACGATCAGAGTTCACAGTCATCACCAGGTAAGTAGTCGTCTTAAGAGAACCGGTCAATCTAGAAATTAGCGAAAACGATTCACCGTTCTCCGATGCATTCCCATACCTTCTCAGCAACTACACCGTCATCGGCACGTCCCTTCATGCCACTACCGTTGGATTTCAATTCAAGTCCCGACCGGAAGAAACCTTCCAAGAAGCTCAGTTTCTTAGGATGTCCGAGTGGACAGGCGCCGATGATTCCGGATCGCACACGCGAACGTATCCGGATGCAAGCTGCGGCCGGCAAGCTACAGATTGCGCCAAACCAAACGTACGACTTCACTTCGGACGATCTAATCGATGAGGGTGAGATAGGGCGGGGTGCGTTCGGTGCTGTCAACCGGATGAAGTTTACACACACTGGCACGGTAATGGCGGTAAAACGAATCCGTTCCACCGTGGACGAAAAGGAGCAAAAGCAGCTGTTGATGGATCTGGAGGTGGTCATGAAATCGAACGACTGCAACACGATAGTCACATTCTATGGTGCGCTGTTCAAGGAGGGAGACTGCTGGATCTGCATGGAGCTGATGGACACGTCGCTCGATAAGTTCTACAAATTCATCTGCGAATGTCAACACAGCCGCATCCCGGAACCGATCCTGGCGCAGATCACTTTCGCGACGGTGCGGGCACTAAACTATCTGAAGGAGGAACTGAAAATCATCCATCGGGATGTGAAACCGAGCAATATACTGTTGAAGCGCAACGGCGACATCAAGCTGTGTGATTTCGGCATCTCCGGGCAGCTGGTCGATTCGATCGCACGTACGAAAGACGCTGGATGTCGACCGTACATGGCGGTATGGATCGCAGTACCTATGGCATGATATTCGTTGGTTGAAATAAAACCGTTTTGTTTCCTTCCTTGCAGCCCGAACGTATCGATCCTCAGCGAGCCAAAGGTTACGATGTTCGCAGCGACGTGTGGTCGCTCGGTATTACGCTGATGGAGGTGGCCACCGGAAAATTCCCCTACCCGAAGTGGGGTTCTGTGTTCGAACAGCTTTCACAGGTATGGAATTCACGTCCCCATCCCGGGAAGGACCGTTGCTAACCGTTGGTGTTTCATTTGTTCTATCGATTTAGGTCGTCGAAGGTGATCCGCCGCGGCTTTCTACCACCTACAATGGGATGGAATTTTCTATAGATTTTGTAAACTTTGTAAATACATGGTAAGCGAGCTTCACCGCACACATTATATCGACGAACAAATCCAAGTTAAATGTAATCATGGCTTCTTCTTTACAGCTTAATCAAAGACGAACGCGATCGTCCCAAGTACGGTAAGCTGCTCCAGCATGCGTTCATTCAGCTAGCGGAAAAAAGTGACACAGACGTTGCGGCATACGTTAGCGAGGTGCTGGAATCGATGGCGAACAATGGTATCACACAATTCACAACCAACTTACCTGCCGAAGGTTGGAACGAAAGCTTCAACTAAGCGTTTTTTTTCTGAGCGACCCTCACTAAGCAACACTCAATTGGTTCAGTCGCAACTTTCGAACCTAATGAGCAATTTCCTGTTTAGAAAATGTTTTCCATTCCTTGAAAACTGTTACCAATCGTCACTCAGTAGAGAATTTGTCTCCATCTTTTCTAAACGAAGACCGATGGGCAGGAGAGCTCACATCTTTTAACCTATTTGACACGGCAATAACCTTTTACAGTCAGAACTGACCCAAATGTTAGATCTCTTATCCTGAGCGAACTTATCAACGATTGTAAATTAATTTGAAATGGCATATTTTTAGTTGGACTTGTTCACCCCCAATCAGTACGCTCTTCTTTTCGAAAGATTTTCAATCAATTGAAAATCTTTCTTTCCGAAAGATCAATTCGGTAAGCTAACGAAAAAAAATCAATTTTGTAATAATTTAGTACAGCAAGTTAACTGACACCGAAACGAAAATTGAACGCGAATCCCGATATAATGAAATGGGCAGACAATAATGAACTAGAATTCTGCAACAGCGAATTATTGACTTTGGGTCCGTTCTGGCTAAGCGAAAAGCGAATAGCTAGTATTGTTATTTTTTTTTTCACACACAGTAATACATGTCATTACACAACACGGATGAGATTTTTCAATATTTTAACTAAGAGTAAACAAAATAGAATAGCAGTTAGAAGAAACGTAACTTTAAAATACAAACACACACAAACACACAATCTAGGAAATATATAGTACCACACTTGAACACATAGAATCCAGTACCCCAAAATTTCAAATAATAAAGGGGAAGAAAAAAATGCAGGAAAACACATGAAGAAAACTAGCAATTATTAGGAGGAACGGAACGAGATAAAAATGAAAACGGAAGAAAGAGAGATAAAAGAAACGAGAGAAAGCAAGAGAGCAAAAAACATTTAAAAGTAGAACACTACCTACCTAGTTGGTTGTTGTTAGTTGTTGAAATGAAACATAGGTCAAATGTGATCGTTTTGATTGGTTTTCATTTTTCTATTAAAGCCATTTTGTGATGCAATGGGAGATGGGTGGTAGATGCATATGCAATAGAGATTAGTAACTATATTAATAATTAACAATAAAACTTAAAATAACATAAGGAAAGAGTCACAGTAGTTGGCACTGGTGGTTGGAATGAAGCTGGTTTACCAGAGCGGGAATAAGCGTGACAGAAGCAGACTAAAGGACACTGTCTAAGCGATATAAAATCACCTATAAACTAGACACCTTCACCACGACATAAACACAAACACACTAAGTAGTAGCTTCCGTAGGGTAGTAGGAAAATTGAAGAAAATATTGGATAAAATATACGCAAGAACATTGGTAGGATTTTTAGCAATTCTATTTAAAACCAAACGATCGGACCGATTCCTACTGCTGCCGTGGGGCTTAAGAATATGACACCTTTTCCGATTTCGTTTCGACAAAAGTCATAGATAAAAGTGTGCTGTCTGTATCGTTTAGCGATAACTCTGTGCTTTTTACATGATTCGGTTTATGCGTCGTATTTTCCTTAGCTTAAGAGCCGCATCTGGTGTTCGGCAAGCGCGATTTTGTTAGTTCTTCAATGTTTCTGAATAGACTTGACTATTTTGCAAGCGAGCGTTCCATGGGAGTATTCTACAAAATTTTCTACGCTACTATTAATCCACGCTTACTGTGGTTGCCTTATGAAATGATCGATGTTTGTTGGATAAATTGGAAATGGAATCGTAAAAAAAATGCTACTGACGGTCGGTCTCCTGTTAAACATATGCACCTTGGTTTTCTTAGCGACTTCACTACAACTAATACCACAAGTGATGTGTGCAGCAGAGAAGGTAATTATATAATAATAATGAAAAAAATGAACGCCATCATCCTACATTTGTTACCGGTACTATGCTGACGGTTTTAAGTTCTCCTTAATGCGTGAACGTTCCCGCTAGGGCAACGGACTCAACTAAACTATTTACAAGCAAGTATTTAGATAAACAAGATACCAGATAAGATAACGGAAACACAATGCAAGAGCTTTATCGTAGTTGTTTTGTGGCGAGGTGTAGTGTCAACCCGAACAGGAATGAGGGAATTGAGTCAGCATCCGACGGGAATAAAGCAAATTAAAATCAGTATATAAAACGGTGGGCGTATGTTTTTATAGGCGGCATTCGAGTCGCATGAAAGGAACAGAAAGAAATCAAAGAGAAGGTTCGCTGGAAGATATGAACGCATAAGCTCGAGTCGGAATGCAAAAGGTAACAAAAAAAAAACAGAATAGAAATACAGAAAACAACACATTTAATGATTTCGAATGAGCAGCAACAACTGAAACCATCCTTGAAACAGGAAGCGTAGCAAAACACCGAACCAATAGTAAACGAACGCAAATCACCCGTCTTGACCGTGAACATCACAAGAGCTAATATGTGTAGAACATAAGTAAACTCACAAAACACACTCACACCAATTTACGCATAGTGTGATGAAGTTTGTAACACGTTGCGAGTTGCGGTGTTAGAAACAAAATAGAAAATAAAAAAAATAAAAAAAATAAATATACTTACAAACACTCCAACACAACCGCTTGGCAGTTGCGTGAGCTTTCTGATGCGTTAAGACGATTGAAGCAGGTACAATCGTTGGCCGTTAATAATACGTATTGATTGCAAGTGCGGACGCTTCTTCATTCCCCGTTGCAGTCGCCTCACGGGAAAAGCACAACACGCGGCGCTCGTTTTACGAAGAATTCACGATGTGGCTGTTCGCGTTATCGTCGTGCATTGTAGGGAGATGCTACGCCACGTGCTCGTTCGTCTTTGCAACGAACTTTCAGTTGCTATGCGTCGTTGCTGTGGTGAGCGTCGGTTGCTCGGTATCGCTCAAGTGCATCTCGCTTACGGTGGAGGCGCCTAGTCGTTCTCATAGATGTACCACGCGCTTGGTGTTTGTGGTGGAAGTGTCGGATCAACTCCCGGCGAGCATCCTTGTGAACCCAGTGTTTTACTTTTACCACCCTAAGTGCAACGAAGTGCAGCAGGATGCGCATCCACTCGGCACCACAGCGACGTGTACCGTCAACCCTTTCGCTGGATAACTCGCTCGATCCGACCATGATGGACACGAGCGTGCCGGCAGTGTTTCCGCCCGCTATTCGACGGTACCCCTACAATGGGTTTACTGTCGCCGAAGAATACGATCAGGACCAGGTGCACCGACAACAAGAACCGATCAATGGTGCCATGTTTGGTCCGCGGGCGATCCCGACGGTTTCCGAGCGGCTTGATGGATACGGTCGACAATCGAACGGTTACGATGAAAACGGCATCGAAGTGCAGCTAGCGAATGGTGATTTGGCAATGATAGGCAACCGGTTATGCCGTGAAGACTCCGGCATTAGCATACACGACCCTTACAGGGCGAGTGACAAACGGGGTGGCAGGTTAGAAAAATTGAAGAAAATATGCTCCTTTGGCACACTGTCCAGCGGAGCATCGGATACGGAACATACTGGCGGTGTGTGTCGAAGTCAGCATTGGATGCTAATGATAACACCCGTCGTATCGAGGTAATTCCAATGTTTCTTCGTCTATGATAAATATTTGATTAATTTTTGGAAGCTACGAGCATCATTCTGCCACTATTGCATTAATACAATGCGTTTAACAACTAAGGCTATAGACCATACCTTTTTCTTCTGTTGAAAGTAGGTAGCAGTTGTTTAGTTCATTTGTTTTTCTTGTTTTTTTTGTTGCCAATTTTGCTGAAACAAGTGGTCAAAAAATATAGATTTGCTCTAAGAAGTGTTACGTAAAATAAGGAATATTAACCAAAATCTCAATCAATTCATAAAAAAAACACCTAAATCTAGTTAAAAATCTATAAAAAATATCTAAAGGTTCCAATCTTCATGAAAATTCCAAGACGTATTCTCTATATTTTTAAAATTATTCGAGCTTGATTAAAACTATTTTTCAATTTATACACGTTCTTTTGAACTTCTGAAATAAACAACTTAAAACCCCCCATACAATTACTTAACACAACACTATTTTGAGGGACTTTTCAATACCGTTTTAAACGAATCGAATTCCAATTAAATCCAACTAAAAACTCCTAAATTTCCAACTCAAAAGTTTGCCGTAATTTAAAAATGCCGTAATTTTTACCCTCGTTTTACTTGTTCACCTTCACCTTACGGCGGGGTTTAGTTTTTCTTTGGCGCTAGTAATAGCGGCCGTCGTTGGGCCTCAGTGGCTTCTAACAGAGGAGAAAATACCCGTCAACACGTACCAGAACAGCAGCACCACGCACGGTACAGCCAGCACGCCAATTCCCTCCACAACCGCCAGCTTTCATAACCAGCAGCTAAACATTCAGCATCCTCATCTGATACCCGCCACAAAGGACGATCCCAGCGGCAGCTATCTGACGAAGTACACTAAATCGTCCCTTTGGATGCTCTGCAGTAAGTACGGCGGTAAGTTGATAACATGGAAAGAATCCTAACGATTGGTTAGGACCGAAACTGATTTAGCATTGATATAAAAGTGTGTGGGAAACGAATGCGTATAATACGAATAGAAGGCTGTGCTGTGTTACTACGATCCAAGGAGCGTAGTGCAGTGAACAAACGCGAGGTTCACTGAGAATTCAAGGGAAGGATATAAATAAAACACCAACCCAACTGGTCCTTTCGCAGCCAGCAAGCCGTTCGCCGTTGGCTGCCCGCGAATGTAACGCGCGTTCTGCGGACGTTGTCGCCCGGAAGTGCCACAAGACAGTGATGAACGACGTAGCTAAAACAATGAGCAAACTTGCCCGTAACGCTACGCCGCAGACGAAGATGATCATTGAAGGAAAATTGATTTTTGATTTCATTTGCCCCACTGCCTCGGCAAGCTCGCGTCGGTTCCGGTCCTGGTAATCGGCGATTATAGGTGTCAGAATCTTTGTTTGTGTGGTATGGAACATTGCGGGACGAAGTGGGTAACCGTTACGTCCAGATCCGGTGCCCGCGGGGCCAAACATTATGTATCGATAGTGTTACTATGTCCACTCACAAGAAGAAACCCAAATGTTTGCCCCAGTAAGGGCATCGATTTCTGCCAGCAATGATTTCCGGAGTGAGATGTTCTTAAATTTTGTAGAGAAATACCGCCTTAATATTTATGGTCTACACTTTAAATTGGGAAAAGCATCGCGGTTGCATGGTTAGTAAAATAAATAGTCCGCGAGCGTAGTCCTCTAGCACCAGTCAGCACTGGAGCATGGTGCCACCTCTTCTTCGTAATCACCGGAAATCGGAAATCGGAGAAAAGACCGACAGCAAGCGGCGGCTTTAACACCTGACACGATGCAACGACCCTGCTGAAGAGCCCGCCCTCGAACCTAGGGCAGGCATTCCAAGCACTCCCCCACGGCTGGATGTGATTCCGAACAAGTTTTACCAGCGCTTACCGCACCGGATACAGCGCTACGACACATCGGAAATGACACTTGACGGGAGTTTTCTGTATTTCTGTGTGTTTTTCTTTTTTTCGTCGGTTAACACCTCTACCTTGCGACGCATTCGGAACGCTTGTATTTTTTTTGTGTTTCCGTCCTTCTGCGCTTCCTTTCTATCGCCGTTGGAGCGCGAAG
The DNA here is from genome assembly GCA_000473445.2 of Anopheles farauti. Classification (NCBI taxonomy): domain Eukaryota; kingdom Metazoa; phylum Arthropoda; class Insecta; order Diptera; family Culicidae; genus Anopheles; species Anopheles farauti. The sequence goes on from KI915040.1 coordinate 25,566,392, forward strand.
AATGCAAAGTCAGGTTAACTCAGGGCATAAGATTGAAGCAGGCGTAGCATACCAGTGCACGGGCGGTTCCTAATTCTGTTCGCTTGGCTTCGATTTTTGCATTTTAATTTCCACAGGTGGTACCGCCCCGGGGCAAACGCAGCACCAAATTGCCGGTGCCGACTTCCAGTGCGCCAGCATCGATTACTTCCCGAGTGAAGGCTACAGCCCGGATCCGAACGATTCGACCAACGCCATTCCCTGTGAGTACTCTGTGGGCCTTTTTCTCTATTGCAACATCGCGTATCGCGTCTTGAAGTTGCCGGTAAAAAAGGGAGATTTTTAAATACCGTCGCTAACCTTTCTAGTATCTGTCTAATCCAATCTTTACTACCCATTGATTCAATGGCAAACGTCGTTAATTCACTTTATTAGTCTTGAAGCGATGACAAACACGCGAAACAAGAGTGTATCTTTAAGCACGCAGGGTGGTCACGTCTCAGAACCGTTCTAGGGCCCAGCATCCCGTTTATCCGCCGTTTTGCGCCAACATTACGGTGCCACCGATATTGATGTCCCCATTCCGGTGTAATATAATTATCGATAGTCACAATCCTTTTGATGTGCACCACTTGCACTTGCGGTACGATGCCTTTTGCACATTGGTCCCCCCGATAGTGTCCTTGTCCATATTGTTTCTCCCATCCGTTAGAAAGCGGGCTCTCCAATTTAGACACCAGCTGATGACCAGGTGACCGAGATTTTCCTTTTCATTTGCTACACCAACACTCATTTTCAACGTTTCTTTTCGTATCTTTGTCATGTGTTTTACCATTATGGAATGAATTTTTCTTGTTTCGAATACATCAGAAGAACTCAATCCGGTCTATTTTTTTCTTGAATTTTTACGATCATCGTTGTACAGAACTAAATGGTTGTGGACGTATTTGGTGCGATTTGAACGCTATTAAACTGTCTAAGAGAATATGGATTCATTCGTAAGATCTAAATAAAGCATGTAAAAAACACATTTTTTTATTTAAAATATTTCCTAGCCTCTTCATAGAAATAAGTTAATTTAAGTAAGCTTTTTGTATGAAAACTGGAAGATAAATTTTAGAGAAAACCTATGATATTATAAAAAGAATAATATTTTCAATACCTTTTTTCTATGCTAGAAAACTCTATGCTTCGACGAGTAAACTATCAAAACTCCAAAACCTCACGTTTATGTTCTCTCAATCCTTAAGTGGCTGCAAATGTAATTCCAAATGCGTGGAATCTTTCAAATTAAATGCAATATTTAAAAAATTGTGATAGTCAACGACCATTAGCAACTACCTAGCCACATTCTTCGTCCAGGTGTTCCATGGCACGCTTTGATCGATCGATCAAAGAAACTACTTTCTTCATCATTCATGCGTGACGAAATTCGGTTTAAAACCAACGCACTTTCGAACTCCTGTGTTCTTTCGGCAACAGAATTTGACTTCAGTTCCCTCACTACTCTAGTGCCATACGATAAAGTTCAATCGCAAAAAGAAAACACTACACGAAAGCCGCTGCTGCTACGTCTGCATTACCTAACACCTACGGGAATCGTCCGGTGCTTTCCAAGACCATCGGACCGATTCCGGGTATCATGCGCTGATAATCCAATTATGTGCGGAAGGTTGGACATTCCCCGATTGGTGTCCCGAAAACAGCTTCCCCAAGCGAGCCGTGTGCAGCTTTTTGTTTGTTTGCCGGTTTGTTCGAACGGTCAACAAATTGAAACACCTTGATCCAGTGATATTTCGGGCTTTTATGAGATGAGGCTCCAAAATGCACGAGTCTCGTACCGACCTACATACCGCAACGGAGGGCGAGACGGCGTGTGTGTGTGTGTGTGTGTCCTGCCCCGGAAGGGTGCAAGGGCGGAAATAATTATCGCTCTCCTTATTTGCAGATACCGTAACGCATTCGTCACCTTTCTTTCTCGCCTCGAACGGGGTCCTCATCGTCAGCTACGGCCTGTTCCTGGTGGCCATGTGCTCGACGAAGCACAAAATCTGTTACTTTGTCTCCGGGGTGCTATTTATAATATCCGGTAGGTGCAGCTGAATAGGGAAAAACCCTTCCGCTACAGTGCAACGGTGCCAATGGGTCAACCTCTCCGTTCCAGGGTTACTGATGCTGATCGGGCTGATAATGTACATCTCGATACTGAAGGCCGAAATCGGTTCCAAGCTGCGACCGAGATCAACACTGCAGGGTCCGCAGTTCACCTTTCGCTATGGGCAAAGCTTCTTGCTGTACGTGTTCGGGTTCATCATCACGGAGCTGTCGGGAATACTGAACGTGCTGATCTATTCGAACGTGCAGCAGGACGAGTACAACGAACACTGCAGTAGCAATCAGCAATCGAATTATCCCACTTATCAGAACCTATCTGGAGGGATCCACTACAACCTGCACTATCGGCGTGAGTGGGTACATCAGGGCGATGAACAGAGCAAAGGACAGGAAGGACCACCGATCGTTGACTATCGCTACCCGTACGATGACTTGGATTGTGAGACATCACCGAGGTATTATTTTGAAGAGAGACAACGACGCGATACCGACGCTGATTGTCGTCTGCACAGGCGCACACTTGGACACGTGGCCCATGATGGTATGTCCAAGAGCCTTACCGATCTACTGTACATGGAACCGACGCAGCAAACCCACGAAGAAGGCTTCCATCAGTCGCGTACACGTACGCACGGAGACGGGCAGCGCACTGACCAGGCCATTGACGCCACATCTCCCAACGCAAACTTGGAGTTCTCACACTGGTCTCCGGCGGGTAAGCTAACTCGCAGTGTTTCCACCTACACGGACCTACTTCCGGTGGATGATGATAAAAAGGGACGCAAACGAGGACACCACACCCGGTCTCCATCACGCAGCGATGATGAGACGACTCCAAAGGTAGGCAATATTTGTGGACTCTCCCGACAGTACCTGTCCCGCGAGCTCTCGAAGGAAAAACTGTTCAATGAGTTTTGCAAAAAAGTTGGACCACGACCAAAGCCGAAGAACATCTACTACATCGAAAGCGACGGTCGCCATGGTAACGACAGCTACCGGAGCGTGTTTGTCGTGGAACCCTCATCGCCCGGTGGGTCAACTAGGCAACAACGTTCCACCCAGCGGAGGCGAAACTCCACGGCAGATGCGAGACGTCGCTGCACGACCCAGGAGCGAGTGCCGTCGTGTGGATCTAGCTATCGCCAGCGCGTACATTCGGATAACTCACTGGACGATTTGATGGCAGACTGCCACGGTCGATACGGACGACGCCAGGATCCGATTGGACGGGCCCTGGACTATCGGCAGACGTTACCGCGCAATTTTCAACAACGTCACAACGTGGCCGCGAGCGAACCGGAAGATGAAACAGGTGGATTCGGAGAACGAATAGCGCTGCAGAGTAAACGCGTTTCGGCTAGTGGATTGTTGCTAGAACCGGATGGGTAACAAAACAGGAGACCACAGTGAATAGTATGGCTGAATGTATCTTTCTCCTATATTTTTAGACTTAATGCATCACATGGGGATCTGTCTCCGGACGGTACGATTACTCCCAGGTGGAACAAACGCGGAGTGCGACTTTCTCTACAAAATCCCAGCACTCCCAGTCGATCCCACTGCCCGAAATATCTTGACCCACCGAGCTATACACCGGCAACAGGTACCGGTCAGCAATCGTCGCTAAAGGACAACATTTCCGGCACATCTCACATGTACCGGAGTTATGGTGATCTACCCTCTAACCAGCACCTACGCAGACCGACCATCCTTTCGCCGCTGGTCTTCACACCGATTAACCAACCAGCCACACCACCAACAGTACGGTCCGTTCTGACGATGCCGCAACAACTGCATCAACATCAGCACCGGCACGTGCATCACCAGCATCATCGCCATGAGCAGCAGCAGCAGCAGCAACCGAATGCAGAACCTACTAATGCCAACCGTAACCATTCGCTGCCGTCTCCTGTGTTCGATCTGGATCGCATCGAGCAGGAGCGACGAAAATCTCACTCGCAACTGTTCCTCAGCAGCCCGGCCAGTAGCTCCACAACAGGGCAATATGATTTCGTCAACGGAACGGCCGTTTAAACGCATACATAATTATTAGTGAGCGCAGGAGCAACAACAAAAAACACACACACACACAAACAATCTTATTTTGATAGCACATCTTACTGCAGGAGAAATGAAATGAAGATAATGAGCTGTTCGTACAAGTATACTAACAATAAATTTATGTAGAAATATACCGATTAAGCATCGCTCAACCGACTAATGATTTCGCTACGAGTATTTCGGATGGAGAAAAGCTTCACCGGCGGTGCAATTTTATACAACATACATTTATTTATGCGCTTGATACGATTCTTAAAGGCCCCTGACCTTTCTCATACGCTTTCCATCTGTCGCACAGCTGACTTTATACTAGCTGGACGTAACGAAAGCACGTTACCTACACGTACTTAGGGAGTTTTTGTACATATGCTATATAATTCATCGCTTTTCACGTTACACTGCGATAAACATTTCCTATCCCCATACATTTGTATTCGCACTGCTGCTTGTTGAATTTGTTTAGTAAAGTGTACTGCAGAGAACGTTTGCCACCTTTGCCATCCGCCTGTCAAGCCTTCGTGTTTTACTGACTTCCTTTCGTCTCCATATATTTCGGTCTAAACAATAGACTGGTGTGACGCATACTGCCAACGAAAACAATGTTAGATTTTTTTCTGTTTCTGTGCTAATGGTAAAGCTTTTGGTGGGGAAGTTATGATAACAGGTTGGTCTTGCTGCATGCTGCAGTAAAATCAGCGTACTTGCAAATTTTCCAGCTACAACTGATATGAGTCGGTATGTTTACTACTAAAGCTCGAGCGAATAGGTCGTGTGGAACTTTACAATGTATTAAGCTCTCCAAACGAAATTTGTTTTACTAAACATTGCGAACAAACACAGCATGCGTTGGGCACTTTCGGTGACCATTGCATCGGTAAAACAACAATAATCCCAACAACAATCATCGATTACTTTACACCGTTTCCTGGTTGCTGTGAATATTCTCCAGCGCATTCGTCGCTCGTACATAGTTTCTCTTTGGAGGTATCCATAGGGATGTGCTTTTCGTCCACCGCCGGCACCCGGTAATGGGAGTGGAAGGCAGGATGAACTGAACAGCAATGCGTTACCGATTATTGGCAGTTGTTGGTTCTTAAGCTTTGGAAAGGTTATTCAAACAACCCCGGACTACGACTATCAACTAAGATCGATGCATGGCACTGCATGAAACGTCGTCGGTACGCAGAATGAAATAGAGTCAACCACCGGAGGTATCCTTCTACGAGCGTGTTGAGAATGATTGCCTGCGGTACGTGAAAATAGTTGCACCCTCGCTTATAACGCAAACACGACCATTTAAAGCGCGATAGCAATGTCAAGCAACATTCCCTGGCGCATATTTTATCCATCTCACTGCCCCCGCTTCTAATGTTCTACCCGAATGAGGGAACCGGCAATCAGCTCGGCTGATCAGCTAAAGTTGCAATGCTTTTATTCTTAATGCTTTACGATTATTGCATGTAGACGCTATTTCGACCCCGCTGGAGGCGTACTATTGCTAATGCTTAGAGTATCATGAAAACTATTATTACATCACATATCACATTGAAATAATAGAAAACAGTATTTGTGACCTTACGTTTCGCTGCGAACCCCTTTCAACAGACTGCATCTCCAAAACAGTTCAAACGTTTGAGCGTTTCAGTGATCCAAAAAGGGAAAGGGAACGGCATGCACCCCCGATTCTCGTACTTTTGGAACGGAATAAAAAAAACGTATCGATGATACCAATTTGAGGTGATTGAAACATAGCGTTAATACTCTAGTTCTAAGATTAACGATAAAAATGAATGCATGAGATTACCCGCATCGCTTTGAAAGGGGCGCTTCCCTGCCCCAAAAGCTGTCTAGGCTAGCTGTCTACCGACCGGCTTTATCCCAACCGACTGCAAGGAATGCGATGATCTCGACCAACTAGAACCACAATACAACTAAAAATTTAGTTCGAGCATCTTACGAATGGCTGACGCAAGGGTACAAGATTATCACCCCCAGGTGCCAGAGATACGCGTTTCCGCTTTATTGAGCATTACATTTTCCGCCAACGAAGATATTCTATACCCTACCTGGTTGACAAGGAGGGGAGGCGTTGGAACAATCCCTTCCAGCGTTCATAGACACGCCGGAAAGCGAACCTCACAGAGGAAGTTGGATCGGAAGGGAGTGAGGAGAAACTAAACGTAACAACAAGAGGACATCTAGGTTAGTCAAAAATAAATACGACAACAGACTAAACGGACAAAACAATTGGTGAACGCTTACGTACTAAACACCCCCCCCCCCCACCACCACCACGCACCCTCCTCCTACTGGAGAATAATTTCGTCTAGCTAGTATTTCGAGACCCCGAACGCAGCTGTCCAAAAAGATAGCAGGTGTGTCAGTTACAGACCAGCACGGGAGGTAGTAGCGGTAGTTGATTCACTGCAGACATGCTTGAATTTTCTCTATCCATTCCTGCGCACTGGACGCTTCGCTTGCGTAGAAATTGTACGTTCTACGGCTTGTTTTGAGCTGCAAATTATTAAAAAGAATAGAAACATTTACGTTACTCGCTTTCGCAGACGCATCTAACGCGCATTTTCAAAGGTGTCACTTCGGTACTTACATCGAAGAATGCTCGATCGTCAACCTTCTTGGCAGGAGCCGGTGCAGTTTGTGGTGGTGCTTGCGCGACCGATTGCACTTCAGCCAATTCTATTGCGTATGAAAGTAGAATAATGTTAGATAGTATGAGAACAAGGCGCTTTCGAAGCCTCGAAGGCACACTGACCTATGTATCCCTTGCAGCTACAGTCTTCCATCGTGTCATAGTAACGCAGCTGATGCTTATGTGAGTCCAGCACGAACCAGCGCTGCTTCCAGTTCTTCAAGATTGCACCGCGTTTGTAGAGGTAACTAGATGGAAAAGAGCAAAAATATATATTTTATTCACGAATAATTTCGCTCTCCCGAAAGTGCCAGACGGCACCGAAACTTACCCTTCGTGAGTTCGATCGTCGGCCACCTTACTGTCGTATTGCTCGTAGTAGTGCTGACTGTTCGTGTTGGTGGTATTAACGCTCGAAGTGACACTATTATTGTCGCCTTGTGTCCGTGCAAGCGTCGGCTGGTTGCCACCCTCTACCGCCTTGTATTTGGTACAATTTTTCGGCACCGATTCCGCGCACTTTTCGTGATAGGTGTTACCGCAATCAACGCACCTGGTCAAATAAAAAAAAACATAAATTAGAGTTTAAAACTAAACTTCTAGGTTCGGTAGTAAAATGAGATCAACTCACCTTAGACCATTTAGTAGTGGACCCCAGAGCACGTTGCCACAGTGATTACAGTTGACCGGAGCCGAGTAGACGTGCTTTTCGAAGCGATGGGGATGCAAAAAGTTCTCCTGATGGAAACCAGCCTGCCGACCGCGCATAAGGATTTCCAGCGTTGACCTGAATGTACGGGAAAGAGTAATTGTAATCAAATCATATAGTTTTATTTTGTTGTAACACGGATGAAGCAACAGTGCGCTCCTAAACCACAAAACTAGCTTGAGTATTGCTTCTGAAAAAACATTCTTTAAATAGTAGGCTCTCCAAATCGATATTTTTTCAAACATATCGTCACTTACCTTTTGTGCAACAGTCGACCGTGAGATCGCACCAGCGCACTGCTGAAGGATGCATGCCGTGTCAGCGAATCGGAATGTGGTGGTTCCAATTTATCCCACACCTGACGCCACTTCTGGGGCAACAAACCACGCTCCGCTTCAGCCGTTTTCAGTTCATCCAGCAGCTTCGTAAACGCGTCCGCCTCGTAGCGGCTCAAGCTATCGTAGTTAACCGTCACCACCCGTCGTCTCGGTTGGCGTAACATCAGCGCCCCCGATGGACCACCACCGGTGCCAGTGGTGCTGCCGAGACTGCCAGCATTACCCGCACCACCACCACCACCTCCGCAGCCAGCCGTCGCGGAGTACATATAATCACAGTCGTCTTCCATGCCGTCGCTACCCACCAGCTCAGGATCGTACGGTGGGCCTTGGGCGAGTTCTTCGCCCAAATAGTACGACCAGATCTCCAGCACCGAAATCGCACTCTGTGGTCGCAGCACTGTCCGCTCCGGGTCCGGTGTGTACATGAAGTTGTAAAACATGGGCGATTTGGCGTGCTGCCGCTCGATGTAATCGAAAAGCGACGGACCAAACTTCTGTGTGTTAGTGTTTCCTCTTCCACCAATCACGCCTACACCACCCGCACCACCACCGGCGGACGCTCCGCCCGGTCCACCTCCATTGCCGGAACCAATACCACCGGGACCGCCACCGCCGATAGCACCGCTTCCTCCACCCATGCCGGGATAGATGAGATTATCGTCATCGGAAATCGTGAGAGCCTCCACCACATGTTTGTGGTGCGAATTGAGCGATCCCCGCTTATCGTCGATCGCCGTGATTCCAAAGTCCACCCGCTCCAGTTCGCAATCGAACAGAAACGTACGGAACCGACAGGACACATGATGGTAGGCCAGAAACCGTAGGTAAAACTCGTTGAACTCGAACGCGAGTGGAAACTGCAGCTGTATCTGATGCACCGCGTCCAAGAACTGCAAGAACGTCGGCGCAAACGGTGAGCCGGAGCTTGAGTTCGGCTTCAGATTGCTCCGGTGGCCGAACCGATGGCCAAACGCAAGCCACTCCTTCTCGATCAACACGCGAAACCCTTCGATCGTACGATAGTACGGATCAAGGCACAACTGTGCCAGCGACGATATCTGAGCCGTTACGTCCCACCCGTCCTCGAGCGCTAGCGTTACGCTGGATTCCTGCAAATCCATCAAATCGACCACAGCGCCGGACAGCTGCAGAAGGCCCCGTATCTGTTGCAACCAGTCCGACTGCTCCACCAGCTTCGCAAACGTCTGGTCCGGTTCGTTCGTGTCGCAGGAAGGCAAACAGGCACGCATGAGCTTTTTAAACGCGGTTCGCGAGTGACGCACGTCCGTGTAGTCGACCGGTATGAACTCGGCGTACATCTCCGACAGCTTGGCCGATTTTGACTGCGATTTTTCACCGAGGAAGTACAGCGGCACACGCTGGAACGCGTACTGAGCCTGCTGGTGACCTTGACCAGCACCGGCTCCGCCTCCTCCACCACCACCGCCACCCGCACCATGATGATGTCCACGCTCCCAGTGATTCACATCTCGCAGGCTGGTAGAATCTGGTCCCGCACCAACCGCCACCGTCGAGTTGCGGTTCGGTTTCAGCGATGCCCACTTGTTCGACTTCCCAATGTTCTGCCGCATTGCGCCGAAACTCGAGAACGACGAGTTGTTCATCGAATACAGACCACCACCTCCGCTGGAACCACCACCGCCGCCACCACCACCACCACCACCACCCTCGTGATGGTGCTGTTTCCGTCCTACGTCGGGCGTCAGGGTGGACATATCCGAGCGCGTCATCAAATTGCTCGCCGTAAGTGCGAGCGAATCGAGCGAGATGTTGGAATCGGACAGACCGCCCCACGCCTGATGCCGTATCGTGCGCGTATGCGGCGTCATCTTGATCACCTGCACGAAGTATCGATCCTGCTCCTGGAAGCTCGTGCTTTCGGTGGACGCGTTCGACGAACCCGGATGACCCTTCAGCATTCCCATCACACCCTTCGCCTGCGGTACGGCTCCGCGCAACAGTGTCGCACCGTTCCGATGGCGCCAGGTCGCTACCGGTATCCTGTGCTGCTTGTAACACCGCGCCATGCATCGCAACGAATCGTCCGACATCTCCTTCGGACAGACCATCATCGCCGGGTAGGTGCGGCACACGCTGTAATTGCTGTTCACCGGTGAGATGCGGTAGCCCGTCGTCTGCACGTCACCCAACCCAAGCCGCAGCCAATCGCGCACGTAACTTCGCTCCTTCAGCCTTTCCACGTCCTTCACGTGCACGCGCGGCAACGTATCCGTTCCCTCATCCGACAGATCATCGTCATCGTTATTGTTGTTGTTGCTTTCTCCCAGTCCTCCCCCGCTTCCTCCGTGACCTCCAGGCGCTCCGGCACCCACACCAAGCAACCCACCACCACCACCACCACCACCACCACCACCACCGTATCCACCTCCATCGTCGTAGTCGATCGCACCGGGCAATATGTACTTTCGCTTCGTCGCACCCGTTTTCTGCTTGAACCCGGCTTTCTTTGCCGTGCGCAGCAGTGTTTTCTTGGCGAAATCCTTTAGCGTTGCGTTCTTCTCCTTCACCTTGTGGCCGGGCCCGAGCAGCCCGGGATGGGCCAGCCCGTGTGTGGTGGCGAACGCAAAGTGTCCAAACTCGTCCTCCGGATGGCGTATCTTGTGTACCGCCTTGCGGAACGCGTCCACCTGCTCCTGCGGCACCTCCTCGTCGAACGCAACCTTTATCAGCTGGAAGGTGCACGAGCGCAGTTGCATTCCCTCCGGCAGCACCTGCTCCAGATGCTGCAGGTAGATCACGGTCAGACGCTTCTCCTTCGTTAGCGATGAGATCGGAAACGCGCGGACTACGCTCTGCTCGCACGAGTACGAATCGCAGGGCGATCCGCGGAACACCACGCGGTAGTTGGTAAGAAACAGTGCACCCTCAGCCGGCAGCATCGTTCCACTGCTACCCCCGTCCTTGTCTTCGCGCCCGTCCGCCAGCAGGTAGGCCCGCAGCTCGCCGATGATTTTCTCATCCTGCAGCAGCACCGGATACTGGAGCTTCGGTTTCTGGATCGGTGGTATGCGTTTCGCTTCCCGTGCCACCGCTTCCAGCGTCTCGATGTGCATCTGTATCGTGCCCGGTACCATCTGGTGCAGGTTGCGCACATGTTCCGCCGTTACGTTTCCCTCGGTGCACACGCGATCGATGAACTTGCACACCATCTTCGTTACCGCGCTGCCCGTCTCGCCCGGATCGTGCTCCTCGAAACCCTCGTCACTGTTGTGGTCGCTGTTGTGGCTGCGCGATTCAATCACACTGTTCGACACACTCGTATCGTCCTCCAGGTGACGTCCGTCTTTATCGCGCTGCACGCGTCCTACCGCTCCACCCACGTCCTGCGGCACGAGCAAATACACCATCCGGTAGGCATAGTGAATCGCGTGGCTGTACAGCGTACTTTCCTCCTTATTTGTAAGCTCCTGCTGCGTGACCGAATCCATCGTGGCCCACTTGCCCATCTGATCCGCGGCAATCTCAAGTGCCGACGGTTCCTGGGCACGCGAAAGTATCGAAGCTCGGTCGAGCTTGTCGCGCGACATGGATTGCGCTAGCAGGGCGCTGCTATCACCACCAAGCCCTCCCGCACCACCTCCACTACCAATGCCGCACGGTTTCGGCCAATTCGCAAGCGGCAGGTACAGCTCCTTGATGGCCGTCTGCACCTCCTGGTAGTACGCATCCTCCCAGAACTGTTGCGACTTCCACACCGGATGATCCTGGATGCACGTGTACGCAAACTGTATCACACCCGTGCACAGCTTGCGACAGAACAGAGACGAGAGCGGAAGCAACGCGGCCGCCACCCCGTACTCATCCTTCGCCGAATCGTCCTGCAGCGCACGGTTCATCAGCTTGATGACGAGATCGAACTGTTGATGATCGAGCTGCTTGTTGCCCTGACCGATCTTTGCCAGCTCCCGGCACATCGTAAGCCGTGCCTCCCGCTGCTTCAGTATGCGCAGCACCGCCGGGAAGCTTTTCCGCGCCTCCGTAATCTTGTTGTCGAAGATGCAGCTAATGCAGTTGCGCAATACCTCCAGCTTCCGGGCGCTGTTGTTCACGATTGGACGCGACTCGTGCGGTGCCGGCTTCAGGTACGGACCCATCGGGACGATGCGCAGCTTCACGCGTACCGGTTGCATGCGCGATTGCAGATCGTTCGCTTGCAGCCCATCGTTGATCACGTTTTGTACCTCCTGGGCGTCGATCAGCGGCATCGGCGGTTGATGGATACGCGCAAACGCACCGTCCGGTGGTCGCAAAATCTTCTGCTGAAAGGACTGCTGCGGATTGGGATGTTCGTTCGTGTAGAGCTGCTTTGCGAGATCCTGTATGTGGACCAGCACGAGCGACGGATCGTGTGCCTCGGTCTTCAGCAGATCGTTCATGGTGCTATACAGTTCGTCCCAGGCGTCACACGCACGCCACGGTGGGCCACGCTCCGTTACGAACCCGGTAAAGAACATGCTGTCGAGCACCCGGGCCAAAAACTCACAATCCACGAGCTCGCGGGCACCGAGAAATCCGGCCCGGTGAAACTGTATGATCGGTTTCGGGTTGATGCGTATGAGCGTGAGGTAGGACCGATAACCCTGCAGCAGCTGGGCGAACAGCCGCATAAACACGGCCCGAATTTCCTTGTCTAGCATGACGTCGTTTTTCTGCTCACGAAAACTGTACCCATTCGTGCTGCTGCCGCCGCCGCCGCCGCCGCCAATCGTGGCAATCGCCATGCTCTGATTGATGTTGTTGTTCAGACCCGTGGCGTGCACGTTGCTACTCAACGGTGGGTAAGCAAGATCGGCCAGCGCCAGCTCGGGAAGCAGAACCATGCGCAGTGCATGCTCGGTCGAATCCCAGAGCGATGCGGGCAACCGCGCGATCGGTGGCACCAACGATTCGGGAATGTGTATCGAACCACCGTCCAGATCCGCAACGATCACGTCCAATATTTCGCTTATCTCTGACCGGAGCGAGCTATGGATACCCATAATGAAGGTGGTGGGCATCGTCAGCACCTCCAGCAGCGACGCGGGCAGTATCGGAATGTACACGAGACTGTACCGGAACGGATACATCAGCGCGGTCAGCGCCCGGCAGCTGTCCGTCAGCCGCGTGTAGCTGGTCGAGTGAAACAGTATCTTGTGCTCGGTCATAACGGCGCAGAACAGCAGCATCACGTTCTTTATGCCCAGCTGATGAAACAACAAGCTCACGCATGAACCCGTCACGGGCAGCGTGTTCGAGAGCGGTGGCTGCAAAATCTGCTTATCGCCGGCACCGATTGAAAACCGCACCGGCGGGCCACCGGGCGGAGGGACCTGAATACAGCCAAGGATGCTGCCGATCAGATAGTGCAGCTGGAACTTCAGGCTCTCGAGGTACACGGTGTAGATCGTGCCGAGACAGTTGCGAAACGCCTCGATGTACTCCAACCGTGACACGATCACGAGACACTTCGGGGCGTACATTATGCTGTGATGGGTGATGGAAGGTGGCCCACTGTTGGCAAGCACGCCTGCGCCCGGTCCACCACTCGATGGTGACAGATTATCATCTTCTTCCTCCTCATCGATCGGTTTGCTCGGCGTGATGGCGATGGTTTCGTTGAAGCACAGGCACGCACAATAATGCCGGTTGCCGTCCATGTCGGTAAGGACCGAGACGAAGAACTGTGGCTCCTGTCGGATCGTCGAAAGGGCCCATCCTTGCGGTTGGCAGAACTGCGAAGCGAGCAAACGGAGAAAGTTACAGCGGAGGGTAAGAAACGCATGATTGGGATTTAATTTAACAATTACCAGTTCTATTCCTTCGATGAACGGTGTATCGGGCCAATCTTTTTCGGGAAATCTCTGTATTATTTTGCCACTCCTTGATCCAGTTCCTGGTAATGAAAAGAAATGTTGATTAAATTTATGAAAAATGGGTACACAACACATCATAAACTTTTCCTATCCCATACTTTTTGGTACATTGATTTTAGTTCATACCACCAGAGTGTTCTATTGAATCTGGTGGTAACCAAGCTTTCAGAAATTATCAGTTATAGTTTTAAAAGAAGGCGATTGAGCTATAAATGAAAAAAAAAAACTTAAACCTTGCGTGCGATAAGATAAAATTGTATTCCCTTAAGTCTGGCTGCACCTATGACGATTATTATTTCGCTAGCAAAACTAATAAATTGGACGAAGGCAAGGCAACCAAATTTGATGTAAACTCTTTATGTGAACAGTTTCCCTGCATAAACAAACAAATTCTAACTGACGTATCGAGAACACCAACTCCACCACATAATGCGCACCCACCAATGATTCAACTTCAGCCAATGCTTCAACAAAAGTAGATCGATTTAATTTCAGCATAAAAAAACCGCCATTTCACGTAAGTGTGTTTGGTTTCACTCTTCGCGTAATCGACACGAAATTAAGAATTGCTGCATTCGTTTTCGTTTGCTCAGGTGGTGGTGTTCCCGCTCATATACAAATGCTTTGGATTACTTCCTCACCATGAACTGGTGGCGATAGTTTCTACCCACCGTAACGAATGCCGTCTCAACCCCACATCGACCACAGATGGTGAACGATTTTCTTTCATTTTCGCCATGTCTTTGGGAGTGGTTGGTTTTTTTTTAAGTCCCGCTCTCGTTCGGAGGTCCACATTTTTCATTCACTCTCCCTCATCGCTCTTCGCTCTAAAGTGTAACGATCGACGGCGAAAGTGAGCACCACCGACAGCGGATCAGCACCACCAAGTGGTCAAGTAAGGATGGTTGTTTGTTGTCAGCATATAGCTTACGCCATCAAGGGACGCTGTTAGGATCTATGCACTGATCTATGATGATGCCGGTGATGAGTGAAATAAAAGCGAGAAGTAAGGTCTCCAGCGAAACAGTTCTTTGATTGTAAGATAGAGCCGACTGCAGACATTGGCTTTGGTACGAAAATTTAATTGGAACAAACATAAAATTTTTTATATTTTGCGATTTTTATACTACCAGTAGAAACGCACATAACTTTAAATATATAAATCTATATAATGTTAGAATAAGAGTATCCAAAAAAACAGAAAATTCTGCTGATTTTCTGAATTTATGGCTAAAAAAACGCATCCAAACATCCAAAGCAGCAAATTAAAGTGCAACGGACCATATGCACTTACGTCGTAGTATGTAACCGTAAGAAGGATTGAGTAACAAAAGTGAGATTAATTTATTTCACTAACTCAACACAAAGATTCGCTTCAATTATTTTATCGGTCAGCAGAAACACAGCAAGACAAACGTTTACAGATGGAAAAACTGTTGCTGTGGAACACCCCGTAGTCAAACTACGAAATTAAAACAAACAAATTTGAAACAATTTTGCTGTAATACAATACACCTTCCTCGACGAACAGGCAAAGCTTATTGTTATACACATATAACCCATACCCGGACCAATTATTTCACTTTTTCGTTCAAAAGCGAACGTAAAGCGCCGAAGAAATTTCTAGCGAAACACAATTTAACCTCGTTAGTGAACAGGCTGGCGGAACAAACACACGCAGCCACGGGCGGGTAGGCAGGCGGGTAGATTGACAAACGCAAACAAAAAAGAAAATGCTATCCGTTACGATCGAAAGATCGCGAAAAGAAAATTCCAAACATGTGCCAGCCTAAAGCGCTACAGCAACAACCCTTCCCAGGACGTACACCCACGGCCACCGCCAGCAGAAAACGGAGAGAAAGAAATAAAAAAGAGAGCCAGCGGTGATAGTGAACTGATTTTATTACCGATTTTCCACCCATCATAGCCGATCCGCGCAATGGAACTAGAGTGTCAGAGAAAATACACTTTCTTGGCGCTTTTTTATATCGTCTAGATCTGGAAATCGTGGATGGGAGTCGATATTGATTTCATCAATCGTTATTAACAAATGCGAAGGATTTGGATGTTATTTTCTTTAAAATCAGTTCATCTAGTTGAAGAATCAAAACAAGGATAGAACAGATACGATGTCAACTTTACCATTAGCTTGGATATAAAACAAACTTTTATTTACAACTACAATCTTCTCTTGAATGTAGTTGTGACGTTATACATATCAAGTCATCATGGAACTGTTAATTATAATCGCATATTAAACCGCACAACTTTTTGTCTACAATTGTTGAACTATACAAACGAGGAAAGATGTATGAACAATTATTTTGCTGATCATTATGTTGTTGTTGCATTGCGACAAAAAAGACTCGTTTCAACTCAACAATGTGGAATTCCGTGGAAAATTCCCCCAAATTAATGGCAACTTTGGGAAGATGAATGTCAAACAAATTCAAGCCCAATTTGGCCTTTTTTGTAATAATTTACCACATACTGTAAACGACTGTAAGTAAATAAATTATAGAGAGGTAAGTTTCACTCAGTATCTTGACAAACACCAAAAACTAACGCACCAGCAAAGGGAAGGTGTAGAGGTTTCACTAGCATCTTGACAAACGACACAGAATAACGACGACTAATAACTAGCGATCATGTATCATGGAAGAAAAGAGGATTGATTTGATTAGTCGTTAGAATGCACTCGCCCCCGGGTCTAGGGCAACCGACCGGGTCAAATTTAAATGCTTTTTAGCACTGTCCAGAAGTAACGAAGGCAATTGTCGATTGTCAAACCGATGGAACGGAATAACAAACGATCATAAAAAAATCACGATGATCCAGAAGTTTGGATCGAAACCTAAAAAATCTACCTCAAAGTATGTCGGTTTATAACCTATCAATACCGGGAAAGGATCCATTGACTGTTATCATTCCATTAGCCTTTGTAAGGCTTATCACGATCGATTCTTATCGCCGGATATTGTGACGTATGCATAACCCTCTTTCATCATCAGTTCAAGTGAAGCATACATTATTGCTTCTAAAACGAGCGATGGTTTCAACTGATTGATTTCTCTTCAACACAAGAGATAAAACATTTTCTAGACTCTTGCGCTAGAATGTGACCATACAAGGGCTACCATTTTCGGGCGTACATATGTCCATTATTTGGTTTCTTACAACACTTCGTCCCGATGATTTAGCACAAATGGAAAATGCATCAAAATGTATCAGGGTAGACAAGGAAGTAAAATATGGGCAAAAATTGTTAGCAATCAGACTTCGAAGCCATAAACGATGAAATGTTTGCTCAACTGCCGCTACTATTTAACTATTCTTCCACCTCGTGCAACACTATATCGCAGGAAAGTGCAGCTGCTGTTCAGTTCATGCGATTCGCATTTCAAATACCACCGACGAGATAATTCCTCCTATCCCACCCTTTAGCCGGTAACTAATTACGCCGCATTAATATCGACCACATTGGAATGGGATCATTATTTCCACATGAAAATCGCCCCATCTAACATCACGATGTAAATCTAACTCTACCGGACAATAAGGCAAACAGAGCATGTGACTTACGTTCTTTCTCGTGATCATATCCAACGATGACAAAGTAATCGGCAAGCCGCGACATTTTCGACTCATTGCGCGCGTTATCCATTACTGGCCAGACGGGTGGAGAATTAAGACCGTTGTGAGCTGATTCGACTACCAGCTACCTCTGGCTTTAAGCGTTCTCTCGTCCAAACGTCGATCCTAGCCACCGTAAGCAATACACCGTCGTCGTTCCGGGTCCGTCAGATACATCGAGCAGACGGGTTCGATAGCAGCGACGAGACGTTAGAAAGCTAATGATTAGCTCTACGCGAGGAATATGACGAATCTTGCGATGATGGTGAAGAGAAGATGATTCGCTGCTTATTTCCCGTGCACCGTGCCTCAAAATGGCATGCAAAAACAACTTGTGGATGAGATTCAGTATTTTGGTTTCTGTATCACTGGTTGCTGCTGCAGCCGTCACCGCTCGACTATCACGTTGGTTCAGTAATTAATGCAGACGCGCGTTTCTTGCCGCTTTATCTCGTTCTGTTGCTTGCCCGCCTTGTCGAAGCGCACGTTTCTCTGGCCTGCTTCACTGGGGGGAGATCTGGTCGTTTAGAACGAAAACGATGATGCACACTCCACACACACACACACACGCCGCACGCACTATCGTATAAAATAAACAGCCTGACTGGCGCTGGTTCGTGGTTTCACAGGGGCTGAGAAATGAAATATTTTATTTGTCTGCCACAACTTTTTTCATTCCCTACACAGAAAAGAAGAAGAAAGCAGCATTAGAAGCAAATGGAGACCACACCAGACGCGCGCTTTACTCTTCGGGCAACCTCTGCTGTGCACTTGCCCGGCAGTACACTTGCACTCGCAGCTCCTCCTCACACACCACCGTAACCGACCCGGTAACAAAGACACCACCACACGATATGCACGATTGCTTCGTTTTACTTTCGTTCGCGTACATGAAACATAGCGCCGTGCTACGCCACATTCACGGTGCCCTTTATTAGAACAAAAATATGTGCAGCGCAACCACGGGCCACTGCCCTCTTCTTGTGAGCCGTTGTTGATGTTGGTGGTGCTACCACCGGGTTGGATGCTGCTACAACTTGGAATTTTTGCCACCGTTTCGCTCATTCCTTCAAATGCCACACACACGGTAAGCGAAATGAGATCACATCGTTGCGCCGGACGTTCGTATTCGGGTGTTTGGTTGATTTCTTTTTATCGTTGTTGTTCTGATTCGCGCAGTTGCTAGCTCAGATCCATAATATCAGCCATCACTTGATGCAATAGGGGTTAGGCGCGCTTGTTCAATAATCCGTCATAGCCTTCTTTATTTATATTGACAACTGATTAGTTGTTGCGTTCCTTGCATTCCATGGAAAGCGCGCACATATACACACACGCGCACAAACGACAAGAAAGCACGGACCGAGAAATCTGGAAAACCAACAATAACTCAATTCCGAATCGGGCGATAAGAAGTATAATTCGCCAGCCAGAGACAGGGACAGAATGGACAAATTTGTTGTACGCCATGGGTTTGTTAGTTTTTTCGTTGTTGACCGCACCCAGGCTTATTCTTGATTGTGTTCTGCTATCTGTGCTCCTGTTTCGATCAGCACCCGGTGGGTGACTCAGCTCTTGGAGCTATGCTGCTTGTACAAATGGACTAAACGGCCAGGGATCAGACTAGTTTCATCACGATGTTTCTTACAATGAATAAACAAGCACCATTGTTAATTGCTGCTCATTTTGTAGTCCACAAAATAACACTACCACTTTTGACAGTTGTTTATCCAGCCAGCAGCCACCAAATGCAAATCTCACTATCACTACTACCACTGTATTACTTTACTGCTCTGGTGCTGATGATGCTGAACAAACTGAAACAAAAAAACCTTCCACTTTCCCCACAAAGTGACACTGTAACTAACTCCGCACGACCGGGAACATAAAATCCGTCTGGCGACAGGGCAACACAACTCCTTCACTACCTTCTCCGCCACCATGCGTGGTCTGCATTACCCGTTATCTTGCGTTCCAGCACTCAGAATACGCAACGATGGACAAAACTCACAGCACTTCTCGTGACCGCCCGTTTATCGTTCCGTTTTTCACTCTTCTGTATGCATCATCAGCAAATGGTTGCCTACCTAGGCCACCTAGTCAAACCAGTCGAACGCAGCACTATCACCACACAGGGCCAGTAGCGCTGCTGGCAAAACGACACACACGCCAAACGCAATCCGAGTGACCGTCGGAATGGCACGCGTCAGAAGAGAGTTCAGACGCGCTTTTCGTTGAAGCAGGACGGACGATTTTCTTACCAGCCCTGCAGTACGTGCGATGGGATCGAAGGATGTTAGGCGAGAGGTAGGAAAAAGAGTTCGAAAGGATTTGTTTTTAGATGTACTTTGTCTACAATCGTACTTTGTTGATTGACAACTCGTAAAATAAATTACTTTCAAACATACATATATTGAAAGAGAATTTCGGCAATCACCTTTCTTAAATTTGTTACTATGATTTGTAAACAAATTATATAAATTTGCTTTATTTGTTTGTATACTTTCAGTAAAATTTGATGCTGCTTGCGGAGCAAAAATCGAAGGCAAATACCGAATTACATGTTGGAAAATGTTTAACAGCCTTAAATAGGCAGGAAGGAGAAACTTATAAAATTTATGAAACTGAAAACAAAAACAAAACCTTCGATTTGTCTTTAATATCTTACCATTGTGCAATTTTAGCACCAACTGTCATACTGGCCGTCCAACTGTCAAACGGTGCGATCGAAGGTTTGTTTTTCTTCCGTGCCTGGTTTCTCACTCGCTCGTCGCGGAAAATTAAATCGCGGGCCAAAAGACGGAACCAACATGAGGGTGACTTTGCTTCGCTTCGCACGGCTTAACCCGTCCGTCAAGGAACTCCGACTGCACCTCTGCCAGAATGGCGAGGAATCGAAGGGTGTGCGGTAAGTAACCCGGTCCGTGCGTGTCCGTGTGTCTGCGGAGACGTTTCTGTGTTACACAACCGATTGGTGTGTCCTCTACCGGCACTGGTAGACTATTTATTTATCTATACTCCCTTTTCCTCGTTCACGTCCTGCAGTGATTTTGTTAACACTCGCTATGTTCAGCTGAAGCGAGATAATCCGACCCTGCCGATACTGGTGCGTGAGTGCAGTGGCGTTCAGCCGAGGCTCTGGGTTCGCTACGGTACGAGATCACTACAGAATTTTTGTCTACCGGGTTGTGTATAAATGATTTTTTTCTTTTGTGATCCATAGCACTCGGTAAGGAAAAATCGGTCGCCCTAACAAACGCCACAGCCGAGGACATCTCGAAGCACATTGAAGTGTTGAACAACGCGCACTAGAAACATGTCGTTCGTGCTTATTCAAGGAGTTTCGCGAGAATGAATGTTAGGAAAATGTATGTAAATCAAGAACAGCACGCGCAGCGTAAATAAACCATTTGAGTTCAAGCAACGATTTTTTATTTCTTGAAAAACAAAGACAGCTCACAAGATTGAAAATAAGTTTTGCTCTTTATTTGCACATCGACAGTTGTTTGCTATCGCAATAACTGGAACTGAGGTCACACATCTATTGCTCTTAAAATATTTGTTGCTCTATGTTTCGACTATTACAACTTTACGTGTAATGATGTTACATTTAATGAGATAATTGATAGCGTTCGCGGATTTTGCGTTTGCATACACCCGTTCGCGGTTTTTGCGCGTGAATGTTGGAAATGGAGATAATGTTTAATGTTAATGTGTATCTTGCATCGTAATCGTTTAGATGCGATCGAAAACAAAACCACCCGAAACGCGGTACAGCAGCGTACAGTTTCGTAAGCGAATCGAATGTGTATGAAACTCAAAGTGTGTTAAAGAATGGTGAAACAAATACAAATAAGATCATCGATGGATTAAATAGTTAAAGTAATAGAAACATTTCGTCTGCATCATGGATGCTCAAGTAAAAAAAAAAAAATACGAAACTACTGCGCTCAACATATACATCCTTACACTTCTTTTAGTTATTAATAACCGGCTCGGGGTCGTTGCGAATTGTCCCGTAAACACGAACGTTGATTTTTCAATTAATTCAACCGTTGTGAGATGGGAATCTTCTTTCGCCGACGGTTCATCTGCGAACGTTCCCAGAGTTCGTAATATCGCTCCTGTTTGAGCCACTCCTGGTACTTGTACCACCATTCTTCCCACTTGACGTAGTCTTGCAGATCGAGATCGCGTAAGTAACCACGGCCCTTATAGTACTCATACCGTACCCGCACATCATCCCACGAGGATAGACCGCTCGGTCCGGTTGTCATTAGCTCTTCTGGGAAATGTCCGGCCGGGGCTGGTGAATAGCTGTAAATGAGACAGGCATATATCATAAGCGTGGATGTTGTATTATTTATTGCACGACTACTTACGTGTAGCGTGTTGGCGGTGCCTCCAACTCCTCCTCAATCATCACCTTCAGTTCGCCGCCGGCCGAGTTCTTCGTAATTCGCATATTTTCCATGTTCGAACGATCGACACTCCATTGTGCCATCTTTCCGAAGCGCTCAGACAGGGTCATGCGGGTAGTGGCTGTAAAACGGGGCAACGAGCTTTCGCTGCTACTCGATTCTTCCGATCCACTCGACGGTGAGCGTGGCCTCGAACGACGCTTTTCACCTTCGATCTTCACACGAGCACGCAACTTTTCCGCGCTTTTGTCCTTATGATGCTTTTTGTGGCCCGTACTTCCAGCGCTTGCCGTACCGGCGGCGTGACT
The DNA here is from genome assembly GCA_000473445.2 of Anopheles farauti. Lineage (NCBI taxonomy): Eukaryota > Metazoa > Arthropoda > Insecta > Diptera > Culicidae > Anopheles > Anopheles farauti. The sequence goes on from KI915040.1 coordinate 25,588,503, forward strand.
CGCTTGTGACGATGAAGACGCCCCGCCAGCCACGTGCCCATTCGATCCGGTCACATCCGATACAGAAGGAACTCGCTGCTGTTTCGAAGAGCGTGACTTCGATGGGCGTGGATCTTCTGATGGTGGACCGGTGGATGCGGACGATTTGCTGCTGCTCGCGTGCTTCGAACGCTTCGGAGGCGACAACGCCCGATCCGAATCCGGCGTTTGTGGACGTCTAGAACGCTGCTGTTCTGGAACAGGCGGCTGTGGGACAGACCGCGAAGAACGCTGATCCCTTGGGACCTGGGAACCCGCGAAAGTGATAGGAATGAAAGAAATACGTATTCGATAAACAAAAAATCATACCCTTTCTTTATCCATCAAACGGTGGCCTTTTGGCAAGGGTTCCGGTGGTGGAGCATGCTTGCGACGTGGATCCACCGGTGGTGGACTCATCGGCCGTAGACGGCTATCGCGATTTGCAGAAGGACCTTCCCGATGAAGGCCCTTGGAGCCGTTATTGTGCGGTGGTGAACGGGCCCGTGGACGCGGATATGAAAACGAACGGGTTCTGGAGATAATGGAATATTTCACGTTAAATACGCAATATAAGAAGAAGTAAGCTTCACCACGGCTTTAAAACATCCGTACTCTTGTTGAGGATACATCGACATTTATGACTTTCTAATGCTACATCACTCACCTCGAACGACGGCGGCGACGACGATGGTCGTCAACCGAACAACCGGAGCAGGAGTCGTCTGAACAACTGCTCATGGAAGCCGAACGACTCATCTATAAATTACCCATTGTAGAAAGAAAAAGAAATTTATTTAATATATATATAATGTTATCCCAATACAGATAAATATACAATTTAGGCCTTGGAGCTATTATGTCAATCTGCACAAAAAATAATTATAATTATCTTAAGTGATGAGAGAATCAGAAAGTCATAGTCAATTTTATTAGAAAATCAATGGATCAATGAATAGAGTTAGTTATTGTTTTGTCAATTGCTTACGGCTGGACAAAATTTTCAGATTATTTCTAACGACCTACTATGAACAATTTATATTTATAGTTTTATGAAACACTTTTTTAAAAATGTTACTATTATCATCATATTTTTGGAACGTGTGCGTGTATCATGAATTGTGCGTGGTTTCCAACATATTAACTTTTTAATTGAAAACATGTGTTTTTGAAAATGTTAAATAATTCAGATTTAGACGATAGCTGAGAATTTGTATTGTAATAATTGTACAAAACATCTGTTAGTAGGTTACGGTGAATGGTGATAGTAATAGTTACATAAAATAAATGTGTTTTACCTATAGGTAAAAATAATACGGACATATTTTTGGATACATTTAAACCTTACATTTAACATATTACTAACCCTTGGAGGAGGCGATGGAGGTCTTTTCGATCGTGGAACCGGTGGAAGTCGACCGCCTTTGGACGGTGGCGGTCCAAGATGGGGCGACATGCGACGCGGTCCCCGGCGTGGCGAGTCCGGTCCCATGCCGGGAGGTGGTGAACGTCTGCGGAACTCACCGGGCGAAAGGGGGCGTCTCATCATGCCGATCGGGGATTTACGGCGCATTCTAGGCGATGGTGACCGTGGTCGTCGCTTTGGCTCCGGTGGCGGTGGCTTTCGATTAGTTGGCGACGGCGAGGGGGACCGACGACGCATCGGAACGGGCGAGAGCGGCGAAAGATGACGTTTACGCATCGGTGGCAACGGAGACGGCGAACGACGATGCATGGGACGCGGAGGTGAACGCGGCGATCTGCTACGTCTACCTCCACCGTTACCATAACGACCACCACCACCACCACCGCCAGCACCAACACCACGTTCCGAATCGGAGCTGCTTGGATCATCCTCAATGTATAACTTTTTGTACCCCGTATGGCGCCATCGGTTCGGATCCTTTTCTTCTGCTTCAAGCAATTTCTTGTCCCATGTTTCATTAGGGAATGCTCGAGCCTTTTTCATCACATTATCGATCTCCTTTCGCTTACCTGCTGGGTGACTGGGATCTGTAAAAGAGGATAAATGTCAAATGTCAGCACTGGGATGTAATAATGTACAGTTTTGTTAACTTACTTAATGAACAGATAAAACTGCGACACTTACCAGTTATCTTCGTACGGCTGGGATTACGATCCATCCTTAGTTTGCTACCACCTCCAAGCGGTCCGCTGCTGCTTCCACCTCCAGAGCCGCGCGGCGGTGGACTTAAATCACGCCGCCGGACCGACATCGTTTGACAGACGATGCAAACAAGTTTAGATTTTCAGATTCACCGGGTTCCAGATTTCGATCACCGACACACGCGTCTTTCGCTCTTGGCTTGCTGTCCCGGATCAGAAGAGCTTGTTTGTTTATGCAGGAAACGCGTGACTTTGTTGCTGTGACTATTGGAATCGAAAGGATGGATCGAAGGATTTGTGTGTACTGATCCGTCGAGTTACAGCGCACTACACCGAATCCATGCAATCAATGGACGTAGACAAGAGGTGTGCTCGTGTCAGTGTTCTCATGTGCGTCTTAAGATGAGGATAAGGCGAGGCGATAAAACAAGAAAAGCAAGCAAAATTAGTACCAAGTCACGGCATTAGGTGGAGAAAATTTCAGTTGAGAGCAATCATGGATGAAAGGATTTCTGTTTGCACTGCTCCTATTTTACTCGTGTCACTTCGAGGCTTTTCGGTAACTTAAATGCGCACAACATTGTACGCATCATAGGTTTAGTGTCTTATCCTCCAGCGCAGGATAATACAAGCTCCTCTAGACGCGCATATGTGTTTGTTTGGATCGCGGAATCCGAAAACGTGTCCGACGTTCGTAAAACGGACGCAACAACGACGACGATTTAGCGTATTCGACGGATCTTCGCGGAGGAATCAATAGCGAAAAGTAATGACGAAACCGAACCCGAAAATATTTGCGAAATGGTACCCGACGGAGAGAAGATGTCCCGACAGCTACGACCCGATGAAATATCGAAAACACGGAAACCCGATTTCGAAATCGAACGTAGGTAAAAGGAACCGGAAAACGACGACGACGACGACGGACAACGAACACTAGAGGAGCTTTTGAAAACCATAAACCTGGCTCGACGTACTAATTCGCATTTCGCGCACATAGCCAGCCAAGGTACGTTCTAGGGTTGACCCAATTAGAATTCGCGTACGACGCATTTTAACGACGGCTACTCTTCCAATAAAGGATACACTGCACATGCACTACCACCATAGCACCACGCATTGTATCATATCTTTTGGCTTTCTTTTTTCATTCACTAGCCCGGTGGTAGCAGCAACAACGCCGGAATCAACGCAGGTATTTGGAGGCACGCCGGATTTGATTCCATTATGTTTTCCACCGCACAACTACGATACAATTTAGAATCAACCATTTTCAAGTTGTTTGGTAAACTTCCAGCTGCTACACGTACACGACAATATCGATTAAATACAATTGTTTTTCTGCTCTTCTTTGGCGGCTGCTGTAGACACAAACATTCGGCACTAGCCAGCATCGAAGCAAACAAAACAGCGGGGAAGGAGAGTGAGATAGGTGAGTTATTACCTCCGGAAAACGCGCAGTAGCTTCGAGTCCCGTTTGAAACAATTGCACACGAGTTGCACCGGTTACCGCGAATAAAGCGAAAACTATTTCATACGAACTGAACTATATTTGTCCGGAGAATTGCGTAAAAAGCTGCGAAGGATACGGCCCGTATCCGATGCCGTTTACTTTGACATAGGAAAATACGCCATCTTTGCGACGTCGAAAATGAGATTGTGGGTCGTTCAGTGGACATTTTTAAATGAACCAACATAATATTTGTTTAAACAATTTTCGTTGTAGTGAATAAATTTAAACAGTAAAACAATTGTCTGGATATAATCCAAAATATACAATAATTCTATTGTTATTTCAACCATGGAAAATAAAAATCCAGAGCTCGAAAGCTTCCGTGTTATTCATAATCGTACAATTTCAATGCATTAAATCATAAGTGAATTAGAACATAAGTGGTACATATGTTTATGTTTAAGAAGGAATTATAATTTTAAACACCAAGTGAGGATGATAACAACCCAGTCCGCAAGAATGAGTTACACCTAGGGCAAAGGGGGTGTGAAACAACGAGAAACGAGGAGAAATCGAGTGAAGGTATCTCACCGGGGGTTACTCCTAGAGCAGAGGGGGTGTGAAACAACGAGAAACGAGGTGAAATCGAATGAAGGTATCTCACCGGGGGTTACTCCTAGAGCAGAGGGGTGTGAAACAGGGAGAGGCGCGGTGAAGCCCGCTGGCGTAACTCTCCCGGGGGTTTCTCACAAGCAGGTTATGGAGAAAGACGTACGTAAGAGGCAGGTAGAAACGAAGAGTGCGCTGAAACATTCACGATTTGTTTGCAAACACAAACCGGTAAATCGTTGTGAAGCAAATTCGTTCTAGTGCTTTAAAAAACTTTTCT
>KI915040.1:25593786-25672502 GCA_000473445.2 Anopheles farauti
AATAGAATAATTGTCCCACACCATATTGAATAAAAATGAAAAATGCAAACAGAAAAATCAGCTGTGTGGTGTGATTCTGAAGAGGGCACAGTGGGGAAGAAAGAAATAGAAGTAGTACAAATTGAGGGTGAAAGAGAAAGGAAATGGAGAGGGGAAAAAGTAGGGGAAAAAAAGGTGACGGGAGAAAAGCATTTTTTTGGTCATGAAAACTTCGCATACTGTTCGCTCACATTGGTCATATTTTGAAATAAATTTGTTATTGAACATGACCGCAAGCGGATTGATGTGCAATTTTGAGTGATTTTTGAGCTACGAACCGTGAGAACCCCCCCAAATCTTGCAATCCGGGGGTTCCCACGAAATGTCATCCAAAAGTAGCTCATTCTTGCGGACTGGGAATCCGTGCTGCTGAACAACGGTTGCTGAATGTTATTTAGCCAAACTTATCGTTTTCACGTGCATTCCCCACTGTGATTATGGACTGTCAAATGTGTTGCTGTTGACGTTCTATCTTCTTCTCGTTTGCCGATTGGCAGTGACACGGGGTAGCCATTTTGAAGAAATTCCGTGCTTACGCTCGCTTGCAAACGGGAAGGGCGCCCGACATTCTTCTATCGTAACAAATATTTATTGTACACTTAGTGGATCTAAATCGGTTCTAAGTGCCCTAATAATATTCATTTTCGTGAGAAGAGCCCTGTTGTTATTGTGTGATTGTGCCGGGCTGGGTAGGACGTTCGTAGCAAGTGATTTTATCTTGCGAAAAGTGGTCGCACACTGTATGGCAGCTGTCGGTCCATCCTAGATTGGTGGTCCTTTTTGAAGCTTTTCTGTGTACCTAGTGCCGAAAATTCATCACCGTGGCGTCGTCTATCGAAGCAACCAGCATGGAGACGGTCCGGGTGTTTAACCAGGAGGTGAGATTCCAGTTCAGTTCGTAGGGTTTCGTTTTGCGTTCTGTGCATTGTAGTGAGAAAGTAGTGTGAAAACGGGCATGAGTAACGGGGAATGAGGTAAAGTGAGGAAAAATTGCGTTTGATAAGCATGGTGAACAAAGTAACACCGACTCGTGCGAAAGTAGAAATGTGTTAAACAAAACACAAGAGCTATTTGTTCGCAAATTCCTCCGTGGTATAAAGTGCGTGAACTGATCAATATTCCACCCGTTTTGTGCAGTAGTGTTTTGTGCTAAAATTATCATTTGTCAAACGTCAGTCATAGCCATCTTCATCCTGTGAAGGACAAAGGCTAGAGCGTTGATGGATCCGTGTGCTTAGAAATCGTGTAATCAATGTGGTTTTAATGGCTTTTTCCTGCTTACTATTTATTGTAATTTTGCAGCTATCCGGGCTCTATGAGTCAAAACCGCCGATATCGAAGGCCAAAATGGCCTCGATCACGCGCAGTGCGATGAAGGCGATCAAATTCTACAAACATGTCGTGCAGAGTGTAGAAAAGTTCATCCAGAAGTGCAAATGCGAGTACAAAATTCCCGGGCTGTACGTGATCGATTCGATCGTCCGCCAGTCGCGTCATCAGTTCGGCCCGGAAAAGGACGTATTCGCACCGCGATTTGCTCGAAACATGGAAGCGACGTTTGCACATCTTTTCCGTTGCCCGCCGGAAGATAAGGTACGTTTGGACTAATTAGTCGGATGGTAAATCAAATTCCTACTGTAATGCATCGGGTTCCCATGGCAACAGGTATATGGGGAGCCGACCACGGTGGAATAATGATGATTAAATTGGTTAATAATACTTTATTTCTACGCCCGTGCAGAGCAAAATCATTCGCGTTTTGAATCTTTGGCAAAAGAATATGGTGTTTTTGCCCGAGGTCATCCAACCGCTGTTCGATCTAGCGAATCCAGACCATCCAATCCACCAGCAGTACCATGCGCAGATGCTGCAGGAGCCGGCGGGAGCAAATGGGATGAATCCGGGTGGGCTAGCGCATGATTCGCCAGTTGGAGGTTCGATGGGTGGCGGCATGGACGATCATCACGTTGGTGGTGGTGGTCCGCTTCAAATGGGGGAAACGGTAATAAAAAAGCAAAATTGAAGCGCATGCCCGAATATTGATCATGATTAGAGAATGGTCCCACCCGATGGGGCTGATGATATCGTTTATCTTTCGCAGAAACAACTCGATCCATCTACCATCCGGCAGTTGCAGCAATTCCAGCAAATACTGATGCGTCAAACATCCGGTGACCAGGCCAGCGCGGTAGCCGCTGCAAAAGATCAAGTGAAGTTCAACAAGAAACTACTGGACTTCGATTACGGTAGCGATGATGATGAGGATAAGAATTCACCTTCGGTGGCGTTACCGGGCAACGTAAACATGCCCGATCTGCCACAGGTACCGGGCGGTAACATTGCCCAAATTTTGTCCGATCCAAACGTGCTGAAACAACTGCAGAACCTGCAGAAGCTTAAGCAGCAGGAGGAGAAGCTGACCGAAATGAAGCTCAAAGAGGAAAAGTTTGAAAAGCATCTTGCCAGCGTCCTGATGAAGTTACCGTTTGCGAACGAGTGCGATCTTAGCCGGCAACCACCGATCGATTTAAATGCCGGTAAGTGTAGAGATATTCTTTTGACATGAAGTTGGATTATGCTATATACTGATGTTTTTTTTATCAATTTTTATCTTTTTTTAACTCATATTCCACCCATGTACATCCGCTTGGCGACCGTCCTTGGCTCCGTCGATCTTTGGGCGGGTTTTCTCTGCGCATTACCGTTCGTCTCTCATCTAGGTCACTCGTCAGCGAAGGATGTTGATACTGATAATGACGTCGCGATAACTGGAGTTGAGGTGATTATCATTACTAGATTACAGTGCATACTGCACCAGTGTTGTAAAAGCCTTAAAAGCCAGCAAGCGTATACCAATGGCACATTGGGGTTTTTTTCATCCAAAAAGTGCATTAGGATGTATTATCCGATGTTTGTGTAATGAACATGTGGCAATCGCACGTTTGTTAAAGAGAATCCTTTTTCGCTATTGCCCTATCGATGATGATAGTGGTAATTTTGGTGCTTATCCTCAATCGCTCGATATGCTAAAGTAGAATTACTTGTAAATTCCATGATATATGGTTCCAAACCTGAATGTTCGATGTATAATACGAATAATTCGATATACAATACGACTTAATTAACGAATATGCCTGCATTTGGATCAATATTTGAAACTGGACGTCCCTTTGAAATTTAATCTTTTTTTCCTTCGTGATATAAAGTTTATTTACACAATATGTATGGTTTTGTTTGTTTGTATTAAAAAAAGTATTATTCTTATGAGTTCTACTGCACGAGAGGTATACTTTAATTGCAAAAATTACAAACAATTATGAAAAGATTAATAGATTAGATAGTTTCATCGAAAGATAGCGTATTGGACCCATTACTCAGAATCGACACAAATCCAATCTGCAAAATTTCATCACAATTTGTCTTCTATTTGTTTAAATATATCTCGATTATTTGATACCCGTTGCAGGCAGATTCGTTAGTTTAAGCACAATTGTAAACGGAATTGGTATCTTCAATTCATTTTCCAATTAAACTTCGCTAGTTATTATGCATATTGGAGTGTACTAACTTCCGTCCAATCGAGAAGTACAATTACCGTCGATGTTGGTTCCAGTACCAATATTGCGTTAAACACACTGTTGCGGTACTGTTTTAGAATCGATGCGATCAAATCAGGCAACAATTTATTAGAGCGTCAGGTTTTCATGATTGAGTAAGCATCGTACCATGCAGAACAAATAGTTTATTATATATGGCATGTATCATATGAACTTGGAAATTATCAACCATCGGACCAAAGGCCGCGAGCAACAATTGACGAGTCTACAGCATCGAAAGGTAGGGTTTAATATTGCGGTGAGATTGGCGTCCAAAACACACACCACACGACCACTCTTTGCACGTGCTACTCCGTTTCCCAAAGAAACGTTCACCCACGCAGGGGAGAAGTATATGCCAAGGGAAAAGGAGTTGCACGTAAAGGGCGGCGGAAGTGTGCCAACGTTGGATGTACGGTAAGTTCCTTCCTATTCGAGTTGAATAGGATTGAAATGTTGTACCTTGTTCTCACTCTTCTACAAGTATACGATTGCTCCATACGAACATTACGCAAACAATAACTGAATGGTAAAAAAACCCGAATTGAATGGAAAAGCCAAAGCCCCAACGTAGTCTGTCGAGCCAATAACGAAGCGATTCTTGTCGTACAGAAAGCCATTACTTGTTCACGTCGACGTATTAAAAAGGACACAGGACAATACTGTGTTTTTGTGTGTGTGTGTGTGTTAGGTAAATGCACCCGGAGAAATGCACGTTTAAACCGATATCTTTTCTTCCCATTTTTCTTTTCTCTTTCTCTCTCGTTGCGTTTTATGCTGTGTGTATGATGCGCCGCGCACTCAACGTGTAAAACAAATCGACGTGCGCACCATCCATCTTCAAATCGGCGTGCTAACAATCCAGATTCTGGGAGAACCCATACCGATCGGAGGCAGCCGTGGCGGCATCGGACTGGGAAGTGGTGGCGCCGGTGGCAGCGGCAGCAACGATCGTTACAAATCGTCATCTTCTTCTTCACGCCGCAAGAGCCGTTCTCGGTCACCGCGTGATCGACGCGGCGGTGGAAATAGTGGACGTCGCGGTCGATCGCATTCCCGCTCGAGGTCGGTTTCACCAAGGTCCTCCCGGCGAAGGTCGTCACGTGATCGCGGTAGCACCTCGACCAAGGATCGGGAAAGGGAGAAGGAACTGGAGCGAGAGCGCAAACGGAAAGGATTGCCAGAGATGAAGAAAGAGCATCTTAGTGGTAAGACTCATCGATGTTGCGGAGGGTCGTAGTCGTCGACGTTTCGTGCGTTTGCAACCTCATCTGAAACGACAGAAGCAGCAGTAGCAGCAACTGCAGGAGCATCAAAACTAGCCGTCAAATCGCAAGAAGTACTTTTATAATTGCGATACGAGGAACATATTCCGAAACGAGAACGTGAATCGGCGATCACAACAATCCGAAAAACCTGTGAATGGTTCGAAGGAAGTGCTCAGTGACTGTACAAATATGTGTATTGTGTGTTTGACCGTGTGAAGGATATCCGGATATTTCGTGACATAATTTCCGGCAAAGTTGTACGACAAGTGTACGTGTTCGAAAACTTGGCTATCGACAGACAGACTTGGCTGGCTTTTTACGTGAAATTTGTACATTTCCATTCCCAATTCGGTTCAAATCTACGGTTAATGTTTGCTTTACTTTTTTTATGTTCCCTGGTTGGAGTATTTGTTCGAGTCAAGCGACTCCACAACTCAGCAATATAAAAATGGTTGTTATAATACGTTATTTTTAAAATTCTAAACTTTTTGGTTTAGAAATCCACAAAGGAGTCAAATGACTTAACAATGCATTATAAAAATGATCGTTATCATAGGTTATTTTTTAAATTCTAAACTTGTTGGTTTAGAAAGGACACATATTGTAAATCTTCAATATCCAAATTTATATTATTCCAACCAAATGATAAATTCCATATGCATCGACCACTACAGATCGATTCTCCGAGTGAGACTGAGTTGTTGCACTCTCTGATGCTCTCTAGTGCATGACGAAACACTAATCGCTTGTGATGAAAAAATCAAATACTATGATCGTATCTGGGAAGGTTTTGCAACAAACAGATATGTCATAATTTTGGCAAAAAGAAGGAGAAAAAATTTTATAATGCATTCGATAGACAAATAATTAAAGTTAACCCAAAGTGCTATTGTTACTGCTGCTGCTGTTGCTTGGATAGAGGGAATCAAATATTAAAAACATCATTAAACGCAGTTCGTTGCCTGCAATTAGTACTTTGACTTTGTGTCATGTTGAGCTCAATGTATAAGTTTTATACAATGTCGTGTAGTTTTAAAATGCAATTGTTCAAAGTCAAAGTACACTGCAGAGACATAATGGATGAACGAAAACTAACATAGTTTTTATTCTACAACTTTTTTTTCTTCTCCATACTAGTATGCAGCACGACCCTCTGGGTTGGCCACCTGTCGAAGCTGGTACAGCAGGAGGAGCTGTCCGATACGTTCGGCAAGTATGGGGACATCGTGAGCATTGACATGATCCCACCGCGCGGGTGCGCCTTCATAGTGATGAATCGCAGGCAGGATGCGTTCAAGTGCATGCAAAGCCTGAAGAACCACAAAATGCATGGCCGCGCGATAACAATTTCATGGGCCGCTGGCAAGGGTGTCAAAAGCAAGGAATGGAAGGACTACTGGGATCTTGATCTGGGCGTCAGCTACATTCCCTGGTCCAAGTTGAGCCCCAGTACAGATCTGGAATCGCTGGAGGACGGTGGGATGTTCGACGAGGACACAATGCCGCAGTGGATGAAGGAGAAATCATCGGGTGGTGGTGGTCCGGCGGTTGGTCTTGGTTCGGCGGCGGCAGCAGCAGCAGCGGCGGCCGCAGCGATGGGCTTAGGGTTGGCGCCGGGTATGGGCTTGAAAAAGCTTGACGGCTCGGACATGTCGTCGGCGGCAGCAGCGGCTGCCGCGGCCGCTGCCGCTGCTGGTATGCTGAATCCTTCCCTGTTTCCACTGAACGCTGTTGACACGAGCCAACCGCCGCCGACGGCCATGCTCGGAATGGGAATGCCACCATTCTCGATGGGTCCCGTTGCGAGGTAGGTTTTTTATTCGGAGCATTTTGTTACATCCACTGAATTAATGCATTATTTTGGCTATTTCAGGTTACCGATACCGATGGGAATTCCGATGGGACCGAACATGGTGCCAGGACTGGGTATCAACGTGCCACCGCCAGGTATGATGCTACCAGGCAATCCACCGCCCCTCCCGATGGCAGGTTTCGGCGTCTTGCCCCCACCACCGCCTGCGTCGATAGGCAACGGTGGCGGTGGATCTTCAAACATGATGAGTTCCTCGTCCAACTTGAGCAAATCTTCCGCCGACGATATGGATATCGAAATGGAGGACGAACATACGTCCAACCCGGTCCCGCCGATGCTTGGTGGTGGACAGGGTGGTGGTGGTGGTGGTGGTGCAGCCAGTGCATTCTTTAACCAACCTCCGCCACCATTGATGCCACCGAGTGCTGCAAATCTGCCTCCGGGTCCACCGGGAGCGGGTGGTGGTTTCTTCGGTGGTCCATCGGTTGGACCCCTAATGCAAGACAATGGTAGTGGCCCGCTGGATGGTGGTAGTGATGATGGGGAAGGTGACGGTGGCAATATGGGAGGTGGTGGTCGTGGCGGAAGAGACTTTATGCGTTCGGGTGGTGAAGATGGGCGCGATCATGGTCGGGGTCGTGGTGGTGATCGTAACAGGGATCGAGATCAGCGCGGCGGTGGATTCGAACGTGGAGCTGGTGGTGACGGTGGTGGTGGTGGTGGTGGACGTCGCGATCGTGGCGAGCGTGGAAGTCGCTGGGGTGGTGGTAATGATCGAGGCGGCGGAGGAAACAATTTCCGCGGAGGTAACAACCAACAGGACGATCGACCGCTGTCCGAGCGGCTACGCGAGTTGGCGGGCGTCCTGGAGTACAACAATCAACGTGGTGGTGGCCGAAACTTTGGACCTCGTGGGAACGACGGTGACGGTAAGTGAGGAGTGAATTGGCTGATGAATCGGATAGGTTTCCTTCATCCTGTAATATGATATCATTTTCTACACTTTACAGATTTCGGTAACCGCGGCGGGGATGGAGATTTTTCGCGCCGTGGAGGAAATTTCCAGCAAAACCGGTTCAACAACAATGCTGGCGGTGGGAACGGCGATGGACGGAACCAGGGTCGTAATGGACCGTTCGGCAATCAGCAGCAGGGTGGCATGTTTGGCAATCGTGCGGGCGGTGGACGGAATAATATGCAGCAGCAACAACAGCGTGGTGGCGGACAGTTCTTCAATGACGATCGTCAGCAGCAGCAACAGGGCGCCTTTTTCGATCGTGACGAAAGTAGCAATGGCTACGATTCTGGCGGCAATAGCAGCAACAGCAACAATAACAATCGTCGCAATTGGAATGACCGCGGTGCCGGTGGCGGTCGTGGTAACAATCGCGACGACGGTGGCAACCGTGGAGGACGCGGAAGACAGCAGAACTGGCGCAGTGGTGATGAAAGTGCGGGTAGTGGCGATGGTGGCGGCGGAGGCAACCAACAGCGTTTCAACAATGCTCGTGGAGGAAACAACAACCGTGGTGGCAATCGACCAGGAGCAGCTCGGTGGGATGACGAAAATGACGAGAATTGGGATGATTCAAGCAATCGATCGACGACGGGACGGCAGGCGCAATTCGCACCAAGCAATAGGCAGCGAAGGAACTCGTCAGGAAACGAGGACCAGGAGCAGCAAAATCCAGAATCCGAGGATATGGCGATGGCTGTGGAAGGACAAGCTGCGCGGCATGCTAATCACGACGCCGCCGATCAGGTGGCAATGAGCAGCATGAACAGACAGGAGGAAGAAAGAGCCAGTTCGCTCGATCGACGATTCCAACGGAACCATCACAATTGTAATGACGAGCCCGATGACGAACGGCCCCAACCTATCCTCTACTCACCCGAACCCGACGATGAGCCCGAGCAAACGAATAACAATAACCAGTTTGATGGTGAAGATCGAACAAATTACCACGATCAGATCGAAAATAGCGATGGAAAAGGTTATCCTAACCAGGACAGCGAGCTTAACGAGGATCATCACTCTGCCCGCAATTCTGATCTCCCACAGCCTGAATGTGACGAAGAACAGCCGGTACGTGGTTCTCCCGCTCCCATTGAACAGTTTCAGCAGGAACGTAGCATGGCGGACGAGGAAAATGAATACCAGCATCAGCAGCAATCGCCACCGGCCGACAATGATGTAGCGTACAACAATGATTCGCCACCAGCCCCGGTATCGTCACCGCCAATGGCCAGTGGCGGCCAGGAGCTGCCCGATGCGCCGTGCGCGCAATCCATCGATGGTGCCGAGAGTAACGACACCCCAGCCGAAAATACTTCAGCCCAATAGAGATGAACAAAACTATACCATGCGAAAAATCAGGGCGCGACAGTACATGTAAAATTAGTTTAAAATTGGTAGTAACCACATTGCAAAGAACAGAAACCACGATCATATGCAAACAAGATTGGGTACAAGTGACAACGTGCTGGATAGGCGTGAACGTTCTGAGGTTTAACGAGTACACGTTAGGTAACGGTCACGTGTAGTACTACCCTTTTACAACTACAGCTCATCTTACGCGCTGTATCTGCGAGATGGAATGTACCAACTGAGCAAACAAAAGGAGCCCAAGATAAGCACATAGATAAGCCAAACAAATTATTGTAAATTGAACAATAGTTTAGTGACTGTACCCAGACAAAGCCAGCTTCCTTCAGATGGTCTGCGGGATGCGTGAATCTTAGTACATAGTGTGTCTGCATATTAGAACAATTCCATCAATAATCGATGCTCTAGTGTAAACTAGTTGATTCCCTATTGTGTAGTTGATATGTTTTTCCTTACAGTTAATATTTTCTAATTTGCCGGTACCCGACAAAATCACGAAACGTACTGTGAACGTTGCTGGTGGTGAGGGTGAGTTTACGAAAATAGTAACACACAATTTGTTCAGTTTATGGTTTGAACATAACGTGTTGTACACTACTCAATCCCCAATTAAGTCAAGTTATTTTGTATCTTTGAACTGTTTTTTTTTTGTCATACTAGTTCTGTGACTGTATTGCAATTTGTGTATTTACTATTTTTTCTGTATCCTTTTATAGTGAGTTTTTTTTAATAAATTCCCATTACACTGTGGATAAATCCTGGAAAAGTAGCAATGGTATACAAACCGGCCCTGCAATAGTTTCCATGCATCGAAATGATGATGGTTGGCCGGAAGAATCATCAGGTTCGATAGATACGTGAGAAACAAAACAGATGCATAAGAAAGTAGTTATAACAGAGATATCCTAGAATGTGTAAGGCTTCAACTTACTTGGGCTGACTGGAGGGGGTGTAGCAATTAAAAAAGCAGATAATATTTTGAAGCAAAAACTATTTTAATGTAAGCAGAGGAAGCTTTTTAAACAAATTGAAGAAATGAAACAACCGATCACACAATATAGAAGTAGAGCTCTGTTCATTTCTTTTAAAGTAAATGTCTATTAGTTTTTTACCTTTCAGCTCAAAGGTGGAACAAATGACCATTCGAAAAAGGTTATAGCTCACCCCAACTCAGCCGCGGATCAGGTGAACATATTTGTACTCATAAAGTGTAAAAATAAATAAATAAAGCAATGCATACCGTATTTGCCGTTTGCAGTGAACTCGATATTTATGATAAATATAATTTTAAAAAATCAAAAAATCAAATGCATAGAAATCGTAGAAACGAACATTGCTAGCAAAATCTCTCTCTGCTAAATGTAAATGCTGGAGGATTAATTGTTCACTTCACTTGCTATTACAAACAAACCATGATTTGGGTGTCCAACAATCAATACATGCTCTAGTTGTAGTCTGAATGATTCTGGATAAACGGTCAATATTAACTTATTTTTTGAGAAATTCCAAATCTATTATGGCGTCGTATAGCGTCACGAATAATACGAAGCACGGATAATGCTGTTCTGCTAAGCTACCCTTGGAATAAACGTACGTAGCATCTTATAAAAGGGTTTTTAGTACAACGTCTATGTATGATCGCAATTATAAACGATTTAACAATATCAAAACTAAGTAGACCTTTTTAAATGTGGCTTGAAATAAAAATGTTGTTACAAAATGTTACAAATCAAACGGTACATGTTACCCTTTTTGAATATGAAGTAAAAGGTGACCTCTGACGCTGATCCACCAAGCCAACGAAAAAAAGCTTAAGCTTTCTAATTTTAAAGAAGCTTCCAAAATCATACGTCTGAATCAAACGCTGTCTAAATTGCGTGCTAGCCCAAAGACCTCTGTGCTAGTGGCGGCTTGGTAGCGTATAGCAAGGTTGGTACACGGGAAATGATTCGAAACTCACGGATGTCAAGGAGCCATATAAAAGGCCAAGTTTGACGTCATGGGTTTCTGCTTGGTTCTATATTGAAGCAAAGTTGACAATAAAACGATTTTGATGAAATACTACCCTGCTAATAGAGACCAAATCAATTGACCACGGAAACTTTATACACCATAGAACATTTATTATATTCGTTCAGTTAGTCTTATCACCTTTTTTAATTGTTACATAAAGCGGCAACATAGCATTTCATTAAAATAGAATATGTACCATAAGCCTTTGATCCTTTCGTCGTCTCAAGAAACACATACAGAATTTATATGTGTTATTTTATATGTAGTTATGGAAAATTGTCTCGTTTCGAGGAAATAGAACATCGTTCATGGAAAACAGTTCAAAATTCTAACCTTAACTCTTATTTTTATCTTATAAACAAATGACTATCCTTGATAACCCATAGACAATACGAGCTGCTCGAAACGTCAAAATTTCGTTTATTTTTCTGAAAAACGCAAACAGTTTGTTTGAAATGACCTGATCTTCTTTACGCCCACTGTGACCATACTTCACGATTTGGCAGGCGGCACTAGGAAGTGAAAATACCGTAATTTCTACCTTACCGCGTACGCCACAACGAAACACGAAACAAAATCGTGAATTGGCGTCATTTCTAGCAGCGGGTCCGTGACAGCGTTTTTTCTCCGTGCTAGCATGTAGTGTTTTCTTTCGCTCCGCGTACGGTGAAATTGTTGTACCAAAAGAAACCGGATTCGCTCGACGACAGTAGCAACAATGCTGGACATTCTGTGTGTGTGAGAGAGAAGAATTGCTAAATCCAGGCACGATTAGCACTGTGCTGCCCGGAGGGTTAGGTGAACTAAGGTGGAAAATCTCTCGAACCCCAACGTCGCCACGATGCACGCACCTTTTTGAGTGGAAAATGTGATGCGAAGTGCCCGCTAAACTCAAGTGTAGGAGAATTCTGTTTTTCGTTTGCACTTTCATTTCCTTTGTACTGTCGTGTTTTTGTTGTAATGCAAGGTACCTACCCTTTCTTTGGATCCGGAACACTCCATCCATTCTGATAACGTCGCGTAGGCCGTTTGTTTTCATTGCCGCTTCCCTCACCTGGACCGTGACAACTTACGAAAACAGGAGAGGAAAAGAAAGGAGAAACATAATTCGGAGTACCTCGAGCCTGGATTGTTGCCTTTCTGTTTGTCCAAACTAATGCGGTTTGCGCGGATCATAAACGAACGTCTTCAGTTGTGCCCGCCCCGTTTGATCTGTGCATTTACCACCCCGCAACCCTGCTCCCAAACACGCGCAAGGTTGTATATGACTCCGAATTTTCTTTCACCCTCATACGCCCCCGGGGCCCGGAGCTGTCATTGGTACAGGGTTTTTACGCTGATGGTAGCTGGTGGAAAAGCTGACTTTTCATTTTCGCGATCGACGTGGTTGGCATGAAGCAATCGGCTACGGTAAGTGTGGGGTTTTTTTATTGCAAATTTCACGGTCGCGCTCGAAGAAAGAATGGACACAGGGGCATTGTGTGTACGACGAGGGCTCTGTCTGTGTTGTGTATTGGGACGAGTGCATGCTATGATCCTAGTTGAGTGATAAGATTAGCAGAATTGAACATCCTTTCGATAGTGCCAGGACCGTGTACAGTTCTCATTTATTCTGAAATACGATGATACGATTAAAAAACATTCGAGGAAATAGACATATTACATCAGTTCGGATAACCGTTTTACAAGTGTTTAGTATGGTTTTGCAGCCTTAATCGTAAACGTAGCATGCTTTGCTACTAATATGTTTCTCCTCTTTGAGTTCCAACGGATGAGTTTACAATTCTACAGTGTTTTCCCCCCATCTAAGCGATCTTCCTATTTCCAGGTCGACCGGAGTTTCCAGAAGACAATTTGTCCAAGGATTTAAGCATTCGTGACTTGTAGTAGGCGGTTAATGTGAAACGAATCACTTAGGACATGTGAAAACAAATATTTTTTCGTATTATTTACGCAAATATTTTGACATTTTACGGTAAGAAGCATCTTGTCAGGGCTTTACGTTTATTCAAAATATTTAATAATTAAAGGATTGCATTTTATTTTCAGCTTACAATAAACTCTGGTTACTGGCTTATTACACCTCAAGGATGGGCAATCGTTGTTGCCGATTTATGTTTTGACTTTAAGAACGTGCAGTTATATTTTAAGTTTTGCTTGCCAACACGTATCGTTTACGTGTTGTTTTATAGCTATTTAATTTTGGCTCATAAAGGACCGCACACTTTTTGACGCAGGACGAGACGTGCTGGAAAAATCACGGAAGCCGATGAGCTTCACTAGTGTGATATTTCGTTCAGCAGCGGTTTTGTGCCACCATCCCTACACACAACATGTGGAACTCCGAGCGTTCTCAATCGAATGGCGGAGGAGGAGGTTCCGGTTCGGGACCGAAAACTCTCGGCATGACCTCAGCGATTAGTACGGCCGAGCCAAAACCGGAGGACATCCAGAAAACAAAGGAGCTGGAAAAAAGCTTAGGTAAGTCACAGTGCTATCTTGCGCCAGATAAGGAAGCTTTCGTCTTTCTTACGTACGACGAAACTCGTCATCCGATACTCAACAAATTCTCAATTGTCCTTTGTTCGTAGAACCGTACAATGTGTTCGAAGCGGAAGAGGAGCTGAACCATCGGATGGAAATTCTGGCCAAGCTGAACACGCTCGTCAAGCAGTGGGTTCGCGACGTTTCGGTCGCCAAAAACATGCCGGAAGCGATGGCCGAGAAGCTAGGGGGTAAAATCTACACGTTCGGCTCGTACCGTCTCGGTGTGCACCACAAGGGCGCCGATATCGATGCCCTGTGCGTGGCACCGCGCAACATTGAGCGTGCGGATTATTTCGGCTCGTTTTTCGAACTCCTTAAGCAACAGCCGGAAGTCACCGAATGTCGGGTAGGTTGCGATTTGTCGCGTTAGTGATATTGCGCCTTTAATTACTACTTACTATTCGGCTCTTTCCTTCGCCGTAGGCCGTTGAAGAAGCGTTCGTACCTGTCATAAAGATGAATTTCGATGGCATCGAGATCGATCTGCTTTTTGCGCGATTGGCACTAAAGGAAATACCGGATAACTTTGATCTGCGCGACGATATGCTGCTAAAAAACCTCGACCAGAAGTCGGTACGCAGTTTGAACGGCTGCCGTGTGACGGACGAAATCTTGCGGCTCGTACCAAACATCGATAACTTTCGTCTGGCGCTAAGGACGATTAAGTTGTGGGCGAAGAGTAAGTGGTTTGGTGGCAGGGATTGATTCGGAAAGGTGGAAATTATTGTTTTTATTTTTATCCGTTCCAGGGCATGGTATTTACTCCAACTCGCTCGGTTACTTTGGTGGCGTTTCCTGGGCGATGTTGGTGGCCCGAACCTGCCAACTGTACCCGAACGCGGTGGCCGCAACGTTGGTGCACAAGTTTTTCCTCGTATTCTCACGCTGGAAGTGGCCCCAGCCCGTACTGCTTAAACAGCCAGATAACGTAAACCTTGGCTTTCAGGCAAGTGATGTTTCTAACTAAAAAAAAAGAGAAAGAAAAATACAAATGTTAAAACATTCTACCTTCCCCCTCGCTCCCAGGTTTGGGATCCACGAGTGAATGTGCAGGATCGATTCCACTTGATGCCAATCATCACTCCGGCCTATCCGCAGCAAAATTCCACGTTCAACGTATCGAGTTCGACGCGGAAGGTGATGCTGATGGAGTTCAACCGGGGCATGCAGATCACGGACGATATTATGATGGGCAAGCAGCTGTGGGAGAAGCTGTTCGAAGCTCCGAGCTTCTTCTATCGGTATGGAATATAAGTGACGAACGCACTATTTTATCGCATTTAATAAACACTTTCATTGTTTACATCGCAATAGGTATCGCCATTTCATCGTACTACTAGTGAGCTCCAGTAATGCTGATGATCATTTGGAGTGGTGCGGCCTGGTGGAGTCCAAGATACGCTACCTGATACAGAATCTGGAGCGCAACCAGCACATCAACCTGGCGCACGTAAATCCGAAATGCTACGAGCAGCACGAACAGAACTCGGGCACCACCCTGAGCGGTGCCGATGGCAAGCCGACCGCGTTCTGTTCGCTCTGGTTCATCGGGCTTGAGTTTGAACGGTCGGAAAATTTGAACGTCGATCTGACCGAAAGTATACAAAACTTCACCGATTCCGTACACAAGCACGCGGTAAGTGCAGTGGGTGTAAAACAACCCTTTCTGTTGAAGAATATTCACCTTTGATGAAATCGGATGAATTGAAATGAACAAATTTTTTGCTTTTATGTTTATAAAATGTATCTTAATAGCTGTATAGTGCTACAGATTAATCGACAATAATCGATTCTTGCAATGTCTTCCTCTATTGCACAGGTACACATTAAACTTCTTAAAGATGGCATGAAGATCGAAGCCAGACATGTGCGACGAAAGCAGCTGGCCCAGTACCTCGACCCGAACCTGCTCAAACGTGAGCGAAAGATCTCGGACAGCTACACGCAGTCGAGCAGTTCGGCCACGGTAGGTGGTGGCAACAACAGCAGCGCATCGTCACCCGCCGATTCGGGTTCGCGCAAACGAAAATCAACCGACTTTACGTCCTCCACCACGCCCACGAGCAGTCCGGCACCTGGCACGGGTAGCAATGGCAGTGCAAACAAGAAGCGACGTAACGATTCCGTGAGTTAGAGCATAATTTGTTCTTTGTTCTACCCTTTCATTTTTACCTTTATTTTTATGTGCTTTTTTGTTTAAATTTCTTTCACGATTGTTACCAGTTCGATGGAGCTTCAAACAGTAGCTACTGCAGCAACTCTTCTATGGCGATCGGGGGACAAGCGGCCACCACTGCCGACGCGCCAGGTACGGAAGCGGACGACACAACCACCAAAGCCGTTGCCAATGCGGATGTCGCCTCCTCTTCGTCCACTCCTTTAGCGTCTGGTTCGGCGAACGGTGAGGAAGGCGACGGTAATAACACTTCCTCAGGTACCCAGTCGGAGGATCTACCGTCCAGTGCCACCGAAACCGTGATGTTCGATGAAGAAAACACTTTCGATCCACCCAGCACCAATGGTAATGCTCACAGTACCAACGGCAGCAGCAGCAGCGGTGGTGACGGTGGTGGCAGTGACGATAGTAAAAGTAATTCCACACCGGCGGGTCCTGCTGCTGCCGCAGCACCAGAGGTAGCCTGCTCATGACTGACTCATCGCCAAGCGATGACGCTCCACACCGGAGAATCACCACCACCCGGTGCCGATGCCGACGCTGGTGATGGTGATGGTGGTGATGTTAGTAGTAAGAATCGGATGAAACGAAATGCTGCTGTACCGCCGGCTGCTGCCACTGTTGCCGCTGCTGTTGTTGCCTAGTGTGATGGAAACGGAAAGGTGGAAGGATTGCTCTGAGTGATGGAGTAAATGTTTTCAAGATGCCAGCTTTTACGAATGGCATGCTCTCGAGGTACGTTGTTTTACAGTTGAAACTTGAACCGCATTCTGTATGGGATTTTTTTACTCTTACAGATGCAATACATCGTTATGATAAAAAATGTACAGATAGTTGAGATGGACAAAAGTACCGAAGGGTGAGGGGGACGTAGGATGGTTATTTCTATCGAACAGCTGAAGGACTGCATCGCCAATGGGATCGTGTTACATGCTCTACATGTGTATGAAGTATCTGGTGCGCGTATGGAAATGACGTTAAGGTAAGATAGTACATACAACAACATACACCATCAACCACGTTCATCAACCCCTGGAATGTGCAGCTGTTGTTTGCAGAGACGCGGCCGACGACGATATTGTAAAATAAGTAATGGCCCATCACTCGGTGAAAGATTGAATGGTGTGTTTTTACTGTTTTACTCTTTCTCTCTCTCTCTCTCTCTCTTTCTTATACAATAACTTCTAAGCATAGTGCGCATCTTG
Organism: Anopheles farauti; assembly: GCA_000473445.2. NCBI lineage: Eukaryota > Metazoa > Arthropoda > Insecta > Diptera > Culicidae > Anopheles > Anopheles farauti. The sequence goes on from KI915040.1 coordinate 25,610,830, forward strand.
GGTTCGACAAGAGAATCGAGAGTCGTCGGAGGGGGTAGGGGCATTATGTATAGTGGCAACGGTGGCGACAGCGGCGGAGGTTAATATTTAACGAACAGTGCATTCTCTAAAACCCGCGCGGCTTAAGAGAACGGAGCGCGTGGTAAAATTAACCACTAAAAACAAATATTTTAGCGACGCGCTACAACGCTGTCTCCTTTAGCACTAAGGGACGAACTATGAAGCAGCAGTAGTTGTACATGCGACAAGTTGTACATAATTATTGATCGTGCAAAGGGGGTGCAATGGAATTAAGTAGACAAAAACGAAAGCGAAAGCGATAAAAAAGAGGGAATCTAATCGTAGAAAAATATGGCACGCTCGCTGCAAAGAGCGAGGTGGAGTAAATACAGAAACTCATAACAAGGATGAACAAAACAAAAGGATTGGACGGAAGGAGGATAGCATCGATGTTAGGAGAAATTCTTACATAAAACGTACGCAATTATTTCGTAAGCGTCCATTGTGACAAGGAACGGAACCCAATATGAACCCTGCTGGAGACTAATAATACTTTAGATACATTCTTATCTTCTCGATGGAGGACACGTTCCCTTTGCGGATCAACAACGGTTCACTTTCTTTATCCGCCATCCGGTGCGAATTTGATGTAGGGACTTGTTTTGAAATTCCAAAATCCAAACCCATTGTATGGAAACTAACTTCGTTTATTGTTTCCATCGGTGCAAAAGATATGCAATGATGCAGGAGTGAAGAATATTTTCGTCTTGCTCCCTTGCTTGAAGAGCAGAAAGATCATCCAGTAGAATGAATAGAGATATGCTAAGATTTATAAGATATAGTTATTAGAGAAACAAACGCAAAGCAAACTCATCCTGTTGAGTTTATTCGGCGGCAAATGTCGCCTGCTAGGAAGGTGCGTAACAAATGCGCCTAGCTCTATGACGATATCAATTATTGTATCATTCTGCAAAATATAAAGGAGACAAGTCTCACATCGACACACAACACACATCCTCACATTCACTTATGGAACATTTACTTAATGCAGTGCATGAGTTTTACGTGCAGAAGGTAGCCTATACCAGTGCATGCAGCACTTGGAGGAACGATTTGATTGTTGGTGTGAGAAACTAAAGAGCGATAAATAACAATTAACGACGTAACTCACTCTCTGCTGGGAAAGATATTTGTTTTCACGCTACCACCGGGCAGACACGTTCTGTGTGTGAGGCGTGCTATTAAGGACTTGAGGTGGTTGAGAGAATAAAGAAACAGAGTTTATATTTGCAAACTGCAAGCGTAATCAGAATGGTACTTGTGTGCTGTAGGTTTATCACTTGTAAGTAACTGCTCGTACGACACCCGCTCGTTGAGCATATCCTTACGCGGGAGGATATTTCCAAGATTACTACATTTAAATATTTTAAAAAAATTCACACATATTGGCTACACACCTGGCACGAGCATGCACTACAAATGTGTGTGACAACCAACGATATGATGAGGTAATGAAATCACCTTTATCTCTCCCTCCCCACCCCTCCCCATCCCCCCCCCCCCCCCCCCCCCCCCCTGCACTACTCTGCTACTGAATAGTGTGTGCTATTTCGTTCGGTAGGATCCAATGAACGGTAAACAAAATCTGAAATGGGGCCGGTTTGGTGTTTGTTTTTTCATTTCACTATTTGCTATTACAGAAGCTTGCGTTCGTATACTCCTTTCGGAGACGGCATGTGCATTATCTTCCACGGGAAGTATCGTTTCTTGTATATTTGCTATTTGTCGTTTATACAGTTGAAACAATATCATGTGTGTGCGGAAGGTGGCCCGACGTCCTTCCCGATGCACACCAAGCGGAACGCGTGAGGATTATGCTAATGAAAAATTCAGTCTTAATCGTTGGCCAAGTCGTGTGTGAACAAACGGCTATATGGAAGATGAAATGACCGTACAGAGATTTAGGGCTGCACGTAACGCAAAGAAATCGATACACGTTGAGCGCTAACGGAACGGTTTTTATTTTCTTTTTGTAACATTCAATGTATCGTATACCCATTTGAGATGTTTTCAATAAAGGTACATTTAACCCCCCGTTTCATATAATGTTGTTTGTTCATTTTTTATTTATCAAAGTGCCCATTAATTATTTAGTATAGGCCGCAATTTGGCGCCAGTATCAACAGGTTTGTTTTTCCTTTCGGTATCGATCCTACTTATACGTTTCCGGTGTTAGGACGGATTACGACCGGTTCGCATCAACAGCATATGTCAACAGTCTTGGTGAGAAAAAATAGACACAAAATAAAACAAAGAGAAACGAACGTTGCAAAAAATAACCCTCGTTTACAGGAATCTTTCATCGTAGTACGCTACCGGTTCCCGTTGCTAGGACAGTATTGGTGTTCGTTAGTAGAAGCTATCTCTTCGTCGTATGGTACGGTAGATGCGTTGGGCGTAAACAATGCACTTACACTAGTTTAGCATCTATATTAATGAACCGTCCAACAACAGATATGTGTACACATACACTGATCGGGAAAGAAAGAAAAGAAAACAACTTCCGATTTGGAGGCTCGGCAGTACTATGACCGACTTGCTGGTATTTATATGCGCAAGATGACTAATTTTGCATTTGAGTAACACTGTGTCGTTGAGTTTTTTATCGCTTCACGTCATTTGGTTGGCATTCAACAGTTGGGTTCTATCATAGATATTAGTTCAAGTTGAATTACTTATGTTATCCATTTGGCATCACTATTTAATATGTCAGACTTACTAGCGTTATTAGAAGTCTTTTCAGATGCAACCTAGATAGACAATTGGAGAATGAATGTTTTTTCTTTCAACGTTTAGAAAAAAATGAAAGTTGATGAAGGTGTAGGTAATGAGTGTACAAAATAGACATGTGTCCTCACAATTCTAACTAATACATCAAGTAATCAATAAGAAACATCCTTCCACCTTGCCTTAATTTTTATCATTATTTTGTTTCTTTTATTTGATACCCCAAATAAATCCATAGCATAATTTTGGTTGCAAACCTTTCTTTAACCTTAATTCTTAGGTTTATAACGTATTAGATGTTTATATATTTATATAGCAGCGGATTATTTCCTTTATATTGCATAAACTAGAAATGCATAGTGCATTAGAAATTTCCTTTGTGGCAAAAGATAAAAACGAGTATAGTCCGATGCCTTGGTATGAACGGTTATTTTTGGTGCAATGCATGCTGCAGTACCAATCCGCAATGTGCATTTTTTTCAAATATGTAAACAACTTTTTTGACAGCCTCCGGACATCTCACACACACCACATCAATTCAACGCTTCACATCTTATAGGTAAACAAGCACGCACACCATCATTCACATTTATTTAAGGGTTGAAGATGAAGCGGCCAGGGATGAAATTGCTGCGCATCCTTTTCCTAAAATAAGCAGCATCTTCAAATATGTAGCCAGACTCGGGTGTTTACAACATGTTCGGCAATCTTCGTGCCGCAGTAAGGGAAGGGAAAATATCTTGTGCTTTTATAGAAAAATATAACTTCATACATGTTTGGTAGAATATTTTAATATATTTTGTAACGACGATACGAACGATACATATAGAACGCACCGAATGAATATGATGATTTTTCCATGGGCGGGTTTAATATGTCCGATTTAAACCGTCTAGTCCATAGTGCATAACCAGAAGTCTCTCTCTCTTTTCCACCCATCTTCGACAGCGATTTCTTATATTGCATTTCTCTTACTCGTTCAGTCGCGTTGACTGTCGAGGCTAGATAATTTGTTTTCTAGAATTTGAAAGCAAGCTCGCCTATATATACACCTGTAATGTGGCTATTTGTTTATGTTTTCATATATATCAACACACGTAAATCACATTCACGAAGTTCGGTCACGGCACTACGCGTATGAAGTGCGTTTCGGCGAATTTTCAATAGTAAAGTCAGCTCCACCCTCCACCCTTGTACCTTTCGGTCGGCAATCAAGTACAAAACGCACAAGTGCCGTCGTTGTGGTACTCGGGAAGAAAACTTCAATATAGACAACTCACCGGCAAGAAAAAAAAGTCGCTTTAGGTTACGAGGAAAGTGAAAGATAAAATTGTTATTCGCCAATCTTTGTTTCAACAGTGATATTGTAGAAAATTGGCTAAAGGTGAAAACAAAGAGCACGGTATCAGAAAGGCGGATTTAGTTTTGTGCAACGAGATACTGTCGCAAGTGCTTGCTGTAATCCGTTCCACTTCGGTACCGGACAAAGGTGGCGTATTTGTCGTGAAAAAGGTGGTCAGATAGTGAATCTGGTGCGGGTTTCGTGTTCGTGAAAAACCAACATGCCTCCATCGCGACTGGACGGACTCTATCGGTCGCTGCTGCTGACCAAATTCTTCTGCAAAGGCTGGGGCAAACCGGAAAATCTCGAAAGGTATGGCGGACGGGTAGGACGGGTATCAGCGCATTATTTTGGCAGAAAATAGTGCCCCTGAAACATCATACGACACGGCTAAATTACATAATTTTATTCGTTGGTGGCAGTGCCGGGCCTTCGTTTAGTGCTGTTTGTGTCTGGCGAGGAGATTCTGTTACCAAGTATGCATTTGCAGTTGGCAGCTAAGCTTTCGCGCCCTATCACGCTAGCAACCGCGCTGATGGTCCGATGCTCGCGCGTCATGTTCGCCTGCTGTGCTATTTTTAGTGATAAATAAATGAACCCGGGTGTGAACTCCACATTTGTTACATCTTTTGGTGCGACTGTAGCCCAGTACACGCAATAGAAGTTTCTGGATTTGTTCCGAAATATCGGCCACAAATGTTCACCGCTGTGCGTACACGAGATAGGGTATTTGTTTGTGTGGGTGATTTGGCAAAGGATCCAACTGGTAGAGTGGGAGGTGTGTCTCGCCAGTGTTTTCATTTTCGCAAAGACGCAATTCCACCACCCCGTACGCACATCACACGCTGGGGATAGAAAGGAAGGGTCGCGAAGATAAAAAAAACGCACATCGTATGATCTCGCCAACGCAGTGGTATCGTTGGTCAAAACAAAAACAAGAACATTGGCCTACAACATAACCAATACCATCACAAGCATGTGACGTGCTTTCACACACACCCATGAAAAAAGCATGCGTGCTATCGAACACTCACACTGCTACTTGTTGTTTGTGTTTCTACAAATTGCTGATAGTTGGACAAAGAATGCAAAATATTGAATAAAAAAAAAGATGCTTATCATTTGCCAACGTAATACTAGCGATAAAGATTCGCCGGTAGCGTGGCCGAAGTGTGTGATTTGCAGCCCTTACAGTGGTACACGTAAGTGCTACAGTTGGACTTTTTATATTCGCTTTTAAACCGAAAATGTTTGAAGGATAGTTATTACTTTTTAAAAATAGTAATCCTTACACTGCAGCAACTACAGGAAATATAAAAACTAGATTATTTCATGCTTTATAGTATGTATAGACTGATGTGTACATTCGGTACCGGATTTGTTTCAATTCCAGAAAGCGAAGCCTGCTGGAAATCACGTACGCCAGAGAGCGTAAAATGCGCATCTGATTCATCATGACCTTCCACACTACAAATTTTAATGCATTGAAAACTAGTTCGTTGTTGTTTACATGGATCGTTTGCGGACTTGTTGTCTCTTGCCAATGGTTACTTGACTGCTCATGTACTAAGTGGATTATTTTTATCCAACCAAAATAGTTTTACCCTATGGACTTTGAGGCAAAGCACCTGCTACTAGTGGGTTTCAGTAAAAATAATCTCTTTCCATCGCACTTCCCTCTCAACCATGCAGCAAACTGATCAATGGGCCCCTAATCCGATTACTCTCCGTATAGACTGTTCGCCTTCCGAAAGATCATCTCTAACCGGGCGGCATGTTCGCAGCTCGTGCCGCGCGACTATCCGGTGGAAATTACGAAGGAAGAACTGCACTCCGACTGCAAAATTCTGGAAGGCAAGTTTATCTCACCCTTGGAGATTTACATGCCGGGGCTGGTGCCGGATGTGGCCCAGCATGCTCACTTCCAGATCCTGCTGCCGTTGAAGTGGAACGATGAGCGCTTTAAGCCGATATGCATCCATCTGGCCGGAACGGGGGACCATGTATGTTAGGGAACTGGATGTAGCGACCGAAAAAGAGACATCTTTCGCTTATACATGCTTATTTTTCAGTACTTTTGGAAGCGACGGAACCTTATCGCAAAACCCTTGCTGAAAGAGGCGAATCTCGGGGCCATCATTCTCGAAAATCCCTTCTACGGTTTGCGGAAACCGAAGGAACAACGGTACGTCTTGATATTGATTGTCGGGTGGAGGCATTTTCCTGTTGATTGTTCCATTTTCTTCCCTTTGCAGAGCATCCAGTCTGCAAAATGTGTCTGATATCTTCGTCATGGGCGGCTGCCTGGTGCTGGAATCGCTCGTTCTCCTGAACTGGTGCGAACGGAACGGGTACGGGCCGCTGGGAATTACCGGCCTTTCGATGGGAGGACACATGGCCTCGCTGGCGGCGACAAACTGGCCGAAGCCGCTGGTGCTCGTCCCTTGCCTGTCTTGGTCGACGGCCTCGTCCGTGTTTACCGAGGGCGTCATGAGCCATTCCATTAGCTGGGACGTGCTGGAAACACAGTACTTTGCTGACGGTAATTTCCGCGAACGACTCTCGAAGATGGTCACCGTCGTGGATGATGCGTTCGTAGCCGGCAAGCATTTCATACAGAACTTCAACCAGTCGGTGGAGGAGCTACGCCTGGACATCAACGAAACGCAAGATCTTGTATGTGGCGCATCGCCACCGGACGTAAATTTGACCGTCGTACGCGAGACGACTCCGGAGCGAGAACAGGAAACGCAGTCGTCGAATCTTATTCACATTACCAAGACGAATGCTCTAAATCTGTCCGAGCCGTTGCTGCAGAAGCTGCTCTCCAACGTGCGGTGCGATTTAACGCAGGAGGAGATCGATGAGCTTAACGTAAAAATTCATTTGGCGGTGAAACGACACAACGAAGAACTGCAAGCGGAGGGAGGCACAACAGGGAGCAGCGACAAGTTGATTCTGGAAGTGAAAGCGGAAGACAAAGAAGCAACGCCTGCTACGCCTGCTACGCCTGCTTCGACCAAATCGGTTGGGTCGAAGATCATGGAGTATATTAGCTGGGGATCGACTGCCTCCCCGAACGAGGCTGGTGCGGTAGAGAAACGCGCACCGATCGATACGACAAAGCAACGCTGGTGGGAGCGGGAAGCGCTACAGTTCATGCGCGGTATGATGGACGAATGTACTCACCTGAAGAATTTCTCCGTGCCCTATGACACTTCGCTGATCATTGCCGTTTGCGCCAAGGACGACGCATACATTCCACGAGACGGATGTACGAGCCTTGAGGATATTTGGCCGGGTGCGGAAATTCGTTACCTTGACGCCGGCCACGTAAGTGCGTATGTGCTGCATCAGAAGCTGTTCCGATCGTGCATTGTTGAGGCATTCGAACGGGCGAAGAAAAAATGGGTCCCGGAAACGGAGCAGCTACGTGGGGAATTAAACGGTACTGGTACGGTACCGGCGATCGATCCCGAACGTCCAACTAAATAAGGTTATGCGTTTGACGTCGTGTCGTCAAGACGCTCTGGATTTACCAAAGACAAACGAAATGGAGATCGCCTCTATTTCGCGGGAAAAGCGCCCTCGGAAGTCAACGGATGAAAAGCGGAATGAAAAAGGAGGTACGAAAAGAACGGGGCGGCAAGTCATGCGCATCCCTTACTGACGAAACGAGGGATGATAAGGTTCTTGAATCATGTTGATGATTTCAGAAGAACTAGATACCGCAGAATGGAATGCTCAAATCGGATCGTAGCAGTTACAACTGATAAAACTGAATACCTGGAAAGCTTTTACGACTGCAGAGCACGATCCTGTACGCTACTGTAAAACATAATTTTACGGTACAATGCTACAAATTAATGCTTAGGGGATTGTTGTAAAAGATTGTGATAATGTTGTGACAGTATGAATGAAAGAGAACGTCTTTAGAGACAGTACGAAAGAGTAAAGAACGAGAGAGAGAGAGAGAAAGAAAGAGAGAGAAATAGAGAGAAAGAGGAGAGAGAGAGAGAAAAAGAGAGAGAAAAAGGTAATACTACATTCTGATTTTTTAGATCGATAAGATGAAATACCAACCAAATGTGAGCCGATCTTTGGTAACGTTTTTGTACCTTAGGATGTAGGATGGAAATGTTAGGATCCATTTTAAATTTCCTTTCGGAAATCGAACAAAATGTTAAAAACGATAAACACTTTAGTTATTTCATTGTTTTCACCAGTAATTATTTTCAATAGTAATTACAATACGTTGATATGTAAATTGTTGATTTGGGAACGTCTACCTTCAAGTTCGCGCCAACTGTTTATCGTGAGCGAATATGTTTGCAGTTCATAACACAGGCAGTGAGTGATAAATAGAATTTGATTATGTATTGTTTAGTTCTTGGAAGCTAACACTTCACAATAAAGTCATTGTAATACAGTACAAAACTTAACATATTAGCATTTTTTACATTCAAGCTAGTCAACGAATACGAAGAAATGCATAAAGTGTGAAGAAATCCAGCTGAGTTTATTTATTTACTAGTTTTTAGCACAAAATTAATTAGAATTTGCTGTTGATGATACCCTGAGGATAAGAATGAAAAGTCTCATACATTCTTTCTTGTTTTTTTTTTTGCGAAATGGATTCAAACTGTCGATTTAAATATACAACATGACAATACGAAAAAGCGTCAAATAAGAAACACGCGGACTTGACAACATTGAATTAAACATTGACAGATTCGCTTGTTGTGTTATTGGTAGTTTTTACGACGGGTGCATATATACATTTGCGCGTGTTATGCTCCGTTGCCGCGGTAGCAGTTTCTTTTTCCTTTCGTAAAAGATCGTGCCTCTCCTTCCCCAGCAGCCGTGCAAATTCTACCCTCACCCCCCTTCGGTACCTGTGCCTGGCCACTGTGTGTGCTAGCTGCTCGGAAAAGAACAGGTAAACAAAGATACTTCCATCCAAAAGCCTACGGTGTCGGTGCCGCATCCAGAGATATGTATGTGGTCGACGCGTGGTAACCGGCTATGATAAAGGAGCATATTGCCGGAGGAAGAAACAAAGCAATCACTGCTACATGCGGGGCAATAGAACCGTCAGTTACATAAGCTGTTTTTGCGTGCCGAAGGAAGAGATCTACCGAGAAGAATGGAATCGTACACGGGTTGTGTCAACTATGCACGTTATCTTTCGCGGTAATAGCCTGGGAACAACAGACTAGCCATTCAACAAGCGGGCAAATTGTCCCCGTTCATTGCTGTCGTCTCATAGAGAAACAAAACTGATGCGCCCTTCGTCGAAAGAAGATATAGGAATGGACGTAATTAATTACATGAGGCGTGTGGTTGAGCTCTACTCACAGGGCAGTTTCTTGTGAAGTGTGAGGTTTTTCCCATTGATGGTGGTGATTCGATGACGATAAAAACACGCCGGTCGGGGTGGGGTTTGTTGTGTCGCAAAGCTGATGATGCCAGACCCGTTGATGTTTTCCGCATGACAATGACCTTATTTCCTGGCTTCGATGAAAAACAGAACTTGAATCGTGGAAACTTGTATGACGCACTGTGTGTCGGGATGCTACGGCAGCTACTTTGTTGTGTACGTCCTTGATCCGATCGGGTGTTTTGCATCGCGTTGCTGACGATCAAAAGTTGAACATCACAGCACAAAATTCATCTCTGTGTCATGGCAATCGACGCTCTAAAAAAATCTTCTTCATGTACATGCAGCATCAATAAACGCGCAACAGGAGGAAGCTATCTTTTTCCACCGGAAGGATACGCTGCGACAAGGTGTCTCCGGAAGCAGTGCAACCTTGATCGGGTGAGTTTAGACTCGTAAACTGGAATAAAACAAAGGCTCTCTGTCTCTCGATACGGTGGAGAGAGTCGTGTTTTCTTCCGGTCACCAATACCAGCAACCGGAAAAGGTACTTGTGGTACTTGAAACGTATGCACCTGTCCTTTAGTCTCATTTGGCGGCTTGGTTACAAATACACACACACACACTCTCTCTCTCTCTCTCTGGCTCTCTCGCTCTCTATATAAAATTTTCTCCCCCCTTCTCTCAGCGCACAAATTAGAAAACAAAAAACATCTGTTTTGCCGATTGTGGAATTGCACCAGCAGCAGCCAGCCGCTAGTTGTCGGACCGACGCATCTGAGAAGAAACAGGGCAACGAGGGACAAAGAGGAGCAACGCGTATAAAGCACGACGCAGTCACGATGAGCCGGCTAGTCAGTAGTAGTGGTTCGGTGCTCGGTACGGTTGGAAGCAAAATGTCGACGTTCCGCAAAGTGACCCACTGTATCTTCGACATGGACGGGTTGTTGCTCGGTAAGTTCCAGCAAGTGTTGTGGTTCTGTTGTTCGTATCCTTCCGTCCACGGTGCCCGGATCGGATAACGCTCCGGGAGCGACTCGGGTAGAGCGCATTTTCGGGTGGTGCAACAATGCACCGGCTGGTGGTCGTGCAAAGTTCTCTCTGCTCAGTGTCAAGTTTATTTAGTCGATCAAATTCGATTGCTGCTTGTATCCTACAAACAAAGTGCAAGTTTGAGTGCATGTGCGTGCTCATTCGTGTTGCTTGTACTCTTCGGTGCCCGTTGCTTTAACCTATGCTTCAAATGTGTTGTGCTGGAGGGCCCAGATTGCAACAGTTCAAGTAAGACTGCAGTAAAATTGATCGAATATCGAACCAACAAGGAAGGAGAGGTATGTGTTAGCTTCCTTGGATGTTACTAAGGGTTATTACATCCCAGGTGCTGGCAATTTCTGCATGTAGGTGATGCCGAACGATACCGTTCACTGATGGTAATTGTGTTGTCATATTAAATGATAGCAAACAACTCTAATTAACGAGCTGGAAGGATAGGTTATTGTTTCTAGACACCATGTGCGCAACCTCCAATAAGCTGCGCAGTCCTTCCCCGCCTTTACTTATGAATCGCATCACCTTCATTGAGTCTGAGAGCCTACATACACATACACAAACACACATAATCGTGTTGATAAGAAATCGCACCGATAGTGGGATCCACTTGAGTCGGTTAGAAGACGTCATTAATGGGTCTCTTGTATAGCATAGTGCCATGCCAGTGAGCGTAATTATGAATCAATAGATGCTTTCAATTCGCTTTTATTTCGCTATGAAGCGAAATTATTCATATCACTTCGAGTATGAAGCGCATAGATAAAAAGTTTTTATTTTTACGACTTATATTTCCGGTCCTTCGTTGCTTCGTTGACGCTTGATGTGAGACAAAGTTTATGGAGCAATAGCTCTATACATTAATGGTGCAGTTTAGATACTAAGTACTTTACAAATATGATTAACTTTATTGAACGGAAATTGCTTCCGTAGGTGCTTAATAATGAGCTATATTTATTTAAACATAAATAATTAGTAATTTTCCCCAATGGTAGTAGGCGTTTGCTACTAGTGAAATTTGAGCATCATTTACAAAGGACCCCTATTCGGAAACCCGCCCGCCTTGCAAACAATCTTGAAAAATTTCGTTACCGCAGTGCATGAAATATTTCACTCGTTTGAATTATCGTTGAATGTTTTAATACGAAATGTTTCGTGCGAACTTGGGAGCGCGTCTCTATCAAGCGTGTTTGCGTTCATACTTTTGCGCTCTTGTTGTACCCTTGAAACCGTGCACGATTTCTACCGAACGTTCCCCCCTATAACCTTTCGTACAACTTGGCTCACGTGCACCGGTGGCAGACACGGAGAATCTTTACACGCAGGTTACGCAATCGATCGCGGAACCGTACGGCAAGACGTACACGTGGGAAATCAAGCAGACGATTATGGGCTTGCAGCGGGACGAAGCGGCCGAAGCGATCGTGGCCGCCCTGGAACTTCCGTTAACGCCGGCCGAGTACGTGCAGATTTCGACCGAACGGATCAACCGCGTGATGGAGGAATGTCAGATGATGCCAGGTAACCGGTGAACCGTTACGCGGTCCTAATAATTTTTCCTGTGTGGTTTTCTTTTTCTCTTTCTTGCTTTCTTGTTTCCTTTCCATCATCCTTCCCACTCCCTGCCGCGGGCTACGTACGCACGCACGCATCTTGCTTCGTTGTTCCGTCCTGCACGCTTTTCCAACCTTTCCCCGATGGGAGCCAGATACGGAAAAGATCTACGAAAATATCTTGCGGGATCTGTTGAAATCGTACAACTCGCCGTACCCGTGGGCGACGCGCATGAAGGTGATGGGTACGACGGAACAGCGCACCTGCACGATACTGGTGAACGATCTGAAGCTGCCCTGCACGGTAGATGAGTTTCTGGTGCGATTCCGTCGCGATCAGTTGCTGCACCTCGGCAAGGCACCGATGATGCAAGGTCAGAATCGAACATCCGGCGTGTTCCGGATCGGCGTGTGTCGTGCGTGTTGTGTGCTATTAACAGACTGCTTGCTTTTCGTTAGGCCTTTTCGTTTCCTTCCTGCAACAATCTCTTTATCGCTTCCTTTCCATGTATTCGATTTAACTTATTGTCTGTTTGCATACTTATTCCCTTCTTCTTTCTCCTTCACTAACATCAGGAGCGGAACGTTTGGTGCGCCATCTGCACAAGCACAACGTGCCGATTGCACTCGCCACTAGTTCCGGAGCCGATTCCGTCGAAGTGAAGACAAAGAACCACCGCGAGCTGTTCGAGCTGTTCGGCCACAAGGTGATGGGATCGTCCGATCCCGAGGTAAAGGAGGGTAAGCCGGCACCGGACATTTTTCTGGTCGCTGCCGCCCGCTTCCAGGACCGTCCCGCGCCCGAGCACTGTCTGGTTTTTGAGGACGCCCCGAACGGTGTGACGGCGGCCATAGCGGCAGGCATGCAGGCCGTCATGGTACCCGATCCGCACATCGAGGAAGAGCAGCGGAAGCACGCGACGGTGGTGCTGAAATCGTTGGAAGACTTCCGTCCGGAGCAGTTTGGACTGCCGGCCTTCACGTGAGCCAGCTACATGTTTAAGTGCAAAGGGGATCCGGAGGCTTCGGAGGACGGAGCTTTTAGAGAGGAGTGTTATAAACACATCACCACCGTGGGAGAACATTGTCGCTGAATGTTACACGCGGTTTGAATTGCGTAGGACGCACACAACTTTTCAAACAATGGTTCCCAAACTATCGTCCTTATTTTTCGTTTCGACAAATTTTCTTTTTTCGAAAAGCTTTTGTAGCGAAGCATTATGTTCTCGGGATGAGCTTATTTGAGTAAAGAAAACTGACGCATGAAATATACATTTTTGTGATGATAGACTATAAATTGCATATGAATGTCCATTTCTTTGTTTGAAGATATCACAAAACAATACCGGAAATATGTGAGTTTACGTAATATTAGTTGTCACGATAGATTGTAATATCGTAGAACAGAACAGAAATCATTCCATGAACAAACCTTAAATGCATTTGTTAATTAAGCTAATTAAGATAAAAGGGATTTGTCGCGTTTTTTTTTAATTTTTTTAATCACGATGCCTGAAAAAGATGCCTGAAGCTGTCGGAAATGAATTTATCCTTGAATAATTTTCTCATATAGATGCAAATCTATTTGAATAGATCCAAAATCCTTGAATAGTTTTCTAGTTTTAATGTATTAAAGATCAATGTAGAGTGCTCGTTCATCATATTCATATTTTTAGATTTCTGTTTTATTTTATACTTTTATTACTAGTCATACAAGGGATTGTTTTACCCATCGATACGTGAGCATTCTAATTTAAAAATAAATTTAGGATCTCTGAAGCCTTTTGTTCGATACTTAGTTTTTTAGTTTATTTTAGTATTTATTCATGGAGCTTATAGCTTTGCGATGCAATTGTCGTAGCAGCAACAATTAAATGCTCATTTTAGTATGAAACTCAGTATGAAACTAAACAAAGAATTTCAAAGCGTAAGCAGCATGCCTATCGCAATTTAAATTTCAATTAGAAATTGAAAATAAGAAAAACTTGCTGTTATCCATTTTCCCCATAGGATAAAACCGGAATGAATTATTCATTTAAATTTACTATCATTTTACTCTCTTAGCTAGATTGCAGTTTACTGTCCCGGAATGGTCGTCTGCTCTGCTATGCAACAGGAGTGAAGTACGGGGCGTCTCCATTTGGGTTGAAAATAAGAAAATCCTATTGTTTAAAATACGTTACTTGTCAAGAGCGAAGATTTCTTTCAATTTTTTTCATAACTTGTGACATAATGTCAGCGTTTCGGATAGTTGTGCGCATTCCCAGTAATTAAGTCAAAGCATTGATGTTATCTTTATCTAATACCGTGTATATATTTATAATATGTATAATATTGTATTTACTTAACACTAGAAAAAAAATCATTCAAATCGCATTTGAACATCTTTCATCATCATCATCATCGCTATGATCATTGTTACGCTCCAGTATTTGTCACTTTGTTGTTGATGTATTTTTACTCCGTGTATGCTTTTAGTGTTCTTATCGCCTCTCACACACGCACACATGTTCGATTTTGTTGTTCGACTTGCGGACGCGACTTTGTTTTGTTTATTACCATTTTCTCCGCATGCTATTTTATTCATCTCGTGTTTTATTGTTTGTTTTGATAAAACGTTTCCGATGCACTTCCGTGCGCATTAGCTCGGCATCGCGGCAAACGATCGTGATCGTGCGTGCGCGTGGCAGCGCGAGTGTTTTGCATGTTAGTGGTTTGTCAACGGTCGCTCCTACGCTCACAGCTAGGGGAGTAGCGTCACTCACAGATTTCGGTTGTAGCGTTTGTGTTGATTTAAATCACTGCAAAATGCTTTTACCTTGCCGGTACCTGGGCCATCAAAAGTACACAAACCTTTGCCGAACCCAACGAGGTGTATGAATTTTACTTTAACAACTACATAATGAGCATAAATATAATTTTAAAACGAAAACCAAATACATAACAAAACAATGAACAAAAAATCTAACACCAAAAAAGCAATACAGGCGCCGGACGGCGCCGAAGCATGAACGGTAAAACATGCGCGCCCACCACCATGCGCGTCATTCGTGAAGGAATCGTTTGGTTTCAAAAATTTTGATCTCTTTGTGTTGGCATTTTTCTTCAACAGATCTCCCTCAGTTTGCCCGCGACTGTAGTAGCGGGTTTTTGTACTGATGAACAACGTTTTTTTCTTCTTCTTTTTTCTTACAAAGGCAAGTACAAGTTGAATGCAAGGTGTATATCAACGACGCTAACGAGATAACGAGAGTAGGTGTAAGGATAAATAGAAACGAACAGACAGACTTAACAGGCGTTTGAAACACGATGACTCAAAACTCAAACTGTTTCCACCAAAAACCAAAACACTTGCACTCTGCACAAGCTGCACGCAAAATCAATGCTTACCATGTTGCTTTTTCCCCGCATTGGTTTTGTTTTTTCTCCTCCCTGCGTTCACTCTTTCGCTCTTTCTTTATTTTTTACCCTGCGATGGTATCGCTACGTTCGCTGATGAATGATACACGGAGATGAACAGTGATGCTTATGATCAAAACACGGAGCATTATGATCATTCTTGGTATGAGCGAATGTGTGCGCATGTGAGCCGGTGCATCAGCCGCGCATTAGGTGTATGTGTGTGTGTGTGTTTTGATGAGACGACGATCGCGTGTGAAGCGTGCGCTAAAGCGTGCCGCGTGCCGTGCCAAAGGGATTCTCCATTTTTGGGGGGGGGGGGGGGGGGGGGAGTTCGCTTGTAGTGTGTTGGCCGAATAGAGAAAATTTGCCTAAATTTTGTCGAACAAATTGGAGGAAAAAGCCTTCATGCACACACCGCACGCACGCACGCCCGCTTGCGCTTGGTATCTTCGTGTTCGTTTTGTTGCACGGGATTTGTTTTTTTTCTTCTTTTAATATGGAAGATGTTCTTTTCTCTGCATCCCCAAAGCCTGCTCTTGTGTTTTGCTCGCACTCACTACACTCGAGGTTCGTTAAGCCTTTTCTGAAATCTTTGCCGGTCTCTCTCTATTTCGGTCTATTCTCTTCTTATTTCCAACTTCCATATTCATGATTCACTGATTTCCCGTGCTCATTTGTTTTTGCGTTCGATATTTAGTTGTTAGTTTTGTTTTGTGTGTGTGTGTGTTTTTTTGCGCTTCGATTTTATGAAAAGTTGTTCAACCAAAGGCTTGATTAACGGATTCACTTCTTCCGCTTCCGTTCCGCTCGCAGAGAGTGCTTACATATTCTTGTTTCCTTGCACCGGACATGCAGTCCCATGGGGCTGTAGAACTTTACCGTATTTTTCACATGTTTCTTAACTGGACACCCACGCTACACTACTGTTTTTGTGTTTTGTTTTTATTATATATTTACTCTCCCGATCTTCAACCGCTCTCCTTCGCACTTCCTCTCTTCTCTTTACTTGTGAATTTTCATTTTGTTCTTCCGCTTCCTCACATCTGCACGCCGCACGCATATGTATAAACTATATTTTCTCTCTCTATCTCTCTCTCTCCCTCTATCTGTTGGTTACCATCGGATTTTTGTTTGTTTGTAGCCATTTTGTCTGCTCGATATCGCACCTATTCTATTTTCACACTTTTTTTTCCGGCTGCATTTAAAACTAGTACGATTTTTGTTACCATTGTTGTCTATTTGTAGTGGTTTGAAGTTTGTTTTGGTTTAACTCACGTTTCAATAGCTCCATCGCTTGGAGGGTCCCGCCCTGTGCCTTACCTGGGGTTTTTGAAACATGGATCTACATGGATCATGCACAAGCAAACTAAATGGTTACGGGTACAAGTTAGATACGTAAAAACTAAAACAAAATTCACTAATCAATTAAATTTCACTAACGCGCAAGAGGGAGCGATGGCGCAGGAGGGAAGGGCAAACTCCCAAGCAGGAAAAGATAAGGAGAAAACAAGGAAAATGAGTTAGGAAAAAAAAATCAGCACATAACACAAATCGCAATTACACACCCGTACAGGAGGGACCGTTAGAATCAACAAAAAAGAAGGAAAATGGCGGAACAGTATGACAGTTAGAAAAAGAGAAGCATATTGAGCCACGGGTGTTCGATAGAGCTATGGTTGCTATGTATTTACATCTTTACATCTGCTGTGTACTGTGCGGTTTCATTGTTCCTTGCGTCTGTGGCGGGCTTAGTTTGCTTTGTTTCTATTAGTTTTGCATCTCTGCGTGCTGCGTGGTGTGTTTGGTTTGCTTAGTTTCTCTCTTTCTCTCTTTCTCTCTCTCTCTCTCTCTCCGCGAAAGTGAGATAAATTTGCTTCTGACACTTGTTGCTGCTCGTTTCGCTATCCTTCCACGCCGATGGTTCTTACACACTAATGGTAGCGGGAGTGCAGAAAGATGAACGGGAAATAAAAACAAATTAAACAATGCCGTCCAGGCAACAACAGCACCAACATCAACAACAATAACAACATTGCCAACAAGCATGCTACATGTTGTTTCGTCCGTGCAGTTCGCTGGGAAACGGTACTGTGTTTGCCTTTCCTTTACATCACTGTTTTGGGGTTGAGAGTATGTGTTTGAATGTGTTTCTTTTCTCATCTCGCTTTCCTTGTTTCCCAGTAACTTTTCGCTTTTCCCGCTCCCCGCCTCCGTCATTGTCTATTTATATTTTACATCTGGTTTATTTCTGTTTACTTTTGTGATTGTTTGTAGTTGTTTTTTTGTTTTCTCCGTTTATATTATATCTCTGTAGGTGTGCATCGTTAGATGATTATGCTTCATGTTCGATCTTTGTCCTCTTGATTTCCATCTCTTAACTTAAAAAATATACTCTCTCTTTTCTTCCCTCTTTTCTCTTCCTCTCTCTCATTCTCTCTCCTGCTCGCTATACTATCCAGTTTCGCATCGTTCTCCCACTACCTACTACGTCTTAGGTCCTGCGGCAAAATATGGTTCTTGGGTAAATAAATAAATAAATGTTTTTCAACGACAAATAATAAGAGAAATGAAACATATCCATAGTATATTTAACTACACTAACAACTAATGCTTTGTGAGTGTTTTGTGTGTGTATGCGTGAGCGTGTCGACGCTCCGTAATTGCTCGCAAATTGCGCTAATGCTATTGAATGAAGCAAAAAATTGAACTAAACGTAAAAAGCGCGTTCTCTATTACCAGCACTAAAACCCGATCTACCGATACAATCTTGGTCGCATAACTCGGGACAAAATAATTTCATTCTCGTATCGGCTCACTTACAGGACTAACAAAACCGACGCCAACGGTAAAGATCACGGACACAAGACAAGAGAATGCGTGGGGGGAAACTAAATAACAACAAAAAATCTCACTATACGTTTTCGTTTGTTTTACAGCTAAATAAAACATAAAATGGTACTTTCGTTTCGCTTAGACGCTACATGTCGGTAAGCAAAGCAAATGGAAAAACAGAGATGAAGGTAAATTTTGAAAAACTTTCACCAAAAAATAATATACCCACATGTTAGAACAGATGCTTTAGCAAGAAGAAAGAAACTATGGTACAGCAGGTTGTATCTCGTGACGCGGGCTGCTCTCGCATGCTACCGTAAGTAATGCGTAAATAAATGTAATCTTAGGTATAAATGGCAGATAAATAAAGTGTTTGTTGTTATTTGTTGTTGTTGTTTGCACGAACGCAACAGAGCGCCCACCAACGGCCCACCCGGCGCCTGACGCGTTTACACGGCGCCATTCCGCTTTCCTAATGCGTACGCTCTAAAAACAAGGTATATGTACACCACCAAGTGCCGGTTGCAACGAGCAAACGGGTGAAAAAGGGTCAAGATCCAAAACATTACAACAATTCAAATTACATGTAACAACGTGGCAAATAAGTAAGAATATCAATCACCTTGGCGAGAAAAGAAGCAACAGGGAAAGAGTGTATGACAAAAGCGGGTCGCTTAAGTGGGTTGAATCCTCCCGCGAAAAAGCTTCATTTGCGTGCAACGAAATGAACGAACCACCGGTAGCCTAGCAATCAGTGCAAACGTACCACTTATAGCTTATAGAGTAAAAACAATGGTGGTGGTGGTGGTGGTGATGATGCGGAAAGCATTTTTCTGTTGGTGGTTTAAAAACAGTTTTAGTCAATTGTGTGAGTGGGTGTGTTGTTTTCAACCATTAAATTACTCTTATCAGATATAAAAATATGACAAAGACAAACACAAACAATTACGTGCGGTTCAATTGTTTGGTGTTTTTTGTTTGTTTGTTTTGTGTGTGTGTGTGTTTGTGTGTTTTTGTGAGTGTGTTTTTCTTTTTCAAGAGACTTAATTTCAAGACACTAACACTAACAGATTAACGTACGAAGTAACTTAACCGAGTAAAAAAGGTGGGTGAATGAACTGTCTCCAAATTTCCTCTCTCCATCGTTCTCTCCTACGCGCTTCCTCCCTCTACTATCTTCACGTTCTGTATCTTTCGTTTTTCCTTCTACCTTCATCGTTTTCACGTTTCCTCACTACATCTTCGGGCTTCGTTTCGATACATTACTTATATGCTTTACTGCCTTCGCTGCTGCTGCTGCTGCTTATGTACAACATGTTGTCACATTAATGCTTATAACCGTAACGGTGTAGTTGTGTGTAATTTTTGTTTTTTTGTTTTTGCTTTTTTCCCTTCGTTTTCCTTCTCATACACACACACACACACACACACACACACACACACACAAATAATTAAGCTTAAGAATTAAGAAAATAATATTAAAATAATAAAATACGGTAACCCCAATATTAATGCGGCATATTCCTGCTTCTGCGTTCGTTTCACCTTCCTCTTCTGCACTTTCTTTACACTCTCATACTCTCTTTCGCTCTATCTCTCTTCCTCCATCACCTCCAGCGGTCTGTGAGTGTTGTTAATTCGTCCTCGTGTTATCGAGTGGCGCTATTGTTTGCGGTGTTGAAAGATTGTTTGCGTCCTCCTGCGTCTATCGCCCGTCCATCTATCTATCTTCTGTTTGCAGATCCCCTGCTGCCACCTATCATTTGCCTGCTCGGGTGCTGCGTACGCCTTCGGGAGAGTAAAACGGTTTCATGCGGTAACCACTGACCGAAGAATTGGCTCATGCAATGGGCGGGAAAGGGTGTGCGCGTTACGTGGTGTCTAGATGGGTGCATATCGAAATATGTTTTAAATTACGTTCATGATCTTTCCTCTTTCGGTATTTTTTTTTTTTTTTGACACGTTTCTGCCACCCGTGAACGTGCTTTTCGTGATCGCAATCTGTAAAACGCTTAAGACTTAGTACACGGTTCTCATCTTACGTGTGTAAACCTTACGTGTTACTGGCTCTCCTATCTGCGCCCGGGATCGATCGCTTTCTGCCTGTCTGCCTAACAACACGAAAAAACGGGAGAGGAAAATTACACTTAAACGATCGACTACTACTACACACGCACGCACACACGCACACACACGGACAAACGTTTTATACCGATCGAAATCTCGCCTTCTCGCTACTCGTAATATACGCGCCCTACATCTTGCCATCTTCTCATAGCGTTTATAACATTGCATTTATCCTTTTACTAACACGCCAACAAGTGTGTGTGTGTATGTGTGTGGGAGGAGGGGTATTTGTTTGCATGTATGTTCGATTCTTCCACCTTGATAATCGCCTGTCGCCCGCTTATCCTTACCGCTCACCGTGAGCGCAAACATTGTTCGAAAAGCAGTAGTTGTGAGTTGGAGAAATAGAAGGAGTAATGTTTTGGTTTTGCTTGGTTTAGGTTAACCGTACGTGATGCACTTACAACTAACTAGCTAGTCGTACTGTGG
The DNA here is from genome assembly GCA_000473445.2 of Anopheles farauti. Taxonomy (NCBI): domain Eukaryota; kingdom Metazoa; phylum Arthropoda; class Insecta; order Diptera; family Culicidae; genus Anopheles; species Anopheles farauti. The sequence goes on from KI915040.1 coordinate 25,631,729, forward strand.
GGCGCGATTCGCAGTGCGCGTTGAAACACTTCGTCCCCACTTCCGCCTTCCCTGCCCCACTTGCCTTCCTCCCTCAGCACTAATCCCAGTTCAACGTTTGTACATGTAAATAGGCAAAAATTTTAGTCTTTTCAATACATTCCATATACCGCGTGTTTTTGTTTTCCTTTATCCCTTCCCCCTTTTCCCGCTTATACGAATTCACAAAACCGACACAAACACGGTGTTCGGGCTCATCTTCCACGGGCTTCGATACCCACTGCATTGGGGTGCATGGAAATCGAGTTCGCAACAAACACCGGCTTCACTCGTGCAAAGCAAACGGACGAATCAAAATGGTGGTGCATCGGTCGGTGGCAATTAATTTTCCCCCAAAAGCTCACCCCGTTTCATGCACCACGCAAAAAGCAAAACGTTACAAACGCAGGACAGGAAACGTTTTATGGTTTTCGTTTTTTTTTGTTTTTGGTTACACAACACATACCACTTACTAAGTTCGAATTATTCCACTTCCAGTAGATGATGGGCATTTGCTTTTCAGTTTGTTCACGATTGTCATTAAAAAGTACTACGAATGCGGTGGCGGCGGTGGCGGTAGTGGTGAGGATTAGTTGTGAGCCATCATCGCGTTGCTTCCAAGTAGAAAATGAGCGCGTTCGGTGCGTGACGAGTGAGTGAGTGAGCTTGAATTTCGTATTTCGTATTCGTTCCCCACCTACCGGCATGGTTATTTGCTTAGGTTCACTAACTTTAATCTATCACACCGGCGATTTCGCTCCCGCTGTTCGTTTCCATTCGCGATCCAGCTTCCTTCCCCTCCACAGTTCCCTGTGCTGTTCAGTTCTTGCCTCACTTTTGAATTGCTTTTCTTTGCGTGTGTTTTGGGTATTGTATTACGCGGTACGATAAGTGTTGCGGTTTTTTTGTTGGACGATCAAACGATACCCGGCTTTGAACGGCTTTTGCAACGTTCGGCGACACGTCACGTTCATTGAGTAATTTATTGGTGTTTGCTTGTTAAATATCGGAAGCAAGTAATGTACAGTACCGGGGCCGCGTAAGCGAAACCGCGGGGTTTACCATGCCCTCCCCCCCCACCTCTCCCTCCAAACAGCACCCAACAATTCCCGAACATCATTCAAAATTCAGGATTCATTTCCGCTGCGAATTAGCTGCGATGATAACAGCTGATAGATAGACAGACAAGAGCGGTCGACGTTATACGAACACGCACGCACGCGCGCAAACAATCATACGAATAAAAATATATATATTTATAAATATACAAGTATATGTATGGAGAAAAAAATGAACAGTTTTACAGAGATCATCGGTTGCAAAAAAAAACGAAAAACAAAACAATTGCGTATCATTCCATCATCGCGTCGGTTAATCGCCATCGAAATTCGCTCCCTCCAGGTCCACCCAACGGATGTTGCCGACCGGTTCAATTCGGCTTGCTTAAATAACTGCTCCGGATTAACGGGGCAGTAGAGAGAGAGAGAGAGAGAGAGAGAAAAAACCCAAAAACACACCCACAACGAGCTCAAAACAAAAAGGTTAACCAAGCGATCATGGCAAAGGATCGCTTCCGCAAAACGCCAAACTCCGTGACCGGTTTTTCAAACACGAGACACGGGTCATTCCCGTCCATTTTGCACCCAAACCCCCTACACCCAAAATCGATATCACATTTGTTTTGCACTTCTTCCAAAATAAACCTAACCAGTCGCGCCGAAAAGCGAAAAGTTTCGCTCGTTTAAAATCATATGTTTTTCGTCACTTTGAAAATTCGACAGTAGCTTACGGCGCGTTCATTGCAACGATCCCGCAACGATCCTTTCGCCGGCCGAAGGGTGGCCTGGCCTCATCAGCCTACTCGTACTGATTGAAGGCAAATTGTCAAGCCCGAGGGCAAGCGGAACGTGAAGGGAACCGAGCCAACGAAAGAGAAGAAAATATAACGCGCCTTTGTTGCTGGCCTTTCCCATGGCGATCGTATAACTCGCAAGGGTAACACAAGGTAACAAAAAGAAAAAAAGGGCAGGCTGTGCGTTTTGGCTGTGTCTTTTACAGGATGGCACGGCACCGGTCGGCATGGTTTCCGCACCGCTTTCCCACGTTAGTAAAATTTGGTACTTAATCGAACAGGTAAACAGGAGTTTTAGCCGGTTTTTGGATTGGTAGCCTTCGCGTTCGCGTTCTGTGTCTGTTCCTTTTCCTACGCAGCAGTGGCTATGTGCTTGCCTGTGATCCAGTGTGTCCTTCTTTCGCGCCACTACTGCGCCACTATTAACCCAAAAAGCCGTCGAGTGCTCTTACCGCTATCAGCGCCATTAACCGTAACCGTAGGATTCATTTTGCTTGTTTTTTGCTCTGTTAATGCTTCATAGTGCGTATAGTGCCTCCTTACCCTCGCCCCATTCGTACTTATCCCTCTATTACACATAGACAGAATTTGCTTTTTTTGTTGTTTAGTTTTGTTTAGTAGAATTTTACGTTTACGAATTACGTTTATACAGCATTTTGTGTGTTTGCTTACTTATGGTTTGCTTACATGTTTGCTTCTAGTTTTGCCTCCCGTCCTGCACCGGCTGGATCGATGGCGATCCCACCGCCATTCTGCTCATTAGTCATCTTGCCAACAGCCGCGTCCCGGTTTTGTCTCGATTGCGCTTTTTCACCGCGCTCTAATTGCCTCATTCCGAACCCATCATTTGCTTTTCCCCATTCGTACGCCTAATGTTTCGCTTCGCATTTTTTCCGCCCTCTTCGACGTATGCGTTTGTTTTCTCCTCTTTTTCGGTTTTATTAAACTTATTGGCAGTGGTTTTAATTTTTTGCTCCGCATTTGTTTAGTTTTTTACGCTTTTTTTGTTGCTGTTGTTGGTTACGCACTGTGCTCTGCGGTTTCTACGGCAGATTTATTTGTTTTTTTTTTCTATCTTCAAATGTTTTCTTGTAGATCTGCTGCACGATCGGGTCGAGATCATTGCGGATCGATTCGGGCAACTGGTGCGCGGCGCAAAGCACTCCCGACGGTGGACCGAAATGATGGAGGCGCTTGGTGGTTCTCGCAAAAAAATGTGACCGCATGCGGTAATAGCTTCTCGCATGCCCGAGACACCCTTCCGGGTGCTCCTTCCAGCGCGATGCCCCCATGTTGGGTGAGTTGGGAACCCAGACAAGGGCATGGGTTTTGTTTTTTTTTGTTGCGTGTTGTTTGTGTAACGGACGGTATTTAGATATCGTTTTGTCAGAAGATTGTTTCAGTTCAGCCACTGGAAAGGAGCGTTCCGGTTCGGGGTTGGTGGCCGACACGGAGAGCTGTACGTAAAACACACATAGCCAACGAGACCCATCCATCCACCAGTGTGTGTGTCCGGGATGCAGTGCGCCGCTAGTGACCGTGCGATCACGCTTCCAGTCGGCCCGCCTAATATCGTCGTAGGTTTTTTGTTTTCGATGTCACCCGATCGTGCACGTGTGGCATTTGATTGGTATTTTCTTCCGGTTTTCCCACACCGCATTGTTAAAAACTAAATCAGCCTTTGATGTCTTGTGGTTTTCGTATTTCGTGATTTTTTTTTTCGTTTTGTTTCCTTTGTGTTAAGATCTTCTTCGCTTAGCTGGCGAAATTATTTACGCTTGTTTTTTTTTTGTTTTTTTTATTGCAACTACACTCACTGGCCGCACTGCTTGTACTGAAATGTTCGGCATTGGTTTTCTGCAGCAGCAGCAGGGCACGACGATCGTGAGAGTGGTAGTTTCGCTTAGTGGGTTTTCTACTTCGGTTTGCTTACGTTTACTTACGGTTTTCCTCAGTTTTAGCGCCCTCTCACACCGTCGATGAGCTGGTTGTTGCCGTTGCCGGGACTGCTCGCTTATTTGTCGCAGACTTTTGATTGGATGCTGCATGGCGGATGTGTTTACGGGTGTTGGTTTGCAGGGTCTTCGTGTAGGGAAATAGCCGGCTACTGGATGCTGCTACCGACGCATCAGACGACCATGCCCGAGGGCGTGGGTCGGGGACGTGCTGGCGGCGATGATTGTGCGTACTGCACGCTGAGACGGTGCGGTTGATGCTGTTGCTGCTGCTGCTGCTGCTGCTGGCTGTGTTGGTTGTGTAGAAGCAGCGACGCTGGCGACGCAGTTGTCGGCTGCAGTTGAAGAGGCTGCGCGTGCAGCTGAACCACCTGCTTTACCATCGCCACCGTGGACGACGAGGCACAGGGCAAGGACGTGGAGTTGGATGAGGAGGAAGAGGACGAAGAGGATGACGACGACGACGACGACGAAGACGACGACGATATCCACAGCGACTGTGAGGACGTTGGCAGGGTAGAGGACGCAACACCAGACGGTACGACACTCGACCCTACCGCCGTTGATGGCAACTTGGCGCTGCTGCTGCTGCTCGGTGGTGCTGGTGGTGGTGGTGGTGCTCCTATTGCTGCTGCTGCTGCTGCTGCTGCTGCTGCCGCTTTGCGGTTGCCAGTGGACGGCTTGGATCAATCACCGAACCGGCTGCAAGCCTTCTTCCACTTGCACTGGGTGCACCACTGGTCCTTGTGGTCCATGCCGTACACCTTGCGGCACTTTTTGTTCTCGCCGCGCGTCCTCCGGTTCGGGGAAACCGGCGAACGGTGCTGGCCGCTGCCCGCACTGCCCACGCTACTGCCACCCCCGCTCGAGCTGGAGCTGGTGCTGTACGCACCGAGTGCAAGCGCACCGGAAGCGCCGGCCGCACCGACCAGCAGCTGATGGTAGGCGGCCGTACCGTTGTTGCCGCTGGCCGTCGCACCGCCCGGTGAGAGTTGGATGTGGCCGAGCTGCTGCTGGTGGTGCTGCTGCTGCTGCTGGGCGGCCTGCGCCTGGTAGTGGTGCTGATAGTTCGGCGACGGATACGGATACGACGCCGACGGGCGGGGCGATAGCCGCACGTGCTTCTGAGGTGACGTCTGCGGTGGAGCGAGTGAGAAGAAAAATGTGTTAATTTTTCACCACTTAATTGCGTATTAAATACACTACGTTATGTTTTTGTTACATTAATAATTTCACCACAATTGTCCAAACGCGATAGGATGGGAATTGGATACGATCCCATGAAATGTAAACAAAAAATAGAGCTTGCTCCTCACCACCTCTCACTCCCCTTTTCTATTTTCTCTAACCATCAAAAACAACATCGAATCTGGTAGCAATTTCCACCATCCGAAAATTCGTTCCTCCATTAGCAAGCAGAAATGAGCTAATGCGCTCACATTTTGGCCACAAAATCGCTGGTCTTGGCACGTGTCTCCAAGCCAATTCCAGCATTAAAAATCCAAATGTTTGAAACACTGGCAAGAAAGGCACGTACCGGGTTGACCTGGGACCAGGTGTAGTTGTGATGGATCAGCGGTGAGACGCTGCTGTGCGGATTGACGGCACCGTTGCTGCTGCCGCTGCTACCACCGTTGCTGCTGCTGTTGCCGCTGCTGCTGCTGCTGGTACCGTTCGTGCCGGCACCATTGGTGGCCGCTGTGGTGCCATTGCTGCCGTTGCCGCTCAGTGACGCTACGGTCAGGCCGGCCGGCAGTGGTGGCTTGATGGAGGCGATTTGCTGATGCTGTTGCTGGTGCGCTGCCTGCTGCTGCTGCTGCTGCTGCTGCTGCAGGGCCTGTGATTGCGAGAGTATACCCTGCCGGTAGTTGCCAACGATCTGGCGCTGGTACTCGGGATCCTCGTGCGGCGGACGTGCCATGTCGCGATGGCTCAGCGTTGGTGGCGAGGGTGATTTCGGGGCGCTCTCGTCACTTTCATCCTCGGTTTCGGTGAAGAAGAAGTCCTCCTCGTCGCTGTACTCGTTCGGCTTGCGGGGGCTGGAACGGGGTGTGATGAGGGGAGAATTGTTCGTTAGTGACGGGTTAGGGAGGAAACTTAGCGCCTCGAGGGACACTTACCCAAGATGTGCGTTCCTAACGTGTTGAGTGATCTCCGGGCATGAGTTGTAGATAACGCCGCAACCTTTCCAGGTGCATTTATAAATTCGCTGACTGACCTGTAGTGCGCGTGAGAGAGAGAGAGAAGGAAAATGGGAGAGTGAGATAGGGCGAATGTTTTTACTGCCGTAAGCTCCACATTTCGCTCGAAGGTGTACAAAAAAAAGGTACGGGAAACATCAACGATGCGCACGAACAAGCGACCCAATAAGAGACCCAAGCACTCTTACATTTCGCACTTTCGGCTTGAACACTTGCGTTCTGCGCGCGACACACGAACGCGATATCAACACTTGCCCGCTGGCCATCTTTATTCCGTTCTTCCCAGCTGCTCTCGGCGTGGGCTTGCACCGCTTTTCACTTCCGCCTTCCCGAAACCTTTCACACAGCGGACGGGGGAGGGGCGGAGGGAACACTCTGCGTTTTGTCACGGAAAGTGCGCCTTACTACGCGGCTCGGCGAGGCTGCGTCATTGTCGCTCGCGTAGCGTCACGTTACTGGCTGGCGGGTCGTACCGCGCGCCCTGTACGACCGAGCGTGTGCGTGTGTGCGTTACACGGCGTTATTTCGGCGTTAGCGGATTTTTTTTGTTATTTTTGTTTGTTAAAACAACCACCGGAAGCGGATCGTTCCTCGCCGTGCCGCGCGCGCGTCTCCCGCCGAACGTTGCCGGTGTGCGGACTGCATGCGAATGGGACGCGCGGTTGCGAATTTCGCTTCACCTCCCCGGGGTTTATGTTTTTTTTTATCTCCTCACCCGCGCGCGCCCGTCTATGTGTGTGTGTGTTTGGGGTTTATTTCGTTCCTGCTCTCTTCCACTCTTCATAGCATTATTTTGCTTTCGGGGTTGACCTACTTTCGGCATCCCCTGGTTCGCCTGGACCCGGCGAAGGAGCCGGGAGGAGGAAACGGGACCGCTTTACATACTCCGGGCAACCTGCGCCCCCTTTAATGAATCCCACACTCTCCCCCTCCCAAACACACACCCACACAGGCCCGCCCATGTACGTCTTGTTTACCCCGGTTTGTGTGATACATTGTTTACTTGCCGCACCGGGAGAAAAACTCCGCCAGGACTCTTCCCGAAGCGTACGAGCGTACGAGCGCAAGGATAAAGATTGGGAAAATAAATCGCAAAGAGTTCGCACCCAGCCGCACCCACCGCCGGTTGTTACGTCTGGCAAGCATCCGAGCAGGCGTGCGGTAAACATTCCCAAACTTACTGCCTGTACATAGTTCCCACAGGAGGAATGGCACGGCAGTATATAGAATGGGCATCGGTAGCGACACAAAAACCGGGCAACAATGTAATACATTCTACCCTCCCAGTGGCGTCGGTGTGAAGGAGCACATGCACACACTCACACAGGCACATATATAAATAAACACTGGACGCTTCGTCCCGAACCGTTTCGTTCGCTCGCCGATGGTCAGGATCGGAAGTCATCCATCGGGAGGGAAGGGAGTTAGTAAATGAGTGTGTGTGAGTGTGCTGTAAATGTCATCTATACAGGCACAACATCGTCCTGGTGACCCACTGTGCAGCACGGCTTCGGATCGAGAACGGTTGGAGTGTGGGTTGTGGTGGTGGAGGCGGTGTGTATGTATTCCCGATTCATCCCGCCCGGTGCCGAGATTGCGCGCGCTTTCCACAATGTAACGCAAGGGCTCGGAAAAACCGGGAACCCACCGCTGTATTGGTGCCGGGCGGTTGTAAACGTCCCACTCCCCCGGTATGTATATGGGACCCGGTGTGCCGGCCGGGAAAACCGGGTTCCTCATGGGCTGGTTCCACCCGGACGCGCGTCACCTTTCTGCTCATGCGTCACGCGTCTCTCTCTCTCTCTCTCTCTCTCGCTCTCTGGCGGTCAGCCATGTTTTGATTTCGGTGTGCCATCTGTTGGGTGTGGGGGAAGGGGTGGTAAATATTGCGCAGGGCCCACGGTACTATGTACGCGGGATGCGTAAGAATGCGAACAACGGGTTCTCACTTGCCAGCCAGCCTGCCTGCCTGCCTGGACCTAATTTCCGGCCGGTTACTGGCGGACGCGGTGCGGCGTTTTATAAACAAACCGGCACCACGATTAAAAAACAAAAAAAAAAACACAAAAACGGCAAGTTGTCGCACGGAATGGCGTTTCGGGAATGGCTCGGCAGGAGAGCGAGCTCGGATGGGATATTCGTTCCCGGTTTTGGTTTCGATCCCACTCGCTCGTGCTTATCGATTGACCTAGTTTCCCTTCGGAAGGGAAACACACATTGTAAGTGGGCTACCACACACGAGCGCCTGGTGTTGGTGCCAGCGTTCATGTGTGTGTGTCTATCGAGCATCAAACACCACCACCACCAACAACAACATTATGTACCCAACATGATTTACCGAAAATTTGTTTTTGTTTATAATTCGACGGAGGTGCAGGGGGTTTGCTGCCGCGGCCTAAGTGTTTTCCCGCTGGCACCCACCTCCTTCCTATCGGGTGTGAAAAAGCTGACCCTCCTCCGCCGTACGCTTGCGCCACCATACCCTCCTTATCATTCCTGACGGGGTTCAAGGCGCGCGCAAAAAAAAAAAAACGGACTGATTTGGGGAAATATATTTTCCTTCGCGATTAGCGAACGATCGACAACATTGGGCGAATGATAGTGCCCGAAGCGTCGGTTTAATTCGTTCCTTCCCTCCTTCTACACCCCGGGGCCCAATTTGCCTGCCGTTTGCTGGATTGGCTTTCCCGGTTTCCTTCCCTGCAACCACGATAAGACCACGATTATTTATGCCCTATCGCAACATGGCCGTGGTTCTGGTGTGTTTACATCGCTCCTTCTGGGGCCTGCGGTGACCTGCTTTTCGGAGCTAAGTAGAAGTTGCTCCGACAAGCCAAGCCAACCGTTACCGCTGGGTAACGCTTCAGTTACGAAAAGGTAGCCCACCCCAAAACCCGGGAGGAGGGGGGGGGGGGGGTGGAACGGCTATCGAAAAACCAATCGGGGCGCGGTGCGAAGGGCGGAAAATAGAATGGCGAAAGTTTGCAAACGCTAACGGGCTTATTTTGAACCGAAAATGGTTGCTGAAGGATAGAGGCAAGCATAAGCGCAGAACCGTTTTCCCTTCCCCCACCACCGGGATGTCGCGCGAGATGGATCCGTTATCACGACTTTTCCTATCTTTAGGCGACCATTTGCCCAACGTCGTGCCTTTTTTCTTACGGTTGACCTAATTTACTTCTGCCCGAGCCGTCCCGAACGCAGGACGAAGGTATTGCCGGGAGGTATCTGCAGCATTGTTCGGTGAGGCAGCGGCCCTTGCTTTGCGCTTATCACCGGAAGAAGATAATGCCTGCGTTGATCGTTTAGATCAAAACAAAGAAAGGGGTTTACAAAAACAAAACAAAACCAAAAAATAATAAATATATGGGTCAGCCTATATGCCGCGCTCGGTGATGACCACGCAAATGCATTTGCGGTATGGGTGCATTACTTTTTTTTCATCATTCGCGGCGCGCTCTTGCCTGCCTTTACTGCAAGCGGCCGCGGCACACAAAATGGATGCATATACGTGCGGCCATTTTGTGTGACGCTGCACCTAAATTGTGTTACTGTGTAATGGGGGCATCGAATGCAATGCCGCACGATTCGCTCCCTCCCAGTTTGAACCCACCATCCCCTTCTCCGCCCCTCGTTGTAACGTGCATTGAGGGGCAACAAACCCGCACAATTTTTGGGCAGCGAGAGGAGGATTCACTCGCCACCGGTTTTTTTTTCATTTCCACCATTCGGTGACCTAGTTTACCGTAGCCTTTGTGTGTGTGTGTGTGTGTGTGTGTGGCTTTGGCAACCCTCCCTTAGAATTTGTGTGACGTCGTTCGATAACAGTGGAGGAAAAATTGCCTCCACTCCAACCAGCTTGATGTACCCTGGTCAATAGTTGATAATCCTTTGAATGTCCCTTCGGTTAGGGAAGTGTTTGGAGACGGTATCCCTGTACAACCACCCTTTAGTCGCTAGTGCGTGCTTGCTGACAGCAGTGTGTCTTCTATGTCCCATGCTAAGCCGCTTTTTAGAAGCTTCTCCGGAGAGTAATAAATTTCAAAAGAAGCCATATGCTTTACCGAGCGTAGCAAACGTTCTCCCCCGCGCGCTGGTGGCGGTTTCGAGTGGAACTCATCACTTCCACTCATCACGTTGCCTGCTACTCTGCTGATTACTGCGAAGAAAGTATGCGGTGTAAAAGGCAACCTTCTAACTAATTAGCAGAACGTTTCACAGTCCGACCAGCCCTCGGCACCACTTTGTTTTGAACGCACGAAAGCGCCAGTATTGTGGCGCTATTGACATAATAACTAATTGCACACATCACTAGCGAGAGAGAGCGAGTTCGTCCGCTGTGTCGAAGGTAGCTGGTCGGAGCAGCACCCCTTTGATGTTGGTATCGTATCGTCTCGTTGACGGTCTACCTATTGTACAATTTTTAATGAAGCAATTATCCATAAAACTTCCGCTTCACCCCCGTGCCACTCGATCGATCGGGATGTCCTTGTCCCACAAATACCAACGCCAAACGCGTGCGGTTCTGGATGTACCTGCGGCTAGCTTGGAAGCCAAGATTTTCAAGGTTCGCCAAGCGTCGCATGGAGTGTTGATTGAAGGATTGGGTTGGATTGAAGGATACAGATTACATTTAAGATCGGGTTCTATAATTAGAATCACACCCTTCCGGTTTCGTTGCTTTGCATGCAAGAGATTCGATTATGGTTTTTTTTTACCATAACAAGGGTCACATATACTCGAAGTTTTGTGTTTATTTGTAAGTTATAAGCATTACAAGTGTTGGAAGGTTTTATAATTTTCTGCTATGTAAAATAATACTTCAACCTAATCGTGACGTTATTATCAGCCGGAAATGGTGGCCGGTTGTTCGAGATCGTGAGTCTGGTCGTCTGTTTGCATCCGTTTCTGAGAAATTTGATCTGTATCGCTTAGTAAAAAAAAAACGGTGAATAGCAACCTACCGAGTGAGGCACGGAAAATTGGGAAAGATATTACAAATAATGAACTCATGTGAAAGATGTCTTGCCGCTTTCTCCGAACGTTCATCATCGTCACGCAAGCCATCATTAGACGCTTGAAAAGAAGTAGAAAAAGGAGTAACCATGGTGGATTTGTCGGCTAATGGAGCAAGAATTATTGTTCCCGAGCCGTCCGTGACGATGGTCCGGAACGACGCACAAAAAGACATCGAAACCGAGCGAAAAAAAAAATCCTCGCCAAAATTGTGTTCCCCTCTACCGGCTTTACCAGGCTTCGCCCGATCTAATTCATCACCGGTAGCTACCCGATCCCTCTTCCTGTCTCCCGTTTCTGCTGCTCCCCGTTTCAAGGGACACCAGCTAGAATACAACACACAAAAAGTCCAAATCCCCAAAAACGACGTATCTTGCGCGTATCAAAGCTCGAGAGTGCGCCAAAGCCGGCGCACATGTAAACATGGCCTCTGCCGCTGGTTCAGTTTGTGTCCGACCGGCAACCAGCGTCAAGAAGCTCGTGCACACGCACACACCTTCACGTGAGAAAGTAAATAATGTGCAGAGAGGGTTTTCTGCCCGGCGGAGGGCAGACGGAGGCAATTGGAAGGGAACGGAAAATCGATTTTCCCGCTTCCCGCGGGAACTTGTTTCCTTTCGCAGGATGGAAGGGGGGCACGGAAGGGCGCTCTATGTACTAGCATGGGAATGTTTTTTTTTTCTACTGGTCGAAAGAGAAAGGGAGGAAAATTCGAGCGCGCGCAGTTGGCATGCAACAAAGTAAGCGTTGTGTGCGTTACACGCATTGGATGTAACGCTACCTAACGCTAGAATAGGTCGTTTATCGGCTTGTTTATATGAAAGTTTTTGTACGAAGAATTATTCAATTCGAAGAATTCAATTTTCTTTTAATGCTTTACATTAATTGTGCTGGTTTTCTGGAATCAATTTAGAATTCGAAATCAGTTTCTAGGATTCCTGATTTCAAGTTACAGAGCGGCTGCCGGTTGCCGGTGCGCAATTTCCCAACAGCAATCGCTTTTCAAACACAGACGAACTATATTTCCGTGACCCTTGTGTGCGAACGATTCCAAGAAAAAGAAAACGTATCAGATATAACAAGAATCCTGACAACCTGGAGCAAGACGAACATCGTTCACCTGGAAGTAGTGGTAGTTGTGTCGGCCATGGTTGTGTTACTCGATGACATAATGGTTGCAGGTTCTACTTACAAACACCCAACATGTACGCACACATACTGAGGCAGCTACACAACATATACCAGCATCAACCGGAGCGCGCCGGATGCCGCGAGATTTGCTCCCGTGATCTCGAAACCTAGTTTTTGGCGTAGGGCCTCACCGACCGCAGATGATTGCGCAGGTGGTGTACCGAACGTGGCCGGCGAGAACGCGTCGCCGAAGGATATTCGGCACATTCTCGCTCTCTCTCTCTCTCTCTCTCGCATGCTTCGGGATACCGGTACGGGTTTAGCATGCTAGGTGGAATTCCGGCACAAGCATAAACAACATTCCGCTGCAAGCAGGCAGTAGGAGTAAAGAAAAGAGAAAGAGCGCGCGAGACAGAGAGAGAGAGCGTGATATCCTGTGCACGGTCGGAAAATACATCCACACCACTAACACAGTTCTCACGCCTGCGAGAATAGGCCACACGACCGATGCGAGAACTTTGTAACGCAATGTAGAAATTCTTGCGGTTGGCTTGGGAAGCTCCGGCCGTCGTCGTCCCGATGGCTTTGGGCTGCTCCACAAGTTGGGCGCATTAGGAGAGCGAGAGCGGGTCAAGTGTGTCAGCAGCGAAATCCCCTGCGAGAGCCACGCGGAACCGGAAAGCTGGGAAAGCTTCCTTCGGGACGGCATTTTCTTACGCCGGGAAGAAACTTGCGAGAGCCGTGACCGGTGGTAGGCAAAGCTTTTGAAATCCTTCCAACGCTTGGGCACCATCTTGGATGATGCCTATGCCGAAGAACATACATCCGGGGCTCTCCGGATGAACGTTGGCTCTCAGTTTTCGCTCCTCCCAACGGCACAAGAAGTGTTCCCAATTTGTGGTTTTACACCTGACCTAGGAGCACGCTCATCTTACAGCCCCAGGATCGGGAAGAGGAAATTGCTCAAGACAGCGGGACTGCGAAGATGCGATTGATTCGGAAATGGATGCGGGTGCTGGAATAATGTTTAAATTATCATACAATCATGCCGGATGATAGGTTCCATCACGAAAGTAACTGCCTCCAACTGCCAATCGGATCCCTTCCCGACGCTTTCACGCCCACCCACTATTGCTTACGGTCTTCGGTAGCACTCCTTGCATAAGCCCCGGCGGCGGTAATGGTGGTGGTGGTGCGGCTGGAGCGGTCGAGCAGAAACCGTAGCTGCCGGCACGGCCAAGACCGACCCCGAGGGCCGTCGGTTCCGGGCGCCGTCCGGAAGCCGCCACCGGTGTCGGACGGTCCCTCGGACGCTTTCTACCAGCCCGCGCTGCTACCGTTGGCTCCTCCGCCGGCCACAGACCACCGAACGGCCGCTGACGCACTAACGCTGGCAGTAGGGATGTGTCGTACTGATGACCCGCACCGTACAGCACCTCGCCCCACATATAAACGCACGAGTGCCCCCCCGAGTGGGACACCCGGGGGCTGCGGCTGAGACTGGTGTGTCGACTGGTTACGGCCCCTTAGGGCTACTCTACGACGTGCAGTTGCTGGAAGAAAAGTTGCGTCCTTCGTACATCATTCGATGTACGCACACTGCGTAGTTAGCCGTGCTCTAACGCACTTGCTCTTTCGGGACGCAGTGTCTTACAGTTGCATCGCCCTGTATTTTTACCCTTTGGTTACCAATAATCAGCCACTACTTTCTCTTTCGTTTATTCAATGAACTTTACACCGCAGTTCAACACTTTCGCACATGATCTCACTCCCGGTAGCTGCACTTCTGTGTGGCGCACTTATAGTCCGTTTTCAAATGTTTCCAATAACCTTCCCTTCGATGGGAACGCGAATTGGGAAAGCTCCCGTTTTCAGACCAGAAACAAACGTTCACCGGAAAAGCGTCTCCGCAAATCACCGATCTGTCACACACCGTTCGGTGAATCTATCTAACCGTTTTTTTTTTGGTGGGTGGAGGCGTAGACCTAGTCACACGAACCGGATGTGTGTGGGTGTGTGGGTGTGCTCCCGATGGCTCGTATTATTACCACTGCGCTGCGGTGTAACCTTGTGACCTTTTTGTTATGCCGTTTCCCGGTTTTATTTTTGCCCGGTTTTTTTTGTGTTCCTGCCCTATCCCGGCCTTTGCACCGGAGGGGGATCGTTTAGTTTTTTTTTGTTTTCTCGCGGTTTGGCACACACGGATTAGCTACAGCCGCACAGCAAAAGCAAAAAAAAAACGAGTTGAGTAGATCGCAACGATTCCGATAGACCCTGGCTCGGTCGCGAACTGTTGTACTGGCGTGCGCGCTATGGCGTACTGGCCGAATTCGCCGAGCGAAGAAATGTACGAGCACACACCGACCGAACCGAGCGAGCGTACGAACGAGAACTTCAGCTTCAGCAGATGGCCGCCACGGCACCGGGAGCAGACAGACGTAGCAGCAACACCACCAACAGTGCCACACAACCCAGAGACATTCGTGTGACTTTTCCGAGCAGTCGAGCCAGCCAACACTCACTCAGCCGGATGGCGAATGTTCTCTCAGATGGCAGTGCACGTTTCCATTCCATTCCGTGCCATTTGCTTTGGCCCGGCCGCACCGCCCGCCGTCTTGCGAATCCGCCCTTTCCCCGGGACCCGCCAAGCGGAGCGGCATTTTGTTCCGGGAAACGCTCCAGGTGACACAAACCCCGTCACCGTACAGCGCCGGTTCGGGCGCTTCCTCTCGGTCGGCCGGCGTGAGGACATACTGTCGCCGCCGCGAGCTTTCGCTGGTGGTATTATTGTTTTACTAGGCCCGGCCGGCCCCGGAAAACTGCACTGCGCAAGACTCGGTCTCCACACCCGCCGCGAGAGCGTTTGTCGGAAAGCTTTCGCGTTCCGCCCCCCCATCGGAAAGCTTGGCACATGGTGGAAGCCGGGAGAAAGCAGCTGGTGCCGGTGGAGCTTCCGGTGTGAGAGAGCGAGATCCGCGCCATCTCACACGGAAGCAACCGGTCCGGAGTTGAAGCTGGCTGGTGAAGAAAAACACTCGGAAACGCACACAAAATGGAAGGCAGGAGCGTGTTTTTTGTTTTTCACCGGCCGGACAGCAACACCAGCACCGCTCTCGCTGGTAGCAAAGACTCTCTCTCGCGTTTTTTTATTCGTGTTTGTGCTCCCGTGCACCAGCTGATATCGACGGTGAGACGGCCTGGAGCGTCAAATGTGTACTAGTAGGCCGGCATATAGGAAGCCGGCCGCCATATTGACGAGTTTGGAAAGCAACGCACCCGAGCTTTTCCAACACCAACACATTTAACGGTCGTTCGTCATTTGAAACTTCAGTGAAGACCTTTCTTTTAGTAGATAAAAGTTTGAATTATGTTGATTAAAAAATAACACTTCAATAAGGGGGGAAAATACACCCAAAGACTATATAAGAAAGTTTCGGGAATCGACCCGTCTTCCGCACGTCTGTTTTGCTGACATCCTTCGCGTTCGTCGCCATGCCCGCCCCGGCACGTCAAGGTCATCCACGCTTTTACCGGCCGGTAGTTTGGCGGCATCACGTTCTGCACAGTGATTTTGTTTGTATGTGTGAGTGTATCACACTAACGTGATGGATTCGACTGCGCAGGCTTTCCACAGCGCCAAGTGAGCTTTAGAAGTTTTTGTTTATATTTTCTCGACCTAATTGCTGCCGCCGTTGACGTCGGTCGATTTTTTTTTACGGCGACGAAACGGAACCAAACTTTTTTTCGGTTATTCATGATTTGAACAAACTAGAATCTTTCAAAAGTATGGGTTTCTAAAATATCTCAATTGTTGTAATTTTAAAGCTTATCCACTACAAGAGTTTGCTTTAAAACTAGTTCAAATGTATGCGCTGGATGAGAATACCAATTAAGCTTGTTTGATTAAGAATCACAAAATACAATGAGTTCATGCTTGAACAAAGAGAAAAGAGATTCACCAGAAACACAAAGCGAAAAGATAAATCGGAAGTTTTAGTGCGGGATTACAACATTCTAACACAAACCGTATAGTCTATCCTGTTCAGTTAGTGAATTCTATCCTGTGCCTGCTGCAAGGGAACCGATCGATGATTGTGAAGGAAATGAAACGAGTTGCGTTTATTATTTACGATAAATACCGCTGCTATACTAAACAGAGCATTGCTGTCGACTTTGGAAAAACTCTCTTCACTAATCGATTGAAAAGAAATGAAACTTTCAACAGTCATTCCCAATCAAAACGAGCTGATTTTTTAACTTTCTTTGTTGCAATTGTGGGAATATTTTTCATCGATAATAATAGCAAACTGGGCCTAAGAAAATATATTGCCAACAGCTCCGGAAAGGGTTTCGGTATAAAAAAACATTCATTTTGTGGTCTAAATAAAACTATTTAAATTAATTTCCTTATGCTAATGCTACGCCAAGGGCCATTTAAAATCCCACACGAATATCGACCGAACCACCATTCAGCTAGCAGTGTCTCGGATGGGAGTGACCACTTAATTAGTTCGAATATAAAATTAAATACCCACGAACTGATGCGAGTCTGGGAATGCACGTGTCAATAAATCTCGTACAACTCCACCAAAACTAAAATTTCGCCTTCACAGACAAATGTAAAAGGGCTCAGTTTTGTAAAGTCATCGATCAGGACGTTTCCTTTCAGCATCGCTTAAATTTCTGCAAAGTCCTTATGTCCGTGGGTGGCGGAACGATGTCCGTACGCACAGTAAACACCGACGTTATACGCTTCACCTACGCATGTGAAGACGTAAAAAAGGCTCTCAAAAGGCGAAATGGCGAAAGAAAAGAGCTACAGTAAAGTTTGCCTTTTTTTTGGGGTGTTTTTTGCACGACCCTGACGCCGTTTCCGACAGCGTTTCGTCATCGTTCACGCACACGTAGCGCTGCAAATAGTATGCAAAAGATACGAATTTGCGTGGGTTGTGTCTGCCCGCACATTCCGGAGAAACCACGTGAGTTGGAGGCTTACGGGTGTATCGTGGGCCGAATGCGTCTCGCTCGTCTTCTGATCGTCTGTCTGGCGGTATTTTCGATGAAAAACCATTTCCTGCCAACGCAGGATATCGCATTAGGCAACATTTAACGACGCTCTAGGCCCGATGGTTTCTTTGGATCAGCTTTAAAGTAGTGCGGCATTCTGCAGATAAGATTTTATTGTGTCACGCCAACAAGTTGATCTTCATTTTCATCTTCTCTGGTGCAGGGTAAGGATTCATTCCGCAGTCGGCGTGCTTTCCGTTTTTGGAGGATATCAAATTACTCATGGGATTAAGTTTGATTGAAGCAAAGCAAGTGGACAACCATTCCAAGATCATTTTTTTCGATGCACAACAACATGATGCACGAAACAAGTAGTACCATTCTCACCGCGGGTGTTCTTCGCCCTGATGAACCGATCTTAAAATGTCAAAATCCCTGTGGAAGATGCACGTCTAACCGAACGACCGGCCGGCTCATAATCCGAGGGCTTCGGGTTTGTGTACCTTCTGGTTTCGGGGTGCCGAGTGTCAGTGAACTGACCCGATGTACCGATGTATCGCATCGGATCGGAGGAAGATCGCACGCACGCACATCTTTTGAACGCATTCTTCACGACAATGCCGACCCTACCGCCGGTCAATGAACGCAGCGGTAGCGTTCCCGGCGGAGGTTGTTGTTATGCAGTACAGCCGTAGGGTTCTTGATTCCTTTCTTCGCCCTCTCTCCCTCCCTTCCTCCCTCCCGGTTCCCCTTTCCGATCGATATTATTATTCGTCGAATAAACACCGACCGCGTAGAAAAAAAGTGCATTTTTCCTTCCCGAGAACGTTCATGTGAACGGCGAGAAACGAGTAGAGTTCGAGGGTGTATTTTTTCTTTCTGTCGACGTCGTTGTTGTATCGGCTCTTTTTTTTCCACTTCGCTTTAGAGGCAATTTTCCGCTCCCTTTCCAAAGCATTCCCTGCAGCCACACACACACACACACACACGGCACATGCTTATTAGCTGCGAATGTTTATTCACGCCGTCCTTCGTCAGTTGGTGTGTGGCGTTCGATCAGGATTACCGTGCGCCCGAGACGGTCGGTTTGGTGTCGGTCGTTCTCAAGGACTTTCGGACCCCCAGAGTCCTGTGACGCTTAATGATCGCGATCGCGTCATCTGGCATCATTCGAGCTCACGCTTGCGACACGATCAGTTTCATTTCACAACGGACGATTTTTGTCTTCTCCTTAACAGATACAACCGATACAGGACGAAAAATAGAGAAAGAAACATGCGAGGGAAAAAAGTTTCGGTAATTTTCGTAAAGCAAACAGCAGCATCTGGAGCACTAAACGCGCCCCACGAAACTGATCGTTCGTTGCCCTCTTTGCGCGAGCTCGAATGATCGCTATTATGTTGGTGAGTTCGAGAGTCGCTTCCATTCTCGCGCGCTTTACCACTGGGAACACCTCTCCAGTCGAAGGTCGGAACAAGGAGCGGGAGCATTCGAGTTCAGGCACACAATAGCTAATCCCAATTTCGATTCCCCACTCCCATCCCTGCCCGTACCGGCGACCGCTCGCTCCCGGAGCAGCTGATTCCCGGAGAGGGCAGTTTCGGGGACTGAAAGTTGTACACAAAGGCAGGCCATGTTTTTTTTTTGGGAGGTGTTGTGCTTTTCTGTTCTCTACAGCTCGTCCCGCCGGTGCGGGGGCCGAGCGGGCGATCGAAAGTTTGACGTGGCGGTGAGCAACGGGATCAATTCCGGTTCTTGCTCCTCGATGTTTTGTGTAGGGTGCGCCGAAGTTGAGGTACAGTCTAGACGGTTGTCGCGCTTGTTCCGGTGGACGAAGGTGGTTGTGAGCGCAGGTTTCAGCGTTTGATTTGTTTTCGAAAAACCTTCATAATATCTTTTTCGTTTTAAATATATTTTCGATGTTTTTTTACCGCGGTTCGTCGCTTGTTGTTTCATCTAATAATAAGCATCTTTATGAAGCAAATTTTACGAAGATCAGTGAGAAGCTGTTGGTTTTTTGTTTTGAATACGTTGTTTTCCATTTAACTAGTACCCATTGCCTTTCTATCTTTGGATCTGGAAATATGTTCCTTTGTCCACCAGTTCGTCAACGGTCGTAAATACACATGTCTCAGGTCGTCCGTTTCCATTTCCCATTGTTCTGAACGTCAGCGGTGCTTACGTGATCGAGCAGGAACGTAAAAGAAAAAAAAACACGCACTTCCTGTATCGACGAGGCCAGGATACTACTCCCGCCACCGTTGCCCTTTTTCAGCGACCGGAGTGCCGCCCTGGGAGCATCCCTTTTTAGGTAAGTTGCACCTTAAAACACATGCAGCGCCGGGTTCGTTGCCCAGCCCGGGGCAGCAGGCTCAACTCAACTCGCTCGGGTGGGTTCACCATCACCTTGAAAAACATTTGGAACACCACCGGGACGGGAGGGGCGCGATCGGCAGTAACAATGTAAAACCCAACCCTGCCGGTCTGCCAACAACCTGCCCCAAGAATCGGCCGGACGCGGCAAGATGGGTGAGTAATTTTTGTTTTGTTTTGCGCGTTCGCCGTTTTCGTTTCGCGATACTGAACTTTGGCGGGGCGACTGACCGGCGCGATCGGGAGCGAAATCGAAGGCGAAGAAAGAAAAAAAATGGTTGCCAACACCGTCTGGCGTGCGCGCGCAGCTGAAAATGGGATGCGATGCACGCCACCCCTTCCATCCTCCCCACCAGCCTAGAACGGTCGGGTAGGGTAGCCGGAGGGAGGAGGGCAAAAAAAAAAACCAACCGACCAAAAACAAAACAAAGCAGGGAGGGCAAGGAACAGCCGAACAAAACAACGATCCGAAACCGGCTAAAGTTGGCCATGGAGAAGAGAATGGAGAACGGCAGGAACAAAAAAAAAAAAAAAACACACACACACACCAACGATCACGCGTCGTCCGCGATCGTACCGCGAGACGGTGCTCTCTTTTACGTTCCGTTCTTTCTCTCCCGTTCCCACCCGTTCATCCTGCGCGGTATTAGCATCGGGAAAGGACGCAGCCAAGATCGAAGGGCGATGGCTTTTTCGATGCGGTCGGATGTTGAACCCTGGGATAGTGGCCGACCCACTCATGCTCGTACACACACACACACACACACATATATATATACCCATTTCGGTGCGTCTACCAACACAGGTTACGTTAGAAGGAGGCGCGGGTTCAAATACACCTCAGTGCTGGAGCATCTTCTCTTTAAACTTCCTTCGGAATCGAATTATCTCGTTCTCCGCTTAGCAGCGTTGGTGCTTCTTCACTCGCGTGTACCGTGCTTTCTTCGGCTGGCAGATGATACACCTCCTCCCTCAGCACTTTCCCGGCAAACCAGATCGACTGTAATTTGGGGTTGTGTTTATTCCGCAGCACGCTGGAAGCGAACGCGCACGCATACTCGCATGCAATCGCGTACACAACCACGCCGGCCGGCGTCATCAACCGATTAGTTGCGCCGACATGCGCTAGTGTTACGGGCACACATACAGGCATGCAGACCGGGAGCACAATTAGCCGTCCCAGCAGGGTTTGAAGAAAACATTCTTGATGCCACCGTCGAAGGTCGCGTCAACGATCCCTCTTGTTCGAGATATTATGATAAGCGACTCGAACGCCAGATGCTAATAACAGCTTGTGGTAGTAAGCTACTGACATTGGGTTACAGGTTTCGTACCAAGAATGACATTTTTTATTCCAAATCAAGCTAGGTGACCACTGGTTCACAGCGAGTAACATGCAAAATTCGGTAGAGCGAGCTAACGCCACGAGCGACCAGGGCATGTTCATTTTAGCGACCGATTTTAGCGACGAAGCACAATTAATCATCTTTAACGTCATCCACCGAAAAAGTCTGGGAGTGTGTTGGTGGGAGAGCTCAACACAAGAAGCAAAATTATGACATAGTGCTTTTAGTGCCGCTACCTTTTCGATTCTAATCGTGTAAAATCGTAATTAAATCGTCCGGGTGTCTACGACCCCGGTGTTTGCCGGTGTGACCCCAAGCGAAGTCGCAGGCGTCAATCGGTCGCCGGCTTCCGTGGCTGGTTTGGTTCGGTTTTGGCTCATACCAAATACCACGAAACGATCGGTGATGTTTGCGTGCAGGATTCGTTGTCCCTGTCGGCAAACCGGCATGCATTCTTTTGAGCCCTCCGATAGGGTCAGTGTCCTCGCGGGAGGAATAAAAAAAAACGCCACCAGAGTAGCACCTGATGCGAGACAATCATTTAGTGCCCGTTCGATAGGTTCGCTCTGGTGCGCCTGCTCCTGTCCGTCCTTTGTATCTGTTACGTCCATCCCCAAATATCCCTCCCGGATATAACATGACCGAGGTTTCCTCCCTTACAGGTGGGGAGGTGTTCACCATGTTCTGGTGTCTGTTATTATCATTCCCTGCCGCACACCCAGCAACGATCCCCAACCCTGCCATTGTA
The DNA here is from genome assembly GCA_000473445.2 of Anopheles farauti. NCBI lineage: Eukaryota > Metazoa > Arthropoda > Insecta > Diptera > Culicidae > Anopheles > Anopheles farauti. Next base: position 25,653,376 of record KI915040.1, read on the forward strand.
TTATTGATGGCGTAAAAATGATGCCAACGTTGACGCCGTCCGGCCTCGACTGGGTGCAATCGGTTGCTTCGTGCGGCTGGTCAGTTCCCGAACGTCGCACCACCCGGGAAGGAATTCCCGCTTCCCAGAACTTGTTGCACGCGATCCCGATCTTCGCCTGGCTCGACGCGTCCCGTTCATTCAACCCCGGCCGGTGGGGAGAATTGGCGTGCAGTGGCGCACTACGCCGCTTGCATCATCTTTTTCCAGGGGACAAGGACCCCAAAACGGGCAGCACGCTGAATAAAACACGGCGAACAACGGCTCCTCAATATGGATCGGTGCGCATCATGTATTTATGCGTGCGTACTACCCCACTGCACCCAAAGCGGGCAGCGGGATCGCGACGGATGCGGTGGAGAGCTCGTGCAGATAAATGGGAGCAAGCGAGCGAGCGAAGCAGCCGTGGAAGTCTCCGTCCGCACGGCCCTGGCGTCATGCACTTTTCGAGAGCGCATTTCAGCGTTGGAGTATTAGTTTATTGCGCCGCGATGACTTGTTTTCGGTAGGCAAATGGGGCCCGGCTTGCAAAGTAACTCGTCCGAGCGTCGAGGTAAAAAACAAAAAAAAAACATATGTCCCTCCTAAGCAGGCAAGGGCGCACGGGTGCGAACTAGGCCGGCGTCAGGTCGTCCGAAACGGCAGCAGCAAAAAAAAAAAAAGAAAAAGAAAAACAAAACAGCATGTGCACGGGGGCGCAGTTTTAACTAGATTTCCGTGCTGGGCTGCAATTACACGCCCCAGTACCGGTTGGTGCCTGCTTTCCCCCGGCAATGGAAAGCTAATGCGGACCGACCAGAGTGCTCGATGAAGGAAAATTCGCTCGGAAAGGGTGGGTCGGTTTAAGGTGGACGTGTGTGTGTGTGTATGAGAGAGCACCCACCACACCATCACGATCCACTAACCCTCCCCCAGAGACCTGTTCTCCATCTCTAGCGTGTGTTTTTTTTTCTTCTATCCTTCATCGATCCGTTACTCGGTGCACTTGCATCGCGAAGTTCCATAACCTCTCGTTTTCTTTGCCGGTTGCATCGTACCCACCATCCAGCCAAGGGGTAACACAGGGAGAGACACAGGGGGTGGTTATTTTTTCCTGGAAAGTGATTATTTCCACCACCTGCCTGCTGCCCCTCTCCCGCCCCACCCACCCAGCCCAGCTTAAGGGAAAAAAACCGGCCGCAATTTTGCCCCGCTCCCTGCGCTTGCTTTCAAATGTCGATGATCTTCGCCGAACACTTGTTATTTATTATCGTGCACTCGCCGCTTTGCTTCCCTTATTCTACCCATGCATCCAAGGTGGGTCGGATAGGCTGGCTGGCTGGCTTCCATTTGCAGGGTACAATCAGCGTAGGGTGGGTTGATACCCTTCCCGGAAAAGTCATGGTACCGATGTGTGTCAACGGACGACGCGAGACGGACAGCAAAACCGTCACAAATTCCATGCGGGCCAATCATTTATGAGATCGAAAACGATTGCGGACGAACGGCAGGAACAATTTAGCGATAATTTGAATGTAATCAGCTGAGGATTATAGAACGAGGAAGTCGGTGGAGGGAATAAAATTGTCAACCCCCAACCGCCTTGAACGAACGCAGCCAACCTGACAAATGGGGCATTATTTCAGTCAACATTGCAAGTAATTTAATCCAGTCGATGGAGGTTTTAATATTTAGCATGTGTTTACTAAAACAAGCTTTCTAGTTTGGTCTCAATTTGCTGCTATCAGCATTTTCGCTTTTTTATGTATGAACAAAAATAACCGTCGTTTCCTCCAAATGGCTCCAGTTGGAAGTGTGAATTTGTGTCACACGAATGCATGTTAAACAAATGTTAAAATGCAATCCCGTTCAGGTGCGCCTACATTCACCGCCGTTCAGCATGAAATGCAATCCAAACGCTCCGAATTCCATTAACTAAAGTACAATAAATTTTATCCCAACGGCGACGGCTTGAAATGACTTGTGCAAATGCGTTAAATGCAAATTGTGGTTCACTTAAATATTGGAAAAAATACAACGGTGCGCGCATACACACGGAAACGGGCGGAAAAAAGTGAAAGGAAACTGGGCCTCTTGCTGGACCGCTGGGTCCTGTAACTCTCCCACGATTATTGATAATGGCTGTTACGTCGTGCCGCACTTCGATGGTGGCTCAGCTCGTGCGGTATGTTTTTGTGCATTAAAACACATTTGCCTTTTTCATTACTTTATGACGTTAGGTTGCACCACCACGCGGCACTTAAGTAGGAAAGGTGGAAATTGCCGATACTCCTACGCCAACACGGTGAAGGTGAAGTTAATGGTCCTGCTTTGCGTTTTTCGCCGAGTTGATTCCAGGTTGTGTCAATAAGGGCATGCGTGTTTGTGTATGTTTTGCTTTTACATTGTGAGTAACACAAGTGAGGGCGAAACCTTTTATTTATCCTGGTTAAGCTTAATTGTAAAAGGAAAAACAGCATGGCTATTTTTGGAAATCTAAGTTTACGATCATTACCAAAAGCATGCAGACAATGAAAAGAACACACAGTGCACAACGATGAACCTCGTGCTCTATAAAAAAAACATACGGAAGCAAGAAGTCGGCTCTATGAAAGCCATATATTTATTCCTGCCCACACTACACAACGTCGGTGGCAAATGAAACCGCGTCGAAATCAATTGGAGTTGATCAATCGATTTAGTTTGCACAGTGCCAAGCACCAAGCCCGGTTGCCGCAATCAAACGCGTTAATGCATCCCGGGCACGAGTGTTTCTACCAATTGAAACCTGACTTGCATGTGCCAGTTGAAAATTAATGCATCAATCCATCGCCACCGAACGGGCGCCTTATAGAAAATGGAGTCTCCGTAAAAACAGAAACTCATCGCACAGCCTTACAAACGTTCGCAATTCCAGTTCCAGAGCGCTAATTTCGTGCTCATTCCAGCGCGCTGCTCGCGACGCTTGTTCGACTAAATATAGGCATTTATTGGAGCATCCTTTTTTGTTGAAACCACACAGCCCATAAATTGGAACCTCCATAGCCGCGGGCCCGCTTCCGTGCGCACCCTAATGGGGCATCGGGGTGCATTTTTCATCGTCTAAATTGCATGCCGGCGTTAGTGTGCGGGACCGAAAATTTTCCCTGACCTTGCCCAGCGACCGACCGACGAATGAAGGTCAAACACGTGCCGGTTTTCGGTTGTTCGTTTTTTTTTCTCTCGTCCGTATGCATGCACAACCCATCCTTCCCCCCCCCCCCCCCGCCAGTTTGCTGTCTGCATCCGCTTAGGCCATCGGGGTTTGGCTCGCAATGCAGTTTCGAAACTGCCAATGCATACCGATGGAGAGAAACCGAAACGCACACAAACACACATCGGGCAAACCGTGCGCATGCGCGGATTTGTGTACGCCAGCCTGTTCCACTGCACCGAATGCACCGGATGTCCTTTTTGCCGTTTGTTCCAGCAGCTTAAGACATGCAACAGTGCAGAGCAGAACCGGGCAGCGAGCGATAATCCGAGAGTTCTCGCACGAATCACGGGCTTGGTGTGGGACGGCTTATCGAAGGCGCAAACAAAACAAAAAACAAAAAAAAACCTGAGCCTTGCTCTCGACGCCCGTACGGGTGGATAATGAGCATGCCACGGCGTCCTTGACTCGCTTGTATCTCGCACACCAGGCGAGCGCGTCCAAAATTATCCAACTTATGATTCTTGACACGTAGCTTCAGTTCTGATTTCCACCTCTGTGCCTGTTCGAATAGCGCCAGAATGGGCGATTTTCGTATCGCCTTGGAGGCCATGGAAACGAATTTTAAAATCACTGTTTTAGGCTACACTTCCGGGGCAGACAATCGTGGGGGAGAGTGCTGGAGGGTAGACATAAAAATCAATAGTTCATGAACAAACCCCCCAAAAAAACCATTGAGGGGAATATTATAAACTCGAGCCATCGCCTTTGCTCTGCTTGGGACTGCAGTTTATGTGTCGCAGTCTTCTCCCACCCTCCCACCTGCTCCCTCTCCTCCCTCTTTCTTCTTCCTTCTTCACGTTCAACAAAAATCGATCGATAAATGAGCGAAACCCATCCTCGTCGCCAAACCAAAAACACATTGCCACCGCAACAACACCGGCGATGGCGTGAGGAATGTTCGGCAATTGGCAGGAACGCAATGGTGGGCGGGCGAATGCTTAAACTAGCGTCAAATGCTTAACTCTCCACTGAAACCGCGATAGAGAGGGAGTACGAACGAGAGAGAGAGAGAGATAGCGAAAACGCACCGGCACTGCACTGCAATGAAGGTCAAACACGCGCGCTGCGTTTTTTTCTTCGTATTCGTTTTGCACCGCGCTGCTGCTAGGCGTTTGCTTTTGTTTTATTTTGCAATAATTATTTAGCTCCCCGTCGGACGGACGGACGGACGGACGGTTGTTGGCGTTTCCCGCCGCATACCGTGCTTTGGGGACTGTGTGTGTGTGTTGAGGTGGTAGCTGCCACGAGCGACTAGCCCGAGCTGACTAAATATTCCATCCATCATCACGCGACTCGGGGAGGAACGTAGGAACCGATGGTGTGAGAGGAGGAATGAGGGGTCGGAGGGAAGGTTTTCGAGGCACATGGTCATGGACGAAGTTAGTACGAGAAGTCAGCTGGTTGAAGCGTGGGACAGCTAAAAACTGCAGCCGGCGTTGTGTTGGAACAAGCTTTCCTGTGTGCACAGCTCAGGCTGATTGCAGTTAATGTGAAAATACTAATATTCAAGTTACCCACCAGTTGGTGTAGAGTTGGTGTGTGCTACCCACGTGCAACTCAAACGGAACAAGCATGCACGTTTAGACATGGCAAATACATTCGATTTGATTCCTGCGTATAAACAATGAACGCAAGAACACATTTGAAACAAGTAAAATCGTAATCAATTCAAAATTTGCCCAAAGAATCCGTTTTTTTGAGTGATTAGTTTATTCGTTTTGAAAAATATTAGTGTAGCTCGAGGTAAGCTTATTGAACAATTAAATACGAGCGCTCTGCCACTTTTCTGTACACATAAATTGTTTAAAATTTCTCGTGCCAAAAAGGCGGAACAACATCCAACAGAAAAAGCTCCCTCCGATAACGACTATTCCACTGCATCATACTTTCCACCAAGTTCAAGTTCACGTTCCCATTGCATTCCGTTCGCAGTGGAACGCGAGGCAAATCTGGGCTGAGGATTTTCCGGCAGGCTCACACGGGGATTTATCGATCCGTTTTCCGTTGCCGTGCCACTTTTGCCACCTCACCCGCTGCAGTTTCGGGGCGCATTTGATTGCAAATCTGCATCCCTCGTGCACGTGCGCGCACACATACAGAAAAGCAGGAGCAAGGAGCGAGGTTGAAAATTGTGTCAGCAGATAATTTTTCTTCCGGCTCCCGCTCGCGTCACTTTTTCACCCTAGCTCTCGACGGGAATGCTCGAAATGCAAAACAGAAAAATAGTACATCCTTTTAAAACGTAGCCTCATCGGCACTTTGCAGGCGGAGGCAAAAGTTTATGAAAAGCAAAACCAAAATTCACTGCTACCGTTGCAAATCAAGGCCATGCTCGGGGCGTTCTGGTTGTTCTAACGCAGAACGTATCCTTGTAGTGGTCTGCCTGCTGTCGACATTAGTAGACCCGAGTGCAGAAAGCCTAGGATGGGGAGTACGCTAACGATCGAACGAGGCGCTGGCACTGACAGTGAAAAATCGATCGAAATGTTCAGAAGGCCACACCGGGATTTTTCTTCTTTTTTTTTGCGAGAGAAAGAGGAATTTAACCGGGTAACAGACAAGGCTACGGGTGACATATCCCTTGGAAAACTTCCCCTCTCCCCCCTTCCCACCACTCTTTCTCTCTTAATTGACCTCGACTTGTGCGCTTGTATATGTGAGTGTGTGTGTTTGTATGATTTGAGAGTGGTTCACTTTTTTTCCCTATGCTTGCGCCGGCATGCTTGCTTATCATCAAGTGCTTCCGGTGGGTCCGGGGTGGAGAAAATTTCAAGTTCAACCCCTCCACGTCAGCCAGGGAATACCGTGGTGCACTCCGTCGTGCACAAACTGCAAACAAGCAAACAACCACGGCACGTATGTTTCGGGTGGAACACGCGCTGTTTAAAATTTGACGTTTTTATTGTCGCTTTTACTGGCTCTTTTTCTCTATTTAAAGGAAAGAAAAACACGAGTGTGAAAACGGAAGTGAAAGACCAGTATGGAAATGGTTTTTTTTACACCCATCCCTGTCTGGCAGTAGGTGGATAAAAAAACGGCTTTTCTGTCACGGACTGCGCAACATCAGCCGCGCGACCGTGTCCTCGAAAATGGGTTTGAATTCGTTCTCTAATACACTAAAACAAAGCAGAAAAAGATGCACACAATTCGGCAAATACACTTGGGTGTAAAATTGTGTACAGTTGTGCTTTTATCCACCCTCCGAGATAAAAAGGGAAGAGAGGAAGGTGTTGATTGGAGCGACCGGCGACAAAAACCCGTCCAGGCGCGGCACTTAAAGGCGACGGTGGAACTATCGCGCCCGTGCTGGAGGTAGCGATGGGAAGGGCATGCGAGGCAGCGATGGCACGTGTCATGCGTTGGTAGTGGTAAGGTGCAGCTTTTGCGCACTACGCTGCAGTTTGCAATCTATGCCACCGGGTCCACACTCACTCTCACGCTCACGCTCACTCGCACAGCGTGCCGACGCTTTCCGCCCGCGATGCTGTTCTGCCGGCGACCCTGATGCGAGCGGATTCGAGAATGCACACTCAAAGCTGGCACCGTCTAGTGCCAACGCGAACGCATCCTATTTAGATACAGAGCTTGCAAAAGCGAGCTCGCGCGAGAGAAAGATAGATGTAGCCAGAGGGTGAGTAAAAAAAAAGTGTGTGAGATGCAGAACGCATCAAGTGCTAAAATAGCACCATCGGCAACACAACGCCAACTCGGCAGGCAAAAGGGCCGGTTTGAGGCGTCAGGAGTGGGAAAAGTCAGGGCAAGCTATAGTTTATGCAATCCAGCGCTAAGTTTGCACACCATCTTCCGTGATGTTCGCCACATCGCCTAATCATGCCGTGACCTAGTAGTGGTAGGCGCGGCGTGCAAATCATCTCGCGGAGAAACAACCCAACATAAAGAAAACCGTACGACCAATGTCACATTATTTATTCAACGAGGGCAATAACTGGTGTAAACAGGGCAGCGTTTGTGAGAAAGCCGAGCACCGGCACGCGGAGGGAAACGCAAGTTGAAGAAGCAAGCGGCGGAGTTGCTGCGTCTCGTGTTTGTTTATGGAGTGCGAGATGAGATAATCCTGGCACACGCCGACAGCCGGTGCGACATCGATGCCACCGAGAGAAAAGGGAGCCCGAGAGGGTGTGAGTGGGTGCGCAAACTGGGACGGTCGTTGCGTAAACAGTTTCGATTCTCATCGCACGCCTTTAAACCGTTCCTGGTCCGTTTGCACTCGAGTTCTGGGAAATGCTTTCGCCGGGAACCAACGGTACGTCTTTTTTTTCGGCCATTAAAGAGTTCTGGATGTTGTTTATACTGTTGCGTTGATAAGTTTTTCTCAGAATGCACTGATAGTGGCGTGGAGCAAGAACATTGCTGCTAGACTAAATAATTATTTGGAGTAATTGTAAATATTTTTGTCAATGTTTTAAAACGTCTTGTGCTTCACTGTGCGCTTGCGTCTCTTAAAACCACGCTCAAAAAATCCAACAAAACGACTCGGAGACTCTCGCGGCTCTTTGTGCCATCGAAATAGCATCAGTTTCACCTTCGCATACCGATCGCGGGAATATCAAGCGATCGGCAAAAAAGGCAAACTCACCAAACCCGTCGACTTTGACAAGGCAAGTCAAGTTCAGTCCAAATCAACTTCCAAATTGCAAAACGTTGTGGGGCCGTGGATTGTTTTTTTTTACTCACTAGCAACACCAACGGAACGGAACGGAAAACGAAAACTGGTCATAAAATGGTTAAGCTGGATGCATTTTGCTCAATGCTTCCCCCCACCCTCGCCTCGAACGGGGAAGACGCGCCATGTTGCCGCTGACCTTGCCTGGTTGGCGTGAAAGATGCAATAAAAATTAATCTAAACAAAAAAAAGCCGGACGATCGGTGACGATTCATCCAATGGCTGGGGTGTTTGCAAATCAAGGGGTACCATAAAAATGGCTCGTTTCACGTACGACCCAGCCGTGAGTTAGGCAAAAAAAAAAAAAACCGATGGTCATCCAATCGATCGCTGCAGCGTGTATTCAGCGTGTGCGTCAGAGTTGGATATGTATTGCGATGACAGCATTTCTGTATGCAGATTGGCAAGAAATCTCTATTGCAAGCGCGTCTACACCCGAGCGCCGCAGTAGGAAGGCTTTGCGATGGCGACGGGAACTTGTTGCGAATCTATGACCAGCACACACCGTTTCAAGGTGAGCAGATTTCGAGCCAGATGGTTGCTTCGTCGCTGCATGTGCATGGGGGGCACGAATGGCACGATTGATGACTTTGACTGCACACCGAAGAATGGTTGCAACGACATAAAAAAAAACTGTTCAAGATCGGCATTTATTGCTCATTTATTGCGCTGCCGTCGTTAGCGCGTTGGAAGTTAGCTGCTGGCTAATGATTGTTTTTTTTTTTTTGTAGCCAGAAACCCAACCAAAGCCAGCGTTTATGGAGGCGTGCAAAAACGTACACAACAATCTACCCGTAACTCTCACATGAAGTGGATGTTTGTGCGAGGAACAGGTCGGAAACACATCTTTAAAAAATGTACACAAAATAATGTACGGCATTATACACGAGCGAGCTGCTACCGCTTTATGGCTTGCGACTTGTAGCGGTTGCGGATGAGTGACAGCGCACCTTAACCGCACCGGCGGCATCGCCCAACCCGCGTTGGACGTGAGAAAATGAGCAAAATAAGTAGACGGAGCGGCTGTATCACTGCGACGGTTCGATTATGTTTTTTTTTTTCTGCATTATTTATCACCGACCTAGCTCACTAAGCACTGTCCTGGGGGCTGCCAAAATCACCGTATGGGCATGAGCAAGGTATTTGTGTAAAGTTTCTTAAATTGTGCACGTAAGCGGGTTGTGCCGTTCGCAATTAGCTGCACTAATGGGCGCAGCAACGATCGCGTAACCGGTACCGCACGTGCAACGGCCGGCCCCAAACGCTTTAAGCCCGTCCGGCCCGTCCTCGGGCCTCCTTCGGCTATGTGTTGGGCGGTAAACACGAGCCAAGGGCAGCTGGACGGCAGTAGCTCAGCTGGGCTGGGCAGTTTTTGCGCTGCGGCATGCAAGCAAAAAAAAAAAACAAACAAAAAAAAACATACACGACTATCGAAGAATGAAAACAACAGCAAGCGTGAGCTAAAACCCACACGAGCTCACCAGAACGAATGGGCCCCCCCAACATTAGCCACGCACGGGCGGCCGTGTACTGGATGCAATATGCCACCCAGTTGCGATATGAAGGTGATTGTTTGTGCAAGTGGCACATACATACACCAAAGTCAGCTGTCGCACTCTCAGCTGATCGCGGTTGAGCAAATGAACTTGAGTTTTTTTATGTCCCCTGGCGCGAGGGCTGAAACACACACGTGCCACTAATGGGTGGTGGTGGAGTGTGTGCGTGTGCATAGGCAGCTCCGCAACCCAAACGTCATCCGTCAGACGTGCTCTTGCACTCGAGGCAAGGTTATCGCGGACTGCAAAGGAAGCGCTTCTATTGTCTATGATCTTGCAAACGCCTTGATCTTGCTGTTGGTCCACATTGTTAGGATAAGATTAACATATTGCAAAGTGGGCTTAATGCGTTGATTGCTTAACTCTCTCCCCGAGGAGCTGTAACCAAAACTTCCCGCTGCAAATCTTGTGCTTCTCCACTACTGGCCACGGGTAGCCGCCAGATGATCGATCAGAAATATTATGACACAACACGCGCCAACCGTACACGTGCCCATCTTGACGCATCCGTTCCGCTGCATCACTACGCAATCGCAAAATGTGATCCGCCGAAGCACTAATTGGCAGGGAAGGTTACTGGGGATTGTGGTCAAAAAGGAAACCAGCTGATTGCCTTTGCCGTGGGCTCACGATTGGCTGCGAACGAAACCAAACAATCCCCACCCCCAATCACCTCTGCGCGACCTTTTCGGGGAGGCCTGCCCGATTATGACACTCGACCGCCCCCGATGAGGCTCCTCTGGCACGTGCACGGTTTGTCGCGTGTCGTTCGGTTCCCCCCAAAAAAAAAATTAAATATCACAAGCAACCACGACTTACCCGACGCTTCCTGGGCATGTCCTCGCTGTACTCCATGCCGATGCCTTCGTCCGAGGTCGAGAGGGACGTTGTGCGGGCGCCGCGGCCTGTCGCTCCGGCCGCCTGGTGGCGCCCATTGTGATGATGATGGTTCAGCTCGTGCTGGTAGTGGTGCGTCGGTGGTGAGGAATGTCCATCCTCGCTCAGCGGTGGCGAGGTCGATCCGGTGCTCCATGAGGTGGTGCTGCTGCCCGAGCTGGTGCCGAGTATTGTTTCGTAACCTGTGTGGGGAAGAGGCGCCATTAGTGACCTTACGCACGGGAGTCCCTTCCCTTCCGCATCCCAACTACCTACCGTGCACGGACGAGTTCGGTGAGCAGGACAGGCTCATAAGTACCAGCGCGGCGTTGCATTCGTCCATCGGATCGTCGTCGTTAATATTGTAGTACTCTCGATCGTCCTGCGAGTACGAGGGCCGTCGTTTGCGAGATCTGCTTGTTCCGAGAACAAAGGAAACAAGAACGAAAGAGAGAGAGAGAGAGAGAGAGAGGGAAAGAGATCATTAGCTGGGTTGTGTTGTGCGTGACAAAGCGGGCAAGCAAGTGGGCTGGAAAATAACAGCTGCAAAACAAGTTTCTGGGAGGTTCCGTCCAGCGGGTGACGGGATACGGGCACGAGACGCAATGCGAGCTGTGATTCAACAGCGGGCAAATAATATCTTCAACAGTAACGCTTCTCGGTACGCTAATAAATCTTCGAAAAAGACGCAGTGAAATGTGTGTCATTTCAGCTCCGCCACCACCACGGAGACAGTAATCGACCCGCACATCGATTATCAACGCTATCAACCGCCGGGCGGAGGGTTGTTTGTTTCGCACCTAGCAGCAACAGCCGCACACTTGCATCGGCCCGACGGTGCAGCAGGCGAATCGTCGTAGACCTACTCGCGGTGGTGGATTTTTTTTATGTTTCCACCATCTTTTCTGTTGTTTTATTCACACCGACGACAACGAAAACAACACTGCCTGCAGAATGGCCGACTTGGAGGAACGGAAGGCAACTGCATCTCGCAAGGCAACGGGCCGGGCTCCTCCCGACGGGTTCAATGTATTATCGGTCAATCAACCTTTTTCGGTTGGCGGATTTTTTTTTCTGCTGCTGCTGTTGTTTTGTTGCGGCTGGCGGATGAAGCTAGGCACCACTTCGTGTGCCGTAGGCGGTCGAGCCAGACCGAGGAATTGAAGTGAGCGATGTCGGGGCAGTCGGCGCAACAGTACCATACATTGTTGTGCATCGAACGCAACATTGTTTATTTAGGGCATGGTAGACGAAAGAAGCCACGTTAGAAGAAATTAAACTGATGAAATATTCATTGAACAACATCTGTCAACTGGTTTTTTAAAAATATTTCTCACATTTCATACGAAAAAGTGCGGACAAAGATCGCATGAGAGGCACGAAAGGAATTCGAAACAGACAGAGTGGCGTGTGCGACTCTGAGACATGCCCCACATCGAGCCTTCTCGATCCATCTTAATGCGTTAAGCTGGCTCAAGTTCAAAACTCCAATCGGATGATGACCGCCAGATAAGGGAAAGTGTGGCAGAGGCGGCAAAAACATCGCCAAAGAAAAGACCAATCACGCTGTAACCGTGCCTAATAACCGCACAATGCACAATGCGCTTTCTGTCTTATCGTCGATAAGTTTTTTACGCGTGTGTGTGTGATTATGCAGCGAGTTGCACTTGCGGCGCGAATGTAACGGTCCAGAAAATTGCAGCCACGCTTATCAGTGCCAGCGTCCACCCGGCTACCCCACATACTGCAATCGTGCGCAAGCCACGGCTTATTGGCTTCTCACTTTCTCTTTCCTTCTTACAGGATCGCGGTGGTGGTATTGTGTATCGCGAATGGGGTTGTTGGTTTTTTTGCGTTGCTTTTTGCAGAGGTTTTAAATTATCTGCTCTTCGGTTTGTGGGTTCGTTCCTTGGGCCGTCCGATGGAAGAAGGCGTGAAAATGTTTGGTCATCACCGTCGCCACAGAAAAAGTCGTTGGCCCCGAATCCATAACTTCGCCATTACGATCGACGACGCACAACGGGCGGCAAAAGGGGGGCGGCTTTGTTCGGCAGACGTCGCCGTAACGTCGACGTGCCTGTTGCCGTGGTCAGTATTTGCGTCAGCGTGGTTTCTCTCTCCTTCCCACAGGATCCGGCTTTACTGCCTACACTGATACCCTTTTTTTGTTGCGTTTTTCATGGATCACCGCCGACCATGACCGCTAATTTGACCGAGGTTATCGAGGTTTTGCAATCGGGAGCCACCGTCCGTTGTTGGAATCCTGGGAAACCCGTGGGACCTTAGTTAAAGCTCAGTGTGAAGACAAACGGATATCAAACTAGATACGGGTTTCTTTAATGTGTGTTTTATTGCAGCATTGCAGAAACAAATCAGACAATTCAACAAGTCATACATTTCTTTATGTTTCTGTATGCCTTTGACGAGCACAGTGGAAACGGTGGTTTCTTTGTCCTTTCGTAAAGAGTCGGTAATTTCCATGAACATGCAGTGCTCAGGAAACTGTAGATGTAACAGTTCCTTCTAGACGAGTAACAAAGCAGTGGAATGTTGCTGTTTATTATAACCCACAGAAAATTTTCTTCGTAATCTTTCTGCAGCCTTAAACAATAATCAATGAGTGTACAGTTTTATCCTATACCTACTTTTATCCTTTATTCCATTTATTCCAACTAATGGGTGACATAAATCATACCACTCAATCCGCCAGAAGTAGTCAGAAAGCAACGAACAAAGCCATGCCCCAGACAACGTTCTAAGAACTCCCCATGAGTATCATCCACGACAGATAAAACCAACGTGGTGTACGCTTTCATCAGCACGATCGCCTCGGTGCACGTTGATTGAAGATTACATTTGGAACACGGTACGCCTTACATCTACACCTTCACGCGAGTGGCTGAAATGTGCGGTAGGGTGGGTAAAAATCGTCACCTGCAATCTGTAGGATCTTATGAAACGCATAGCACATCATTCCAGTCAACGACCATGGCCTTTCTTCAGCGCCACCAACGTAAACCGGAGGATGTGAATTCGCCGAAAGCGCTTCACGAGGTCTCGCAAGATTCGGTTGAGGTAGGTTTGATGACCGACTCTCCGACACGCAAACGTTGACGTTGACACCGGCCACCGTCAGTGCTTATCCTGCCCTCAGGTTTCCGTCGCGCAAACAAAAACCGACTCGAATGGAAATGATATCCGAAAATGGTTCACTCTTGGTTTGTTTTTTTTTTTGCTGCTCCAACAGTTCATTAAAATGCACACCCAGCCCGGTGAAACGAAACGACAACGGATACCGGCCTCCCGGTGCCAGACAGAAGCTCCTTCAGGATGGTAACCACTGCGGGGGAGAACCGAAACCCACCGAAAGGATATCGCATTTAACGATGTCATTGTACCGCGCTTTATCGAAGAGTTCGTCGTCATCATCCCGTCTCCCGGGAGACGATTCTGTGCGACTCATTGGCTGGCGGGTGGGAGGGGATTCGATTCTGCCCCAAAAACCCCGCCGCAGTTGGCATCGAAATTTACCACCGCCATGGGAGGATTGCAAGTGGGAGCATTATGATAATCCAGCCCTCGGTCGCTCGTCCCATCCCAACGCCGGGAGACGCCCGTGTTTGTTTCATCGTCGGTAGAATTCGTCGAGATCTTGTTGGAATGCTTCGGTGTGCATTCCAATGCGAGTAATAAGGTTAATCGAAGTGAATCCCCAACACAGTGCATTTTTGGGGGATGGGAATTTGGAAGTAACTAAAAATCTAGGCCACCAGACAGGTTGAACAGACCCACAAATTCTATCGCCCGTATCTGTCGATGGTGATGGTAGCTGCGAGGCACCAATTCATGGCCCTGTTCAGACATTCCGTCTCACGGCTCACGCTTCCCCAACGCCGTAGCGATTTCGTTCCCGCACGGCTTCTCGCTGGGGTAGTAATATTTTATTATCTTCTCTTTCTCTCCCTCCCTCTCTCTCTCTTTCTCTCCCGGTTTTCACGCAGAGTTTTGGGCGTTGCACGGTTGACTCCGCGTGAAAGGAAAATCCCGCCGCGGTATCGTTTCAAGCGACTGCACACAAATGAGGCCAAAAATCTTTTGGGAGACAAACTTCCAAACTACCCCTCGCTTCCCGCGGCTTGGTGAAGCCACCGGCGGCTCTACCGACCGCATGATGCGCCTCGATGGTGGAAGGTGAACCAACAGAAAGCAGCGGATCTAATGCAACTGTGTAACCGCAGGCAGGCCGCGGCACAAAAGCGAACGAAAAATGAACTAAACGATAGCGAAACTGGCACAAGAGCGAGACGGATGATGACGGATGGAGGGCGGCGTCTGGCACGGGCGAGACGCAATTTCCGAAACCGGAGAGCTGCAGACTATGCAATCCACGGGTGTTCGTTTTTTGTTGTCTTGGTTTTGGTCTCTTCTCGTTTTTATTTGCGCTGCACCGCCTGACGTTGGGCTCTTTCGTGATCGCGTCTCACCTTCAGATGTCCTTTCCAAAAAAAAAAACTGCAAAACTGCAAGCTGAAGCTCGCCCGAGGTGCACGTCATTTTTGCAGTCTACACGGTTTGTTTTCTTTAATTTTTCGTTGGAAGGTTCTGGTCGGGTAGCTTCACCGTCTGGATTAGATGGTTGCAGCCCGGACGCAGAGAGGCATAAAGGACACCGATCTAAGCGAAAGGTGAACATCGAGACAGTTGGTGGGAAGGACCATCACAACACTGTTTTGATTAGGGCCAGTACGCACTCTAACTGGTCGTGTTGGTATGAATCGTAACTTAACACCGGTTTGTGCGAAGTCGCATGGGGCAGTTGATGTAAAAAAAAACGAATCAATTACAGGCATTATGAAGATGGAAAGCGATCTTTTTAAAAAACTATCTCAGGTGTCTTCATGCTTTGGAGCGTACTTTTAATCCGATTGGAACATAAACGTTAAAAATGGATAAGAATGTTTAAGAAAAAAAAATGCTTCCTCACAAAATGCAATTTTTTTCCATAAGTAAGTCTTCAAAGTAAATATCAGTAAAGGAACACAATTGAGGTCCACAGCATCGATAAGTGGATTATCGTTCGCAGACAGCGGTGAGACAAACCAACTTCTTATCGGAAAAGGGTCAGTTCGATTGATCAGTAAGCCGCAAGACAGCAACAAGCGTCGCAAAATTATTAAAAAAATAATCAAAAATAAATATGCAACCTCCGTTTAGAAATTGATTCGAGGAAAACTAACCTCGCACCGGGCAAAATTTCGTCAGAAAACGAAACAAAACAAAAAAAACCCCATCCGTCTGGGTTGCGCTGCGAATCGTGTTCGATTCGTCCACCACGCGGGGCTTCCTGCATTTCATTTTTCGGCGACGAAATCGTTTTTTGGATGTAAATTGAGCCTTTGTCCTACCTAATGGGCGAGACCAGGGCCGGCCAGCGATGCCAGAAGAAGCGAAAAACCGAGACGGTTACGAGGATGAAGCTCAAAAAATCGATACAGGGTGTCGTCTGACTACAACAGGTTTTCGGTGTCCGGAAAAAAACGAAACGTCATTTTTTGCGTCGTTGCTGCAGACAAGCAATCAAAGGGCTCAAAAACGTCCCACTGGCAGGGGGTCGACAGTATGATCCACTGCTAAACGATCAAAAGGTTGATCTGAATCAATTTCCTCTTTAAATGTTAACTGGTAGTAAAGCTACAGAATTGCATAAAATTTGTTCTAGAAGACAACGATTATTTGTTTACGATGTCGGAAAATGATTGCCAACAGACGTAAGCGCTCATTAAAAGTCTTTAAAAATGTTCTGTTAGCACCTGTCTTTTTACGTCCATATAATAGAAAGCTTAGTGAGAGAGTGATTTCGATACAGTTTTTTTCATGAACACGTTTGCTGTGTATTCGATTGGGTCGTTCTGACTAAACCCAAATAAACAGTAAACGTACATAACATGAATCCTGCCGAAAGCAGTGCTTTTGAAAGAAAAATATGAAAATTAATGGCTGTTTGGCGGTACAACGTGTGTGAGGCAACCATCACAACAACCGCCCATAACTCGATACATTTACTGTGTGTTGTCCTTTTTGCCGTTTGCGTGGTCTTCTCCACCCGGCACTCCCCTCATCTGTCTGGAGCATTTTACCGCATCAACCAGCCAGCCAGCCGGGCTGCGTTTCGCATTCGACCTTCAGTGAATGACAAACTCATCCTAAAGGTCATGAACATTTGCTTATGAAAGGTGGTGTAAGCGATTCGGGGTGGGCAGCAGGCGCCCCAAAATCTGGCGTCCTTTTTCGGGCTTTCGCCTCAAATCGATGGTTCGCCCGTGCTGGAAGCCAACGAGTACGGGTTGCATCGGGGTGGTGGCTGGGAAATGATGACCCCTTCCTACCGACGGAGCCCGGTTTTCTTTTGCCGGTCGCACTGGGGAGGATAAATTTAACCTACGCCAACAGAAAACCACGTCTCACACCCATCTGGTCTGGGTCGATCGGGCGGCCAAGTTACGTCTGCGTCTGGGGCAACGTCTCCGGCATGGCGTCTGGGCCATGTACGGTGCGCTGATTTCGAGCACCGTGATGATGGTTGAGCGAGTGGTGGTGGTAAAAATTAACACAAAAACTTTACCGCACCAGCACGCGAGCCAACAGCTGGCGTGTGTGTGTGTGTGTGTGTGGTGAGAAAAATCGCAAACGAAAAGCTTTCCCCGCCGGTTAGTGCAAAGCTCGTTAATTTGTTTCTCCTCCGCTTTAGAACCGCAAACACCTCGGAGGGTTTTGGGAAAAATGGTTCGCACTAGGATCGACCCGCTTTGGCTTCGATGAAATGCTGCCATATGGACGTAGCAGCAGGCAGCATCCAACCCGTCGGAAAAATATACGTATTGTTGTAGGTTAGGTTCAGGTGCCATAAAAATTGATTGCAATTTAGCGGAGCAGCGGGTTTTTGGGGGAAAAGTTTCACCACTGGCAGCAAGGCAAGACATCAGCGCGAGCGACATGAATCGTTCTCGTCGCCGTCACCGCCGAGAAAAGAACTGATACACACACACACACACAGTGATACGTGTGGTATGAGATAAAATGACAGCCCTGCGCGTACCATGACCATAGTCAACGGCGTTCAATAGAATCGAAGCAAGTTCGTACAAATACCCCATCCCTTACGCCGTTGCCTGAATTCATTGATTCCGGCGACGTCTGGTCTAGTGTAATCATAAGAAAAAAGATTCGATGCTCTCGTTAGTCGTGAGAGAATTAAAGTGGAATGGCTCTCAAACCGTTTTCATGTCTAGAATTTAGTGACATTAATTTTACTTGCTAACATCGTTGCGGTAGAAAATACTGATACACCTCATACGAACGAAACAAAAACACTGAGTCGCGGCTGGGGCCTTTCTCTGCATTGGCACGCAAAACTCCCATCCGGCGGTTTGCCGGCGCTGCGAAAGGTCCACAACCTTGGCATGTTTTTTTTGGAGTAATGGCTCAAGGGTAGCAGAACCATTTTTGGGAACAAACGTACCTTTCCCTCGCCGTTCATTATTCATCCCTGACCTAGTCGCATTCGTGCCGTCGCCGTAACTTCCCGGTACCCCTAGTTAAAGGATTTATACGCCGGTACTGCGGTCGAGATGGTGGAGGCGAGATAATCGACGGCATCACGTGTACATTTAAGGGCTGAAGCATTAAGCCTTACAAAACTCCAACGCCATCCAATGAATGTCGTGAGACACTGGACGTTTGCATGTGGTTTGGTGGGAGTGAAATAATAGCTCCGGTGGCAAGGATTGCTTGTAAGTTTGCTTATTCACAATTCGCGTCCAAGTAAGCGGTCCGGCAAAAAAAAAAACCAAAATTCCATGGACTGCTAAGAAGAATGGTGCATACATTGTACATGGCAACGGTGACTCATTTGACGGCACAAGACTTCTGCATTTCAGGCGACTTAGTCATCACTTTCAACGATCGGTGACTCAACGTCGGTAATTCATACTTTAATGCCAACTTACTGGAAAGATTACCAAACCATACGCCGATTACGCCGTACGTTTATCCGAACATTGAACGGTGAGAAAATCTCTCGCCGCCTCACCTTATTCGGTAGTTCACGCCTCTCCCAACCCCTTAACCCGCGCTCGCAGAGTGGGCAAATAATAAAATTGGGTAGGTGACACATTTCCGCACATTCCTTCATGCGCGCGTGGCAGAAATATTGAACGTCGCCACAATGGCTGCTAATTTGGCAGCCGGCAGCATCAGCGTCGGTAAACCGGTGATGTATTTACTGGCATTACGATTAGCCGCGAGTGTCTAAGCCATTAGGGGTGTGACGAGGTGTGGCGGGGTGGCAGCAAACCAAACACGACACAAGTATGCCAAAACCCCGTTAGCCAAAAATGTGAAGACCAACAAAACGCGCGAAATGGGCTCAGCGGACCAAAGAAAAGTAAACCATCGTTAACCGAACCGAAGCAAACAGTGCCGGGGAAAATCGGCCGTGCGAAGGAAAGAAAGAGAGGAAAGCAAGTGCGGGGAAAAGAAGAATGCGCCGAGAAGGAAAACAGCACACCCCCGGCCAGCGGCCAGCGAAAGCATTGCAGGAAAAATGAGGCAACAACAACAAACGAAACCTAAAACAAAAATTCGCAACACTTGCGCATCCCGCCCCAAAGCGGACGGGCGCATTAAATCACACGCGGCAAACCGGGAGGGAACGCCGCCAGGGGGGGAGGGGGGGGGG